>VDFB02000007.1:33886195-33913062 GCA_007258455.2 Sequoia sempervirens | reverse complement strand
AAATGAAATGACATATTGTTTCCCACGAAGATTGAATTTGCACATTCCAATAATTTTATAAGAGGGAATTCCCTGTATATCCTTTGCAAAATTTAGAGCTTACTAAGGAAACCTATGCACATTACCTATGCACATTCCTCTTAAAAGGGAGCTTATTCATGGTCGTACACCCAGAATAACTAAATTCATGTTTTTATTTATCAGTATACCGGATTTACATTTATGTTGTCTATTTCATTGTTCAATGTACTCTTTTATATTTTTATACTCAGTGTCTACATTATTTTCAGACATACAGAATATTCAGTTTTGACTTAGTTGTTGAAATGATCATTATCCATTATGTAATCATATCACAACATACAATATATTTATCTATTTTCTTCCACTTATTTTATGAGTTTCAATAATTAGATTACATATTTGTATATACATATACATATACATATACATGCATATGTATATACAAATATATATACACATGTATATGCATATGTATGTATGAATGTATATGTATATACATAGACATGTATATTTATATAGATATACATATATTTATTGAAAGTCGTGGCACGAAGTATATGCACAATACACACTGTCAAATAAATTTGTGCAACAGTTGTCACTAAATATATGTATATGTACATGTATATGCATATAGATATACATGTATACATATACATATATGTCCTTTCTATTGCACTCTTCCATGTATGGTGCCATCATATGTAATACACACTATTATTTTCAGCTTCATACCAAGGATCAAAACATTGTGGATTTTAATGCTCCAATCAAAAATCTTATTGTTGTGCATGAAATATTGTAAGGATGATTTGATGTGGGAATGTTACGAGTACCGAGTACTACCCTTTTTTATTACAATTATTTTGCAGGCAAGTGGAAGCGTGGAGAGGTGAATCAAGTATGTGGATTATCAACATACCAACAAAGTTGTGTTTGTTAACACAATAAACTCTATAGGGACATTTTGCTTTGAATTATTTATGACATGTTTATATTTTCCAATATACATATGTTCATAAATATATACTTTTCTTACAAATGCTTATTTGATTGGAGGAATATATTTATTGGCATTGGCCTCTTAATGGCATGCATGTGAGGACTTATCTAAAATCAACAAAAGACATTCAACGTTAATGATAGGTAAAGTCTATGACTTTACTTTGGCAATGACCTAGTAATACTGAAAAATGTGTCTTTTTATATATATGGCTGAAAGTTAGATGAAATGAGCAATAGTATATAGTAATTATTAGACTAGTTAGTATTAGATTAATTATATATCTGCATGTATGTATATATATATATATATATTGATAGGTATATATGTACATACATATATATGGTTATGCATATATGTATGTACATATATAGCTATATATATGTGTGTGTGTGTATACATAATTAATTTGATAATTAACATGTAGTTTTGTTAAGTTTTGATACTGATAATTGATAAGAATATATCATTGTCTACAAATACATATATACAATCTGATAAGAACATATCATTGTTTACAAAGAATGTATCATTTTCTACTAGGAGGTGGTCACTTTAATATCAACTCGACCACATTACCTTGTTAACCACGTGCCCCATATGCCTTCATCAAACCACGTGTATGGGTTTACCTAACCACAGGTTGTTGGGCATCTTTAAGCCCTAAACCCATCATCTCCCACAATTTTTTTGGTAGGTTAGTATTTGCAGACAATGATATATTCTTATCAGATTGTGTGTGTGTATATATATACAATCTGATAAGAATATATCATTATCTACAAATATATATATATATACAATCTTATAATATATCACTATTTGTAAAAAATATATCGTTTTCTACAAATTGTGTTTGCAAACAAAGTTTTGTGATTTTTTTTATTGACAAAGACTAAAACATAGTGTAATTAGTGAGACCATAGAAAATAGAAGATTGAAACCATCATCAAACATATAAGGCATACAAATTTGAGGTTCCAATATCAAACAACAACATTAGGACATTTTATAGTCATATCATAGTTATATTTTGAATCAAACTGCAATAATTGATTGGGTGGTGTGAAAGAAAAACATGGCTTGAACATACTTGAAGCATATGAAAATATTACTCAAAGCTTGTATTGATCTTCTCACCTTAAACATATGTGAGGTTTGAAACATAATTACAACAACATTATCACATCTTATAATCATATAATAGTTATAATTTAAGTAGATAAATAAACCTTATTTGCAAACCACATCACCAAAATATACTACTACATCGATCAAAAAACAAAATTGAATATGCACATAATCAACTATCCATATTTTTAGGAAAAGGAGGTGGCGTGATATATCCGCCAATAGCTGAGTTAGGTCCACTTGTAGGAGGTGTCTAACCATTTGAAAAATAGTTCCTTTGTCATCCACACATGTTCTTGGACTGCCATCAATGCTCCTATCTTGCAATTAATGATATAGTTTTGCATGTGCCTCTTTGATTTAAACAGGTAGAACCTGAGAATGCTTATCCTAGATGCACTTACACAAGCCAACACTGTGATCCACTCTCTACTTTTTGAAACCAAATGTGGTACACATTTTGTACCTAGTTTGGCAATAACTCTCATGCCACAGTTCCTACCAACCTGAATACCAGTCTCATCATAGTTCCATATTCGACTTGCTCTAGAGTGGTTAAGGTTAATCAAATTCTCGAGGTTATCGTAGAATGCTTGCACAACAGAAGCACAGACCATAATCACTCTATCACTGTCCACTCCTTCAGCTGTTCTGACTGTCAAATTTGGGTGCCTTCTTCAAAATCCTTCCCACCATGACCTCTCAGGGACTCCATTTGTGAAAGGATTGGGTCAACTTGTAGTTATTTGAGCAATTGTGGCTTGTAGCTGATTTACTTGCAATTTGTGGCCTAATTCTGCCATGTCCTTGCACCATTGGACAACTTTAGTCTCTTCCTCTTTAGTTAAAATTGTACGTGGACCCCTCCTCTTCGTGGTGGTGCTTCCCAACAACCACATCTTCAAACTGCTAGGTGGCATACCCCACTTGATTGTTGTTGCCCTAATTGACATGTTGTGTTCTTCAACACTCTTAACTGCTCCTTCCATATCAACATATGTCCACTGCCTAATGGGTACAAGTGAGGGCAGTTGCATAGCAGGTTGAACATTTGGTTGAATAGGAAGTTTGGCTTATGTTGTGTTGGTGGCTTCATCCGTAGAGTCAGGAACATCTTTTGGGTTGGGATTTGCATGAAATTCCTCATCATGTTGTGTTTCAATGAAGTGCACCCCACGAGTGACTCTATGGCATGTTTTCCTCTTCCTACAACCTGTGTTTCCCTTCTAGCAGGTGCCATAATTTTCCACTTAACCTGCACGAACAATAAAAATTGAAAAACTTGTTAGTGCAACAAAGAATATATGATTGTCTGCATAGATATATATACAATATGATAAGAACATATCATTCTCTGCAAGAATATATATACAATCTGATTAGAACATATCATTGTTTGTGAAGCTTCATGTGATTAAATTTTGTGATTATACCGGTGTTTGATAGTGTACCCATTAAATTTCATTATTATACTTGGTGAAAATTCCATCAATGTTCTGTTTAAATCACATTACATGTGATTAGCTCATAGAATAATGGCAAAAAAAACATAGCAATCAAACCCTGAATGTCATAGAAAAAATAATTCACGAGGGATCAAATTTCTACCAGTCACATGTAAATAGAAATGATTACAGTAAAACCCTTAATGCCATACACATAAATGATTTTTAAACACACCAAAATGCACTCAAACATCATTGAATCCAACAAAAATCCATTGTTGAACAAACAATCTTGCAGGTGAAGAGAGGTGGATCAAATTTCTATCGTTCACATGTAAACCCTACACGACTTGATATGATGAAATAGTACATGGCATGAATATATATATATATATATATGTATGTATGTATGTATGTATGTATGTATGTATGCATGTATGTACACAGTCTAATAAGAATATATCATCGTCTTTGCAGACAATGATATATTCTTATTAGATTATATGTATGTATGTATACAATTTGATAAGAATATATATCATTGTATTTACAGAGAATGATATATATTCTTATCATATTATATATATACAATTTGGTATGATGAAACCTGACACGACATGATGTATATATATATTGTCTACAAATTGTAATCCAAAATTGGTCAATAAATTGGGACAAAAACTATATACCCATTCAACTTCATGATTATTAAACAAGGATTTAGAATATAACTGTGATATGATTAAAAAATGGGTAATGTTGTTGTTATTATATTTGATGTATGGTATAATGATACTATTATTATCTTTGATTTATGATGAATGCACGTGAAAAAAATGTAACTATGATATGATTAAATAATGGGTAATGCTAAGTTGAGTAGCTAATTGAAAGCAAAATTATTTGTATGCCTGAAAAATAATGTAAACACTGAGTACACAAATATAAACATAATGTAACTACGATATGATTAAATAATGGATAATACTAAGTTGAAAAACTAAGTGAAAGAAAAATTATTTGTATGCCTAAAAATAATGTAAACACTAAGTACATAAATATAAAGCAGTATATTGAATAATGAAACAAACAACATAAATGTAAACATTATGCCTAATAAATATGAAAGAGTATATTGAATAATGAAACAGACAACATAAATGTAGAATAGTATGCCTAAAAATAATGTAACCAGTGAGTAATTAAATATAAAAGATTATATTGAATATTGAAACAAACAACGTAAATGTAAAAGAAAGAGGTTGAAAATAATGTAAACACTGACTACATAAATATAAAAGAGAATATTGAATAATGAAACAAACAACATAAATGTATGTCTAGTATACTGATAAATAAAAAAAATGACTTTACTTATCTTGGGTGTACTGACTTGAATAAGCTCCCTTTTAAGAGGAATGTGCAGAAGTTGCCTTAGTAAGCTATGAATTATGTAGAGTCCATATTGAGTGAAAGCAGAGGAGAATTCGTAATGAAAATGATCTTGGAAATTCCCTCTTATAAAATAATTTGAATGTGTAAATTGAATGCATTGAATTGTGGTGGTTGAGTTTCAAATTTGAATTGTCGTGGGAAACAATCTGTCATTTCATTTTGCAGTGGCCATTTATGCCTGAGTTATGTCAAGGCCTTTAGGAAATCAATTTTATATTTGGTTTAATTGTCAAAATAGGTGGCTTTATTAAATTCAGTCAGATATATGAATTATAATATGTTTTTTGGTATATTAGGGAGCCTTACACCATTAACTTTCTATGCAGGTACTAGAAGTAGATGGAGTTAATGCATGAAGATGTGAAGGGAAGTGTGGGTGAATGTGAAATTGATAGCTCATAAAGCTGATCAATGTTTTGTATTATGTCAGAATGTGCACCATTAATTGTTCATAATGTTTTAAATTATGTGACATTGTGCACCATTAACTATTTATGTATACATGTAAATACAATGTACTAGAAGCTTTAAGCCACTTGCATGGAGTGGTTATTGTAAACATCACTGTACTTTATTTAATTTAAAAATGACTTTATTTTGTGCAAGTTGACTTGTGTTGAAAACATAATTGCACCAATATATGTTTAAACTTGTTTTTTTGTTAGTTAGTTACACACTAAGTAGTGAACATATATTGGTGTAATGTCTAATTTTTTATTGGCATAAATAAAACATTTTAATGACTAAAATGTAAATGGATATTGGGGGGACAGGTGAACGAGGAGTAAACAACAATCATATCATGAATGGAAATCATGGGTTTTCCCCTATATGTTCAGTTGTATTCTTGTTTTATTTTCTTTGATGCCCAAATCAACTATATATGTTCTGCATTCTCTACATTTAAATATACATATCCTTTCATTTTATTTATTTTCTAGATAGAAAGATAAGGGGGTGGACAGGTGCAACTCTCCCATTTGGGATGCTCCAAGCCACCTCACCCCTGCAATAGGCACACTTATGTAGGGGCTTATTTATTTATTTATAGTATTACAATATTTTTAATATTTAAAATTGTGTTTTTTTTAATTTGATGAATAATAAATGTTTAATAAATATAATAATATTATATATTATCTAAAATATCATTTATACACACATATTCAATATGATATAATATATAATATATTATATTTTGTATTCAAATTTATAGAATGTATTTTGTATAATTTATATAAAATGTATACATAACCATATCAGTTGAGGTATTTATTTAAGGGTATATATATACATATATGTATATATATATATATGTATATATCTATATATTATTATTATATGGATATATTATTATATATATGATATAGATATACATATATATATAGATATATATATTACATACATATATATATTATTATATATATATAAGTATATATATATATATATATTTACGTTTAAAGCTAGATTTTTGCATACATCATGGGTTTTTATATATATATATTTTAAATAGATGCATATAAAAAAAACTAGACTTGTATGCTTTCATAATGATGAGGAAATTCTCATTTTCTTAAAAGTATAATTTGTGGTTTTACATAAAAGAGGATATAGATTTATGTTTTCAAAACTTTCTTAGTATATCCCACAAAATTTAAAGATCTTTTTCTACCATCTTAACTTCATTTACAGTTACACTAGTAGATTTATCTCTTACTCATTATCCTATAGAATTTTGTTTTTGCAACTAAAGAGGTGAACAACAATTTCATTCTTCCTTGAATAAAACATGAAACTCTTTTCTTTTTAAGCTTTCAATTGAAAATCAAATGCTTTACATACTAGAAATAAATACTTGCTTTTTCCCATATTTATTTTCTTCTTTGTAACAAGACATGAAATCTATTCTTTAAACTTACAATGATACAAATAACATTTGAGAAAAAAGTGGTTTACACACAAATAAATAACACACATATGAACAAGGCTTACTCTCCACCATAGCCGTAATGGCGTCATGGAGCCATGTGGACTCTAGCCATACCCCCGAGCAAGGAATTATTTTAGCTCCATGAAAATAAATGGAGTTTTTTCTCATTTTTTTACAAGGGATAAATCTAACATAGAACAAATTTGCATGCATCTAGGTTCTCTACTTTCTATTTTCAACCATGATCCATGCACTATGTCACCTTCTTACAATAAAAAAACAAGGGTAAATGAAAATAAGAAGAACTTATCTTCTTTCTTTTAGGTGAAGGGATTGAACTCTTTTATCCATCTTTTCCCCAAGCCAAGCCATCTTGAACACTTCTTCCCAAAGAGGTGGACTCCTTTCCTCTTCCTATTATTTCTGTCATCTCCACTAAAGTTCTCCAAAAGGAGAAGTGGTTAACACCCCTCTCTTCCTTCCTCTCCAAGATATATAGGAGTTTCAACTTGCAACCTTTGAATGGGGAGGTGTGAAGTGTACCTCCCTCCATCAATGAGGGCCTTTCATCATTAAAGAGGTAAGTATGCACTTGGACAACCCCTCCATCATTTAACCCGTGTACTCCTTAAAAATTCGCCACTCCTCATTATGAGGACTTTCCAAGAGTCAAATCATGTCCTTGTGGCCCTATTGCATGCCCATTTGACCTCTACCACTATGGTATAGACCCTAGGGGGTTTATTTTTGCATCCCAACCAAGGAAATTGACCAACAAACCTCTTTAATGACCCATTTAAAGATCCATCCGAGTTTCACACTTGGATAAGGGTTCCTAATCCCTAACCCCACTGACACCCACATAACACATAATCTAATATCCTTTTAATATCAACCCTTACCATATTAATTTACCACATGTTAACTTTATTTATTTATAAGCCCCAAAAAGGTTCAAATTCATATCCACAATAAGATGTAATGCCCATAATTTACACTAGGGCAAAAACACTAATAACATTTTTTTTTTTGAAAAGAAGACATTAACCACCTATTAAATGCTATAATGTGTTGTGCTTATTAACTAGCTACATGCACCAAATGACCGAATGACATGGTCCAAGAATGACATCATTGGCATGAAACCCGTGGGTGGGGAGGGATTATTAAAACGAGTTGGTGAAAGAAGAGACCATCACACACAAATACAAAATTGACAAATACAAGATTTATAAAATTTACATTAACATCAAATTTGAATTTCAGATACATAAATTTATTTATTTTAATTTATTCTACTTTTAAAATTTTAATATTTATTTATTTATTTAATTATTATGTATTAAATTATTTACTTTTCCTTAAACAAATAAATATAGATAAACAATTCCTAAATATATATTAATTATATACTCTAAGAAATAAACTTAATAATTATAAAAATGAGGAATAGTTTATACAAATAAATATACATTAATTCTTTTACATATTAGATATTATTATTTTCCTTTAAATAAGATAGGGAGGCTATAGTAAATAAGGAGAAACAACCTTTTTTAGAAGACTCCCTAGTATTAAGTGGATTCCTTTTTTTTTTAACCTCTATTGATATTTAAGGTTAAAATAATCCTTCCTAGGAATGTGGGGAATATATTCCTCTCCTCTCTTATATTATAAAGTTCCACTCAGTAATCTAGGGACATGTAAACCTAAACATTTCTAATGTGTGGCATGCCTTGTTTTTTAAAAGGTCTACAAAATTGTGAGGTAAAGAAAAGTGCCATAAGGAATATAATAAAGTGAAATTTAGTGGGAAGAAAATAGACACTCACGTAAGAGGAAGAGGGAGAATGCTAGCGCTCAACATGGAAGATAGTTTATTTTAAAGGATGAAGTTAAAAGAAAACCTATTCAAATCGCATCCCCCTCTTGATAAATCTCGTTGATAGTTTATTTTAAAGGATGAAGTTAAAAGAAAACCTATTCAATATGCATCCCCCTTTTGATAAATCTTGATAAAGATATTGTTTAAACGTGAAAGCTAGCCCGTTTTATGAGAGTAGAATATAAGAGTGCTAACCACAATGAATCTTGTTGAATATTTGGTGATTTCGTTTCTTCTCTCTTTTTTTTTAATATCCGTGATGAAGCGAAATTCCTTTCTATTACCTTAAGTTTTAGATGAGCCCCACGGGGTACACTCAGCCAGTATGCTAAAAAGATGGGAGCGCCCTCTATCAAATGCTAAATGGCAAAGTTTAGAGCTGCAACGTTTAACCACTTGTAAACTTATGAAAATTGACGGTGAATAAAGGGAAACAATAAACTTCCACTAATACATGCCACTCAATACATTGAATTTTATTTTCAGATGGCGTCTATTTTGAATATTGAAAAGAAGCATGCCCTAATATCAAACCTAATGTTCTTTCCTGATACACAGATCTTGCGCGGCTGGAAATGGTGGTTGGAAGAGTCAGTTAAGCAGATCTAGGTGTGGTGACAAAAGAATAGGCGTCGTTCATAGTAGATCAAGAATTCTGCAAGCTAACTATGTAGGGTAGTGCCACATTTTCATTGCTCCATTGGTACGAGCCATTTATTTTATTTTAATTATTTTTCATGTAGATCTGAGTATAGTGGCAGCAACACAAATATGACATCAAGGTAAAAGAAAATTTGCACAGCTCATAGGTGATGCCAATGTCGATGAGAACTAGTTGTTGGGTCCTTTTTCTTTTCTTCCATAGCATAAGGTTATATTCTATTTCAAGTTTCAGGTCAACTGGTGAACGGTTCTCCTTATACATGTTTTGTTCGTCATTGTGTTTCAATGTGCAGGTTTGTCAATGAAGAAAGGGCAGACCCTGGTAGGTTCTCACCCTCTACAAGGGTCACGGTTGAAGAGCCCACTATGGGAGGGGGCAAAAAATCCCCTCCTCAGTTGTCTATGTATCTTGATGATGCCTAACTATGATAGAAATGAAATATTTTATTTGCTAATTATTTAAAACAACCTATGATTTTATATGCTATCCACAAAATTTGCAGCTATGTGATAACAATATAGAACACAATATTAAAAGAAAAGGTACAACAATCCTAACAGACAGTATTTTGCAACTGGTTTTAAGTATTTTGCTGGGACTATGGAATTTAGGGACACAGCTTGGCCAAATCCAAGGAATGATAATGTCTCTCATTTAGAAATGGGTAACGCTATTGTAACAAAACATTCAACAAGACCCCCTTGTTTGGCTTAATGAGGGAACAACTCATAATATATAGGAATTTTCCTGGTTACATAGAGGTTGTAACCCATATAATATATAAATAGTTTTATTTATTTATTTATTTCTTTTTAGTTACTTATTTGAGAAAACCTGAAGTTATCATATTCTGAAAATTTGACTCCTCTTCTAAAGACAACAGTCTACTTTGCAAGATGAATACCAAAAGTAAATATTTAATATTTAGACTCTCTCTTTTTTTTTTCTTTTTCTTTTTAGCTTCCAATGGAATAGCAAGCATAATCCTTTCTTAGAAAACACATACACATCTTCATATAGAACTAAAAGGAAATTTTAGGATAAGCATTAATTTTTCTTTACTATCAAACAAGATGGTATAACATATTCTAAATGACCATTGTAGTAGGTCTTCTTAAATCTTTGTAGGAATTACAACCATATATCTTGTATGCTTACCAAGCTAAATGCCAAGAAAACAAAAAAAAAATACACCTCTTTCCAAAATACAATTATATCTAGATTTAGTTCTATCTAGAATGCATATATGTATCCAAGAACAAACTTTTAAATCTGTGTAAAAGTCTCCCTCCCATTCAAAACTTACAACAAAAAGGGAAATCTATTATTCTTACTGAAGAAATGAACATAAGAAGATTTATTTTTTGTTAATATTTCAAAACCTATACATGAGTAAACATCATAATTTCTTTGTCTTGAAAGTAGTTTTTTTCCAAAGCAATATCTAGAAATTGTTTTTAGGAAATAATTAAAAAAAATAAAAATAAATAAAAAACACAAGTCCTTACAACTTCAATTCTATGGAAGATATCAGAAGATAATATTTTTAAGCAATAAGTAACATCTTCTATTTGAAAGTAACCTATTACAACAGCCATATAAATCTTTAATAAAATCTCACAAGTTGGAGAGGCTTTCTCATTTAACCCAGCAAGGTAGATTCCTTTTGACACATCAACAATAACATTATCCACAAGAAACATAACTATTCCAAGAACTCGTTAGTTTCTTCAAATTTGCAAAAATACACAAACTTTTCTCTAGAAACCAATGGGGAGCTCACCTCTCAACCTTTGGTTAGAAAAACCAACCACCACCGAGCTAGGAGGCACCTTGGGAACTAGGCACATTCATGCAAGCCAAATACATTTAACACTCAAATACACATAGAAAATATACACACCCACCCAAGAGAAAATTTTCACATAACAAAGAGTTCATTATGAACCCAATACAGGGAATGGAGGTGGACTTCGCGCTCCATTTTGAGGACCCAAAAGTAATATCATGGATAAAAATCACCAAATTTTCAACCCTTCATTACAAATCCTTCCTCCACATCTCCTTATCCACCCAACCATTTTTCACATTACACAACACATAGGGGTACTCATACCCATCTTCTAAACCTCTCCTTTTAAAGGAGGAATAACTTGTCCCCATGGAGGTTCCTACTCCAACCATCCCCAAACATGGGATGCTCTTCCCAAATTTGGGTGAGTCTATCCTATTACAACCCTTTTCTCCAAAAATATACACAAAAACAAACAAAATTTAAAGGAAGCATTTCAAAACACACAAATAGATGTACATAGTTTACAAGTTTAAAACAACATAAGAAAATGGGTGTGGTGATCCTACCTCAATCCTTAAAGCTTTGGAAAAAAATGGTGAGGGTGAGCACAACTCCTCCAAAATTTCCTTCCAATCCTTCAAGCCAAATCCAAGAGCTCCAAAAAAAAAATCACAACTCCAAAACAAAGAATGCCAAAAGAGAACCCCCAAAACCCTTGTTCTTAGTTTTTCTTATAGAAATCAATATTAAATTTCTTTTGAATGGGGAAGTGACACTTGTCACTCACCCATTCACCCTTCCAAACACATTCACCCATGTGTGCTCTCACATGTGTGAGAACTTAGGGGACTTCGAAGACAACATAGAGAAGTGGGAGTGGAAAGTGACTAGTCCTCAGCCCACTTCTCAAAACCTTATTTTCGCCAAACATCTTTAAGGTCTCAAAAAGGGTGCCCAATCATGAAACTAACTCAAAAATTTAGGCTAAAAAGGTACCTAACCCATAGGTACTTGACCTAGGGACCTTAAATCAATGAAAACACTTAAAAAACTCAACTTTTCAACCCCCAAAAAGTGCCCTAAAGTGCAAATCCGAGTTTTTCCACTTGGGTGGACAATTCACCATTTAAATGGATTGACATGGAAATTTAAACCAATTTACAAATATGCACAAATAACATTACATAATGGAACTATGGTCCCTCCATATGGACTATAGCTCGGCTTCACTGGTAAATTCACTCAGGGTTCCCAAAGGTTACCTCCAATTTCCATTGGCCATGGAAAGTGTACCTGCACACTCAATGCGCACACTAATCCATCTAATAAATCATGTATCTAAACAATCGAATCACCACTTCATATACACAAGTTTCCATCCAAATAATTCATTTATCAAAACAATTGAAACACCATTTCATAAACACAAGTTTCACAATTTCACATAGCATATATATTTCATATCATAACTAGAAAAATCACTAATCACCTATCATATCTAGATATTTTTTCCTTAATTTTCAGTTTCATCAAATTATAGCATGGTTTATTCACAACACATTTCATTTGTTCATCATTTCAAAATTCAAATTGAACAACCACAGTAACTAGCATAATTTAGGTCAACCATCATAGTCATCTAACTAAGCATGTAGCATCATAATCAAATCATCATAAGAACTTGAATGTCTAAATACCATAATCAAATCATCATAAGAACTCAAATGTCTAAGTATCATGTCATCAAAAGTATCTCTAAGCATAATCAATAACCACAACTCAAAATAGTCTAAATACTAGGTGTATCATAGGGGTAGGCTTCACATAAGATGTCTTTTGATTTGCTCTCAATGGTTTTTGAATAACATGTTAATGGAATTATTTAGAAAATAATTACTTTACTTAATTAAGATCCAATACATCTAAGACCATATACTCATCACATTGAAAAATAACAGTCTGAATGAGTTATAAAATTGACTTATTGTTTGAGCATTGTTATGTTTTCTTCCATTTTAATAAAACAACTTCTTATTTGGAGATATGATATTAGCATGCTTTTCTTCTAACTTTGTTCTGTAATTTATTTTTCACTGTTGATTATATTCATTGCACGATTATCTAATTTAAGACAATTCTCTACAAAGATGTGGACCCCAAAGGTTGGTTTATTTGATTGGGGATGAATGTAAATTTAACTAATATGTTAAAAAGTATTGAATATGTACCTGCTATATTTACTCCATATACAACCTTTCCCAACATCCTCCCTATGTGAACTTTTAACAAAATGACTCAAAAAGAATTGTGGTCTCATGAAATTTAATAATTACACAACAAACATAAAATGGGATGGCCAAAAAAAAATTTTACACCTAGAATTCAATCCAAGATTAAGAACCATATGAAAACTGTACTAAATGTTAAGCAAAGACATAATATTAGAGAAAAAAATTATAACTTAATATAGTAGATTTAAAATATTTTATAGGCCCTTAATGGCAGCCATTTTTTTTTTTTAAATGAAAGCCTTTCTCCTCGACATACTTTGTGTGAAGAAAACATTATCTTGAATAAACCTAAGCCAGGCATTCTGTGTTGAATTTGGCACCCTCACATAGAAATAATTTTATTAAATTCTATAGATAATAAACAGTTGCTCTCTTACGTATATGGAAACTAGAATGAGGTAAACAATTCTATGGGTGATATACAATCCAAGTATACAGTGAAACTCTAAAGACAATTGGTGAGAAGTTTGACACATGCTTAGGAACTAGTAAAGGGAATATGAAACTTTCCAGTATTTTCTATGTTGGATGCTAAAGCCCAAGTCTAAGATCAAAAACAAAAAAAATAAGTTGAGAAGATGAGGATTATGCTCTTTCATTTTCTTATGCTCTCTATCATCCGATCAAATAACTTAAGATATCATAATATTAATATTAATGAAATTTTTAATACCTCTACGGATAATGTTAATAGTACATTTTTTTATTTTATAAAGATACAGTAATTTAATAAACAATTTAATACTTCATTATTGAACATAGAAAATTCATGACTTCATTGAACTACAATGGTGATCTCAAATATTAGTTAAAATGATATTAAGCATAGAATGGCTTATTCTTGATAGACTAAGTCACATGTATATTTGTATAACCTACTAATTAGAGTCAAAACAAATATTCAAGTTAATTCTTCCTCTCAACCATTGTAATATTATCTTGTGAAGCGCACAACCACATGGTATCATTCCAAATTAAAGTCAAAACCATTTAAATCACATGATAATGAAAATTCCTATTATACTTCCTGTTTTAAAATGTTGAAAAACATACATCAATCCAAAATGCATCTTCATTTTTACACAAAGTTAAATAGTGATAAATAGTGACTCAATTTACCCATGAAATTCAAATTCTAGAAGAATCAACACAAGTGCGTAGAGAGTTATTTTTAAGGAAACAATTTAATAAATTCAAGAAATGTTTACTATGATAATATAATAAATTTTTAAATAGGGTTAAATATTCCATCCAAGAAGTAATAACCTCATAACACCAACTAGAAATAATAAATGTCAACACATTAACTTTATATATCACTTTTAGTCTACCTAACCCTTGGTTAATGGAATGCATATAAGAAAGTAGAGTATAATGAATCACATAGAGGGCGGGGTCTTACATAATATAATGAAAACCATTCATTTTATAGAGAGCAAGAGTGTAATGAAAGTTACCTTAAAAATTTACAACTCTTATTTTGAGTAAAAATTGTGTTTCAATTTCTTCATATGATCGAAAAATAAATGCAAAATATAATTGCAAGTTGGAAAACATAATGTGGGTTTTCAGTTATTCCAATCTATATTTTCAAATCTAATGGGTGGAGAGTAGAGGGAAGAGTTGCAAGTGGGGGATATATAAAACTATCCAAATTGACCTAAAGGGTGACTAACCAATTGTGTTGTTACATGTAGAAGGTTTTATAATAGTATATATGGAGTGCAGGTTTCATAACACGCCATATTTTTCAACTTGTAATTTTACAAAAATGTCTTGAAATTTTTTGTTATATACATAGTAAAAATGCAATGAAAGTCACATTCAAAATTTATTAGAATTATTAGTTAGAGTCGCAGTTGCATTTCAATTTCTTCATATGATTGAAAAAAAATGATGTAAAAAATAATTTGAGGTTCGAAAACATAATGCAGGTTATTAGTTAGTTCATTGTGCTTGTTCAAAGCTAAAGGGTAGAGATCTTGGGGAGGAGTTACATTTTGGGGACATATAAAACCAACCAAATTAAGCTAAGGGGTGACTAACCAATCGAGTATTTATGTGTAGATAGTTTTATAATAGTATGTGGGTTGTGTAGGTTTCATAAAACCCAATGTTTTGCAACCTATAATTTTACAAAACAATATAAATGTAATGAAAAACCTTTTAGTAATAACATAGTAAGAATGTAATGAAATTAACATTCAAAATTTATAACAACTCTTAGAGTAAAAACTACATTTCCATTTTTCATATGATCGAAAAATAAATGTACAAAATTATTGCAGGTTGGAAAACACAATGGGTTGTGAGTTGTCATTTTTCTTATTCAAATCTCAAGGGCAGAGATCCCAAGGGGGAGTTTCAAGTGGGGGATACATAAAACTAACCAAATTGAACTAAGGGGTGACTAACCAATTGGTTTGTTACATGTTTAGGGTAATACAATAGTATGTGGGATGCAGGTTTTATAACATCGAGTGTTTTCCAACTTGAAATTTTATAAAATAGTATAAATATAATGAAAACCTTTTATTTTGTAGACAATAAGAATGTAATGAAATTCACTTAAAAAATTTATAACATCTCTTAGAGTAAAAATTGCATTTCAATTTCATCATATGATTGAAAAATAAATGTAGAATATAATTACATGTTGGAAAACACAATGTGGCTTGTTAGTTATTTCATCCATCATGTTCAAATATAAAAAGTGGATAGTGCAAGGGGTTGTAGGTGTGGGATACATCAAACTAACCAAATTGACTTGAGGGATGACTAGCCAATTGGGTTGTTACATGTTTAAAATTTTAAAATAGTATGTGGATTGCAAGTTTTATAAAATCTAGTGTTTTCCAACCTGCAATTTTATTTATAGTATGTCTTAAAAAATTTGTTATTTAGAGAGTATGAATGTAATGAAAGACACCTTCAAAATTTATCATAACTATTGTTTAGAGTAAAAATTGAATTTTAATTTCCTCATATGATCAAAAAATAAATGCACAAAATAATTGCAAGTTGGAAAACACAATGGGTTGTGAGATATTTAATTGTGTTTGTGTAAAGCTCAAATGTGGATACATAAAGCTAACCAAATTGACCTGAGGGTGACTAACCAATTGGGCTATTACATATAGAGGGTTTTACAACTCTATGTGGGTTGAGGTTTCATAACACCCAGTATTTTGCAACTTGCAATTTTACAAAACAATATGAATGTAATGATTTTTTTGTTTTGTTTTATAGACAGTAATAATGTAATGGAAGTCACCTTCAAAATTTATAAAACTCTTAGAGAAAAAATTGTGTTTCAATTTTTCATATGATTGAAAATTAAATGCAAAAAATAAATGCATGTAGGAAAAAACTATGGGTTGTGAGTTATTTCATTATGCTTGTTCAAAGCTCAATGGTGAAGCGAACGGAGAGGGGTTGTAGGTGGGAAATACATAAAACTAACTAAATTGAGCTTAGGGGTAACTAACCAATTGGGTTGTTATGTGTAGAGGGTTTTACAAGAGTATGTGGGTTACAAGTTTCATAACACCTAGTGTTTTCCAACCTACAATTTTACCAAATAGTATGAATGTAATGAAAACATTTTGTTTTGTAGATAATAAGATTTTAATGAAAGAAGCCTTCACAATTTACCTAAACTATTAGTTAGTAAAAATTGCATTTTACTTTTCTCATATGATGGAAAAAAAATATACAAAATAATCACAGGTTGGTGTAACAAGATCAATATTTACCCTATTGTTTTCATCTATGTTTTAACCCATATATGAAAATATTAAGTTTAGCGACATGTAGAAATAAAAATTTCTATTCAACAACATAGATACATATTCAAAATTACATTTCATGAATAAAATAACATTACATAATCCCAAGTAATGATTTAAACTTTTAAATACATTTCACATAAAGATTTAAGATCATAATTGCATAACATAGCTTACAAGAGCTTAATGGATCAAAAGTAAAATTGGTCTAGATGTCCCCTACTAGACCATACATCCTCATTTTTTTGTGTTTCACAAGTATCATTTGCCAACTGCATGAGGGAGAGCATCACCCAATTACTTTTCCACCAACCACAAACTTACTACAGTCACCCACACATTTCCCTAATTGGTAAGATGGCCCTACCCTTCAATGAAGATATTGGTATGGTAACCCTCAAATATAAGCCTACCTGAGCATGGTGTTGTGCCCTACATAATTAGTGTTGCCATATAGTGGAAACCTATTTACATGCATGACACTCTCAACTAGCTATGCAATAATAGCTCACAATGAGTTGACAAGTGTACACAATGGTAACATACACTTACTTTGGACAAAGTTTTGATATTAAATCAAACCCCCTTTCTATGAAGTGGTGTTGTATGTTCAAACACCCCCTCGCTCGACTTTGAAATTATAATGACCATGAATAACTCTTGACTAAGATTTTCCACACACCAAATAACAAGATTCCATTCCAAAAAGTGATATAACATTCAACTAATCTAACTAAACAACTAGGTTATTCCCAACCTTGATTGATCTTAATCCCAAGAAAAAACCTCATTACAAACACAAGTTTACATAACATCATAAACTATAAATCTCAACATAACAAATCTATATCATACCATTTACCAACATTAGAATTCATGTAAGCATGCATTTTCCTTATGATTCCTAGATATTATGATAATACCCTCTAATTACCTTTGATTAAAAAATATTAATCTCTCTCTCTCTCTCTCTCTCTCCCTCCAACCCCCCCTCTCTCTCCCTCCCTCCCTACCTCCCTCCCTCCCTCTCTCCCTCCAACTATGATACCATGAAAGAACCTTCAATAATTGAAGATTGAAAGAAATTAAAATGAATAAAAAATTTCATAAAGTTGACCCATAGATTAGATCAATAAGGTGTACATAAATAAGAATGAGGGAGGAAACCAACCTCCATGAAATTAGGATAGGAATCCTCACTCATGGAGTGGTGATAAGTTTCCTACCAAAATTGTAGGAAGAGGTGTCAAAAGAGAATTGACATCTCTAAGGAAACCTATCTACATTGACACTTCACGTGAGAAAGGGTCAATGGACACTCATAAAACTTGTTTCCCAAACACAAGTGTATTGGTGTGCCAACTATGAAATGTGGAAATTTTTCCTATAGTTGAATTTAACTTAACTAAGTGATATGATACCCTCTTATCGACCAATTTATGTAGTAGATTATTTAGAATTGTAGTCTCTATTAACTTTTTTCTAGTTGTATATTTTGAATGGCCGTATTATCCTCTCATAATTGGATTCACCAAGCATTTCTCGAAATTCAATGTTGTCATGCACCTCATATTTTGAAGGAATTCATGTTATTCTATTGTTTTTCCAAACATGTCATTAAATGTGGATGCATAGACAAGGCACATAATTGTCATACAAAAATGGATAGCTCTTGAATTGAACTAATTATTTACTATAGATGTGGAAGCAATGTTCCTCCATGCGATTGCCAAACACTTAGTGTATTTCTTTTAAATTTCTATTCAACCTTCATGACTCAAGTTTGGTTAAGAATTTTAAGTTAACAATTAGTGTGAAATCAATGACACAATTCTTTATGAAATGCAACCCTTAAAAGGTATGAAACATTATATTTTTGTAGTGAACCATAACAATCTGGATAATAAACTTGAACTAAGTTCTAGTAGTTTCAGTCTTGTAGACATGATTGAATATTTACTCAGTAATAAATAGAACTCAACAATTTCGTAAGTAATTATATTTATCTAGATACATTGAGTGTAAAATATACCTTCAATCTCCTAAGAGTCGTATGATTTTTTATGAAAGATAGGATCATGAAAATTAACATGATATTGATAAATTATAGAGTAAAATATAGTAAAATTATTTGATTTAAATGTTTAACTCTTAAATGGAAATTAGTTCAATGGAAATGATTTTGGATAATCAATAATATACTAGTGACATTAAAGCAACAATAGTTTGCTTCTTATAGTGCCTTAATCCTATTCTTAGTTCTCTCAACTTCTAAACTAACATTTCCAACTCAAGGTAGACTATAAGACATAATATCCATGTACTATATCATATATGTAGATAAACCTAAAGAGAGTATTGTTCTACTAATATGAATATTATTTTATAAATATTAAAGTATGAAAACTTTAGATATTGATCATTATAACTAGAATAAGAATAATACCTTATGTGGCCTTGGATAGATAAATTTATTAAAGTCTAAAATTTTATACAAGTTATTTTCTATGACCCAACTGTAAACTATGAATATAGTTTAGTGTGTTCCTAATGGATCTCTAAAGGGGGAAATAAAATAAATATGTTTTAAATAGAAGAGTAGAATAAAAACCATAAGATATCCACGACTTGGTAGCTCTAATGGGGATCCAAAACTTTAGATATTTAACTTTCACCTTGTTTCCCTATTGCTCTTATGATGATCCTGTAATTTACTTTGTGATGGAGGTTGAATGATGATAGCAATTTTTACATCGCATGAATGGTTGGAGGGAAAAAGAGTTTTATAAACAAGCTTATACTAAGTTTTTAATAAAATGAGCATGAAAAAATAATATCTTCCAAGACAAGAAGGGTTAGGAAACTTGAATTTTTGAAATTTGATGATCTGTATAGGATCTAGACTAGATTGCAAAATGGAATGCTTAAACTTTACAATGATTATTCCAAGTTAATTAAATCAAAATTAACTTAAGGAAATAACAAAATGAAGAAATAACAAGGTGATTTAACAGAAAGGAAGGAAATGAGAGACAGAAAGAGAGAGAAGAAGAGAAGTGCAAAATACGTTTGATAACGGAGTTCGTCGCGAAAGTGACTACATCTCCGGGTCCACTCCACTAGAGAGACTGATCCGATTAACTCCAAAATCAATTACAAAGCACCACAATCATTCTCCAAGCACTTCGGCAGCATAACAACGCTCTGACGTGCAAGAATGGAATCTCTACAAGACCTCTCTTTCGATTATCTCCACAGCTTCAAGACTTCGTCACCTGAAAGAAAACTTGATCTCACTCTCACTTTACACCCCTTTAAATACATAAAAATTTCTCAATTTGGTTACTAACCAATTGATTTTACAATATTCTCCAAATCCCCCTAAAAACAACTAAATCTCCCAATTTAACATTTAGATTTTAATAATCTCCCTTATCTCTCCAAAATACATAAAAATCCTTGTTAAATCCCCTTTATTTTACATAAAAATCTCCTAAATTAATTTAAGCCCTTCAATTTTCAGGCCTTATCACTTCGGGGATTTTCATTTAATCCTTTAAAAAGTTTTATTGTTTGTTTTTTATTCTTAAATTAGGGAGTTTGTTTTAAAACCTAAGGCATTCGGCTTTAACACATTCAAGAAAATGTACCGATGCCAATATTATACCAAATATTTCGAATGGTGCAACGGTTGTTAGGATTTTTGGTGGCCGGCAGGTTCGGGGTTCAAACCCCCGTGGCCATTTCTTATTCCAAAAATCGCGCCAGTTATGTAACAAAAATAACCCATTTCCATTCATATTTGAGCGCCGGTTGTGTGGCTCAACGGTTGAGCGGGAATATCGCAGGTGGGCGGTCATGAGTTCAAAACCCGCCGTAGACTCTTTTACCAAACCTAACAATTGTTACAACTGTACGCAGAAGAGAGCAGAGGCCACGTGGCGAGTTTCTAATGGCCTGAATTGCTGACTTGTCCGCTGACTAAACAATGACGTGTATGATGACTGTGCAATGACGTGGATGCTGACTCGGATCTGACCACATGCCACGTGTCCTAGAATAATTCGCTGATGCTGCTGACGTGTTGCTGACTCACAGTCGACGTGTCACTGACTGGACTGTACCTCCTGCCGACTCATCACGCCATGTGTCCAAGCCCGATTCGCCTAAACTGCTGATTCGACTGCCACGTCTACGCTGATTAGATGTACGGATGACACGTGTCATCATCTGATTGGCTCCGTACCGATGACTCACCACCACGTGTTTCACCCAGATTCATCCATATGTATTTCGTACAGTACGGACTGACTGCTGACGTCAGCATCCGTACGGTCCACCTCAAAAGTCAACTGAAAGCTTTGACCACTGATAACTCTCGCGTACGATGTCGAATTTCGACAAAACGAACACCGTCGGAATCATCTCGACGAGCTCTTCGTGATGACGCCGGTTTCATTGATTTTTGACAATGCCATTTTTTTGCCTTTTGGACGCCCCTGATCCCAGTTTGACCGAAGGTTTGACTGGCTATAACTCGTGCAAATGACTCCTTTTCGCTCCGTTCGAGTTGCGTTGGAATCAGGACGCTGAGCTCTTTCTAATGGTGCAGATTCTGGAGAAAAATGAGACACTTCAATTTTCACTGAAAAATGTCCACCAGATCAGGCCTCCCCACTGAAGAGAGCAGAGGCCACGTGGCGAGTTTCTAATGGCCTGAATTGCTGACTTGTCCGCTGACTAAACAATGACGTGTATGATGACTGTGCAATGACGTGGACGCAACTCGGATCTGACACAACAAGATTGTTGAACATAAACATATCTTTATCACTTCCATAAGCATCTACATCAAATGTCGTAGCCACTAACCAAAAAAAATTGACTAGCATCAAGCTGAACAACAATGCAGAAATGAAAGAGAATAATTCAACAACAATTTGATCCTTTACAATAGGAACATTTTTACCCAAGGATTCATCAATGCCTTCAATCATCCTTTTCTCATGCTGTACTGCAAGTGCATCCTGCAACATCTGACCCTGGTTAGCTACTCCAAGTTCAAGTGTAGAACCACCTGTACTGATAGACATAAGAGTTAACTCTTTACTTGCATTAATTACCCTTTTTAACTGCCCTGTATTTGCAAAAGAATGATCAGTCTTAACCCTGTGAGAATGTACAATGTATTGAATGCCATCTTTAAACAAGTGATAATGATTCTTTTCCCTGTAGAAAATTGCTTTTCTGTCATAAAGATAAGGGCTACCAAGCACTATCCCACAGATATCCAATGGAACTACATCAAACTGTACACTTCATCCACAAATTTACTAGTGATTGTGAACCTTAAGGTGCATTGTTTTGTTACTGTAACTTATCATTTTCACAAATCCAACCTAGTGGATAAGGTTTCTTATGTTGTGTAGTTTTTAATCCCAAGTTCTTTACAACACTTTCTGAAATTAAATTCACTTGAGATCCACTATCTATGAGTGCATCAATTTTACTGTTCTTAGCACCAACCCTTAAATGGAAAAGCTCATTCCTTTTTACATCTTCAGAGAAATCATTAACTGTGGAAGTAGAAGCACAACTAGCAACAGAAACACCAGAAATAGGGGTTTTACCTTTTAGACCCATCGATGTTATCTTAGTCTCATCATCTGAATCTGAACCAAGATCCATAACAACATTTGTGGATTTGTCCTTACCCTTCTGTTTCTGATTATGTCTTTAAGCCCACTTAGGTTTCAATTCCGGATGCAACTTCCAACAGTGATCTTCATCATGACCATTCTTGTCACAATGAGTGCAAGAAAGTTTCTCATCCTTCTTAACTGTAGCTGCCTTCTTTCCTTTCCCTGTCTCTGCATTCTTAGAAGATTTCTTTACATCATTATCAAACTTGTCAATGAAAGATCCTTTACCCCTTGACTCTAAGTGTGTAGCTTGAACAGACACTTCATCTAGATTACAAGGGTTCAATACCAAAATGGAATGCCTAAGGTAGGAATGTAGACCTCCTATGTACTTCAACAAAGTGTCTTGGGTATACAAAGGAACATTCAAAGCAATAGCCTTCTTCCTAAATTCATGGGTGTACTCTTGGACAGTTTGACCTTTCCCTTGCCTAAACATTTGCTAGTCCATCATTAACTGCTGCATATGTCCTAAGGGATAAAATTGCTTCTTAAGAGCATTAATAAATTTTGCCCAAGTTAAACTAACTCTACCATGTTGTGAAACTTCTGCCTTAGACTTACTCTCCCACCAAGTTAAGGTTGTACCTCCTAAACGAAGAGTAGCTAATTGGATCCTATCAACATCATCTAATAGGTTCTGGACTCTACAATAGACTTCAACTTGCTGAATCCAATCATCCAATTTTTCAACATTAAGTTCACCACAATACTTTGGTAAATCAAATTTTACATCCAGTTTGATTTTAGGCTTATACCCACTCTTGAAAAGATTAGAAGAAATAGAATGAGGAGAAGATGGAGAAGAAGGAGAAGGAGAAGAGGGAGGAGAAGAAGAAAAGGGATGATCTGGTTTCTTGCCACCATCTCTATGTTGTTCCTCTTTCTTGTCTTTGCGATCTTCTTGCTTTGACGAACCTTCTTTGCGTACCTTCCGTTCTTGTCTCTCCTGAAAAAGAATGTCCACCTTTGCCTTCATCTCGAGGAATGCTTTTCGAAACTCCTGCTCACTGATTTCTTCAGGAACCTCCATTCCAGAAACTGACATCTTTGGAAGTGTTCTTCGCTTCCCGATCTCAGGATCAAATTCTTCGAGCTTGCCTTCACCCTTCCGAATCCTGGATCTCGTTAGCATTCAAAAACAAATAACTGCAATAGTAGTCAACTGAGCTCTGATACCAACTTGATATGTATAGGATCTAGACTAGATTGCAGAATGGAATGCTTAAACTTTACAATGATTATTCCAAGTTAATTAAATCAAAATTAACTTAAGGAAATAACAAAATGAAGAAATAACAAGGTGATTTAACAGAAAGGAAGGAAATGAGAGACAGAAAGAGAGAGAAGAAGAGAAGTGCAAACAACGTTTGATAACGGAGTTCGTCACGAAAGTGACTACATCTCCGGGTCCACTCCAATAGAGAGACCGATCCGATTAACTCCAAAATCAATTACAAAGCACCACAATCATTCTCCAAGCACTTCGGCAGCATAACAGCGCTCGGACGTGCAAGAATGGAATCTCTACAAGACCTCTCTTTCGATTATCTCCACAGCTTCAAGACTTCGTCACCTGAAAGAAAACTTGATCTCACTCTCACTTTACACCCCTTTAAATACATAAAAATTCTCAATTTGGTTACTAACCAATTGATTTTACAATATTCTCCAAATCCCCCTAAAAACAACTAAATCTCCCAATTTAACATTTAGATTTTAATAATCTCCCTTATCTCTCCAAAATACATAAAAATCCTTGTTAAATCCCCTTTATTTTACATAAAAATCTCCTAAATTAATTTAAGCCCTTCAATTTTCAGGCCTTATCACTTCGGGGATTTTCATTTAATCCTTTAAAAAGTTTTATTGTTTGTTTTTTATTCTTAAATTAGGGAGTTTGTTTTAAAACCTAAGGCATTCGGCTTTAACACATTCAAGAAAATGTACCGATGCCAATATTATACCAAATATTTCGAATGGTGCAACGGTTGTTAGGATTTTTGGTGGCTGGCAGGTTTGGGGTTCAAACCCCCGTGGCCATTTCTTATTCCAAAAATTGCGCCAGTTATGTAACAAAAATAACCCATTTCCATTCATATTTGAGCGCCAGTTGTGTGGCTCAACGGTTGAGCGGGAATATCGCAGGTGGGCGGTCATGAGTTCAAAACCCGCCGTAGACTCTTTTACCAAACCTAACAATTGTTACAACTGTACGCAGAAGAGAGCAGAGGCCACGTGGCGAGTTTCTAATGGCCTGAATTGCTGACTTGTCCGCTAACTAAACAATGACGTGTATGATGACTGTGCAATGACGTGGACGCTGACTCGGATCTGACCACATGCCACGTGTCCGAGAATAATTCGCTGATGCTGCTGACGTGTTGCTGACTCACAGCCGACGTGTCACTGACTGGACTGTACCTCCTGCCGAATCATCATGCCACGTGTCCAAGCCCGATTCGCCTAAACTGCTGATTCGACTACCACGTCTACGCTGACTAGATGTACGGATGACACGTGTCATCATCTGATTGGCTCCGTACCGATGACTCACCGCCACGTGTTTCACCCAGATTCGTCCATATGTATTCCGTACAGTACGGACTGACTGCTGACGTCAGCATCCGTACTGTCCACCTCAAAAGTCAACTGAAAGCTTTGACCACTGATAACTCTCGCGTACGATGTCGAATTTCAACAAAACGAACACCGTCGGAATCATCTCGACGAGCTCTTCGTGATGATGCCGGTTTCATTGATTTTTGATGATGCCATTTTTTTGCCTTTTGGACGCCCTTGATCCCAGTTTGACCGAAGGTTTGACTAGCTATAACTCGTGCAAACGAACTCCTTTTCGCTCCATTCGAGTTGCGTTGGAATTAGGACGCTGAGCTCTTTCTGATGGTGCAGATTCTGGAGAAAAATGAGACACTTCAATTTTCACTAAAAAATGTCCACCGAATCATTTGACTATGGACACTAGTGTCCATGGGCATAAGTTTCTTTTCATGGTGAATAATCCAAGTTTTAGGGGTTTCCTAATGAGAGGCTCATTTAAGATAAGATCACTTACCATACGATGCTTTTCAACCAACATTGTTTTTATGAGATGCTTAGTCATGTGACTCTTGTTAGGGGCATTCAATCCCATATCATTCATGATGAAATATTCATTTCCCTCTAAGGGAGATTGAACTTCCTCCCTTATACCTTAGTAGGTAGTGATTAATGCTAAGTTGTCCTCTAGATAAAGCACATTCTTGTCTTTTTGATGAGGGCGCAGCCCGAGACTTAGAAAATAACCCACAAACAAGAGAATAATTTTATTATTTAGAAAATGGAGTTTCTTACATGCAGAGGATCTCAAATCCCCAAATTCTACAACACATGCAAGTTACAAAAAGCTACAAAATCACCCTTTTGCAATATGCGAGCTTGTCCCCAAAAATTTACCCAAAAATTAGAAACCCGCTCATAAATAGAGCTCCTTTTTAGTTTGGAGCCAAAACAACATTCAAATTTGAGTTTAGGTGGTTTGGCACCGAAAAATTACAACTTGAAGTTCAAATTTCAAAAGAACATTTGCAATTGTATCTTCTAGAAAGTGCGCCAACTTCCCGGGGCCATAACTTTTGATCTGGGACTTCGATTCATGAACCATTTGAACCGTTGGAAAGGTCTCGAAGTCAATAACGTGCTCAAAATCTGCTATGCCAATTTTAGAAAGTTTCAGGGCTGATATGGGAAATGT
>VDFB02000007.1:33816756-33886095 GCA_007258455.2 Sequoia sempervirens | reverse complement strand
TTCTTGCCATCAAATATTTTGTCTAACTTCTCTTCCACCTTCAGAGCAAACTGATACACATCCTCAATGGTGGTCATTCTGACTAGGCTTAACTCCTCCTAAATGCTCGGTCGTAACCCATTAAGATATTGGGCTACCTTCTCCTTATTGGCCTCTGTGTGGCCTGTTCTGATGATTATCTTTCAAAAATATTCAACATATTCTTTCACAAATCTGCTTCCTTGCTTCAACCCTTGCAATTTCTTCAACAAATCTAACTCGTAGCCCACTGGTATGAACTGCTTCTTCAGTTTCTCTACCATGCGATCCCATCTGGTGATATTTCCTTTTCCTCTTCAATTTCTTTCTAACTGGACCTCTTTCCACCAAATACTAGCATGGCCCTTCAGCTTCATTTTCGTAAACTTAACCTGATCTGGGTCCTCTATTTCCTCATACTCAAAATATTCTTCAAGCTCGTTGATCCAGTCGATCAACTCTTTTGGGTTCAGACTTCTAAAATAACTAGGGACTTTTGCTCTGGGTCTTTTCCTGATCTTCAAAATGGCTCTTATTAGCTGCATTTGGTCTTGATCAATTGCTTCTTCTTCCTCTTCTACATTTGAACCTTCTTCCTCTCCTTCATCCTCACTTTCCTCCCTCAGGTTTAACCCTCTTCTCAACTATTCTTGTAATGCATCAATCTGTCTTTGGAGGGCTGCTAATGCATCTCTTCCACCAGCATTTTTGCCACCTCAACCACCTCTGGCACCACCACACCTACCATACATCACTCTTGGAGGCATCTTTCTTGACTTTGACCCACAACCACAGTCCTTGTGCGAACTGCCTCAAAATTGGCAATTTGTCCACACTCTCAAGAAAACCCGCTCTGATACCACTTGATGAGGGCACAACCTGAGACTTAGAAAATAACCCACAAATAAGAGAATAATTTTATTATTTAGAAAATGGAGCTTCTTACATGTAGAGGATGTCAAATCCTCAAGTTCTACAACACATGCAAGTTACAAAAAGCTACAAAATCACCCTTTCGCAATATGCGAGCTTGTACCTAAAAAGTTACCCAAAAATTAGAAACCCACCCATAAATAGAGCTCCTCTTTAGTTTGGAGCCAAAACAACATTCAAATTTGAGTTTAGGCAGTTTAGCGCTGAAAAATTACAACTTGAAGTTCAAATTTCAAAAGAACATTTGCAATTGTATCTTCTAGAAAGTTCACCAACTTCCCAGGGCCATAACTTTTGATCTGGGACTCTGATTTGTGAACCGTTTGAACCATTGGAAAGGTTTCAAAGTCAATAACACGCTCAAAATTTTCTACACCAATTTCAGCATGTTTTGGGGCCGATCTAGGAAATCTAAGTGCCTAAAATCTAACTCGGAAGATTTTCAGGTGCAAATATGGGAAACTAAAACTGTAATATCTTTCAACCCAGGAATAGAAAACAAAAACTATAAATTGAGAATTTCATTATGACGAAAAGGGTATTAAAAAATGTAAAAACATCTAAAAATTGAGAAACTTGAAATTTAACTATTTTTGGGTGATGCGAGATTGCCCTTACACCACTGGATGCTCCTGCATCACTTTTTATTATTATTTATTTTAGTCTTCATCTGCCTCCCAGAATCCATATTGGCCTTCAAAATATTAGCCACAAACTAGCTAATTCATCTTATATTCATGATTCCTAACTCATCATTTAATTCAAAATATAGTTCTACACTCACTTTTCCTTCTTCCTCCAAAGGATCTATGCCAAAAGGTGTCTCATTAAAAGGAAAAAATTCAACACAATTACATACCTTCCTAACTTTTGTAGGGTCTAATTCAACCATAGTGGGTAATCAGACTAGGTCAAGAGCCAAGTTGGTCTTTTAAACCCATATTTATTTTTATTTTTGAGTTGATCATTGGGGCAATTTTTTGTGAAATGTGAGTTGTTTCCACATTTTAGACAAAATAATTTCTTCTCTTCAACCTCAATTGACTAAACCCATTCTCCATTAAACACACACAAGGTTAATGTCTTAAGAAGTTTGTGTATTGTGACCATACATAATCAAGAATACAATCTCGAATTCTCCACCAATTATTCCTCTTCAATTACCATAAGTTTCCCAAGTTATTACCAATAATGTAAAGTACATCCATCAACCAAAGCTCCATAGAAAGGTTATAGAAGCCATTAATCCAAATCAAAGAATTTTCTAGGTTATATTTTAGTGGATTAAAATTTAGAGACTAATTTTGGATAAATAAATGTGTCTTCCCAAGCATCCATCCATCCATTTGTATTTAATATATGATCTCTCATGTCTTTATCTTCAAAGGTTGCAATGGGAAAACATTTTGGGATAAAATGAATTGTTGGCAAGATATACCATTTATCAACTACCCAATCTAAAGTTGTTTGGCTTGCTAGGTTGTTTCCAACAAATCAACCAATTAATGCTCGATCACAAGGAAAGGAATTTGCATCAACAACCACTAGGACATTAGGTATAATTTTCATAGATGTCGAAGCAACCTCATTAATATTTTGGGTAGTAGATAGAGTCCTATTTGGTATGCATGAGGGTGTGAAGAAAAATCATTGGAAGCAAGCCATTATAGTAATATATTAATATTATACTATTTATAATTTTCTTAATTATATAATTTATTATATGTATGAATTCAAAATATCATATTATACAGTATATATATATGTAATTTTATGATGTTGATTATAAGATTTTACATTAACAATCTAAACAAGGTTCCTAGGAATGAGTTCAAGGAGGCTACTTAAGTGTTATTTCATTTTATTTCATTTACTTAGGAGTTATTTTACAATTTTTATTTTTATTTTAAATCTTTGTTGGTTATGTTTTAATTTTTATGTATATCATCATGCTCATTGCCTTGCTACTACAAAAGCCTCTTAACTTAATTAGATTACAAAATTATAAATTATATTAAATTATAGACTTATGAATTAAATTATAGATGATGATAAATTATCAAATTAAAGTATACAAAATACATTCTTTAATTTATATTAACTTAAATTATTAAGTTTTATTAGATATTTAACATTTGAAATAAATTTAGATAACCCATCCCCCTGCACCTTGTTGGCATATGGTTGTCATTCATGTCAAAAAGAGATTAGAGATGAGTTGGAATTGATTCTAAAAGGATATTATTGGCATAAATATTTCATTGAAGTCAAAAGAAAATATGTACAATTTCATACAAAAGAGGTGTAAAAGATAGTCAAATTTGTGCTAAGTTAGCAAGTTTCATATTTCAGGCTTTAGGCTTATGGCTTACTAAATTCCTTAGTTTATTTCAGTAAGAATCAAGCATCGGTCATTAGGCTTATCACTTACCAAATGCATTTAAAAAATACTTAGGAAGTTTGAAGGTTTTTAGACTTCAAAGCTTCATCGTAACCTTTACTTGTGAAGTTTGCAGTATCGGGTATTAAGAAACCTCAAACCCTGACCTATGAAAGGATTTCGCTCTTCACTGCTCAGTTTTATGTTCATTTATTTGGAATAAAGGACAATGGATCCCTAATCCATGACATCTGAAAGGAAAGATGGAAGCTACCCACCATCTTGATGAATGATGGCATTGATTTTGTTTGACCTCACAAACTTATGGGATTTCGACACATGGCTTGGATGAATAGGTTGAAGACTTATGGTGAGGCATATGAGGAAAAATAAGGAGATGACACATGGCACATGTTTATTTGTTAATTTTACATCTCTATTGTAAATCAACAAACGATTTTTGGTCAATGAATTTTAAGAGAATTAAAAAGCGATTAAACATGATTCTTTAGTCGACAACTGTAAAATGATTTAAAATATGATTGAAACCCTCAATCCTATGGTGAAGATTAAAAGAAAACCTTAATCGAATAATGGAAATTTTAAAACAATAAAGCAAGGTTTTGAAGGCACAAATACAAAAGTCAAGGGCATGATTTCATGGTGCACGAATGCACAGGTGAATGGCACAATTTCTTATGTCAATAAATGTGATTGTGAATATGATCAATTCAATGGTGGAATGGAAGAATATTTTGCACAGATTACCAGGTAACTATTCAACAAATATTTCATTGATTATTGGTCAAAATAGTAGTACTAAGGCAAGGTAAATCACATATATTTCCTATGGATCCATTGCATAGAAAAATCATTAAATGGAATGAAAACCCTAGGTTGATTTTTATTAAAAATGGAATGTATGTTGAATCTAGACAAGGGTTTTTGTATAGCTTGTCAATGAAGATAGAGAATGTTATACATATAGCAGATCAAAAATGAAAATTGTTGGTTTTTGAAATGGGGATATAGCGTTAGAGAGTGAAGTGTGTAAGTGAGTTGCTGAGTCAATTTGATAGAGTGTTAAATGAACATTTGAAGTTGATTATAGTTGAAGGAGAGTGAGAAATGAGAGAAAAAATTATGTATTGAATATGTTGATGCATTATCATGTTATGCATAACCAATTTTATGCATATATGAGATTTTAATATTGTAGAATTTGTTGCCTTATCTATACTAAGTTGGTGCTCGGAATAGGGGATTAGTGTCTCCTTAGGGTTGGTGCCCTTAAAAATTGTAATAAAAGATTTATTTGTCACACTAGGTTTGAGTAGTAGACTCAAGCAACTTTTGTCACTGTGGTTTTTCCCATCTTGGGTTTTCCATGTGTATCTGGTGTTATGTGTTGATCTTGTATGTTCTTGTGTTTGTCATATCTTTTCATATTTTAATTTTCACATCTAGGTTTGAGGATTGGGTTTGCACTAAGGTTAAGAAGGCTAATTTTTTTCAGTATCTACTAATTCACCCACCTCTTAGTAGATTGTTGTGTTCCACAAATTGGTATTAGATCCCTAGGTTCCCTAGGAGAATCTTAATCAACTCAAGTAAATCCTTGGATTTGTGAACACAATGACCAGTCAAGAAGGTTCTTCTAAAAACAAGGCACCTCAATTTGATGGAACAAATTATGCCTTTTGGAGCTCAATGATGAAGGGATATTTTGGATCTTTAGGGTTTGATGTTTGGATTTTTGTTGTGAATGGATAAAAACCACTAGACATACCTCCTATTGATGTTCTAGGAAAAAAATAGTATGAGAAGAATGAAAAAGCATGGTTTTATTTATGAAAAATTTGTCTAGATTTGTGCATGGCAAGGTTATGTATTGTAAAACAACACAAGATATCTAGGATACATTGAAAAATATCTATGAAGGAGATGACAAGGTAAAATTGGTAAAGCTTCAAGTACTAAGAGCTAGATTTGAAGGCCTAAAGATGACTGAAGAAGAGTAGATTTCAAACTATCTTCTAAGAGTCAATGATATAGTGAGCTCTATTAAAGGATATGGAGAAGAAGGGAAAAAATATGTTATAATAAAATTCCTAGGGTAAATGAAAAATAGATATGATTCTAATATTTAGAGGCAATAGAGGAAGGTAGAGAAATAGATAAAATCACTCTTAATGAGTTGCATAGTATATTCATTGCATGTGAAATGAGGATGGGAGATAAAAAACCATCAAGGAAGTTGCTTTCAAGGTTACCAACAAAGAGAAGGAAGTATCTTCTAAGAAAGGCAGGGCTAAGAACATCACATTTGAAAATGATGAGACTAATGAAGAAGAGGCAAATTTCATCAGGAAACTAAGAAGAGGATTTAGAAAGTAAAAAGGTAAGTTATCATTTAAATTATTTGAATGTGGAAAAAGTTTGTCATTTTGCTGCCAAATGTCCTTATAATAAGAAGGGAAACTCTAAGAAAGAGGAAGAAGGTAAAGTGAAGAAACCATGTTATCCTAAGAGAAGGAGTTTTCAGAATATAAAGAAAATTTTGTATATCCAAGAGGATAGTGATGTATCTGATGATTGCAATAGCTAAGATGATGAAAAAAATTGTTCTTTTATTGTAAAATTAAATGAATTTCTTTTCATGGAAAAAGAGTTTGAGAGACAAAAGGATGGAAAAGTTGAAGACCTTGGTGAAGAAGGAGAGGTTAACTTGGAAGGAGAACTTATCTATGCCCTAGATGAGATAGATGGTCTCAAAGATGAGATTGAATAGTTGAAAAAGGAGAACTTAAAGAAAAAGAAACTTGCACAAAAGGAATAATACAAACTAATCAAGGATCTTGAGGGATACAATTATATGGTAGTAGGTTTGAAGCTTCAAGTGGAGGAAGCCAATAGAATGGGTGAAGTAATGAAATGGATAGATACATGAAGCTTGAGGCATAAATTGTTGCTTTGAGAAAGAATTTGGAGAAAGCTAAGGAGCATGATTGAAAAAGGGCTAAAGCTAAATGGTGGTTCTGAAATTCTATATGAATTACTAAGTACACAAAATCCAACTAACAAAGAGAAATCATGCTTAGGATTGGAGAAAGGGAAAATTTATTTTGTTGATACATTCTCAAAATCATATGAATGATTTAGGGTAGGAGAAAAGTTTAAATCTGTCAATGAAAGTGATTGTAAAGGAAGTGAACTCAAAGAGAAATTTGTAGAAGCTGAGAAAACCAAGGAAAAAAAGAAGCCTGCTGCAAACAAGAAGGATATAAAATCTACTCAAAATCCTTAGAAGATAAAGCAAAATTTTATAAGGATTGATGTTGATGGATTCATAAGAGTTCATGATCCAAGGAGGCCAAGACAAAGAATATCATCTCATCCAATTCAAGGAAATGCTATGATCAGGTATTCATCATACTTCTATGGTTATTGCTATGCTTGTAATCAATTTGGTCATAGAGCTAGAGAGTGTAGAGTTGTCTCGAAAAGGAGTACAAAATTTGTGAGGAAAAACTCTTTTGCTACTTTGACGGATATGAATATAGTCTATTGCAATTGTAACAATTTTAGTCATATAGTGAGAAATTGTAGAACAAAGACAAAAAAACCAAATGTAAAGATTGAGAAAAAGAAATATTTACCTCCTAGGTCAAACAAAGAATCTGAAAACAAGGAGGAGAGGATAGAAAAGATTAAAAAGAAATATAAGAAGGCATGGAAGGAAAAAGAAAAAATTTCCACACAGTTAATGATTGCTCAAACAACACTACATGCTAAAAAGAAAAATTTGTGGATAATAAATAGTGGTTGCTCCAAGCATATGACTAGAGGCAAAATCAAGTTCATCAAACTCAAGAAATACAATTGTGTATTTGTGAGTATGGTTGACAATACAACAATCAAGATAGTTGGAAAATGTATCTTGAGTATAGATGGAAAAAATCCCACAAGGATGTCTTGTATGTTGAAGGATTTGAAGCACAATATGCGAAGTGTGAGTCAAATGTGTGACAATGGCTATAGAGTCACATTTGATTCAAAAGACTACAAAATCAGAAAGAATGGAAAGATAGTTGCTCAAGGATCAAGAACTGGCAACAATCTTTATAACCTTTGCGAAGTGAAAGGTCAAAGTTGTTTGATAGGACAAGCAAATGAAAGTTGGTTGTGGCATAGAGGATTAGCCCACATAAACTTTGATAATTTGGTAAAGGTAAGTTCAAGAGGTCTAGCAAGGCACATGCCTAAAATAACCAATCCTGAAAATGTCATATGCAAAGAATGTTAGCAAGGAAAGCAAAAAGAGACTACTTTTTCAACTAAAGAATACTCAAATACTAAATCATTGCAACTAGTTCATACTGGTTTATGTGGACCTATAAGGAAAAGACGTATAAAAGGTTAAAGGTATTTCATGCTACTAGTTGATGACTACACAAGAATGACACATGGGTAACATTCTTGAGAGTTAAGTCACAAGCATTTGAAAGATTTAAGATATTTTAGAAAATGGTTGAAAAGGAGAATGATAGAAGGATTAAATGCTAAGGTCAAATAGAGGAGGATAATTTTTTGATGATCCAGGAGGATCTAGAAGAAAAAAATTGCACAGTCTCAAAATTTGACAAAGTTGGCATCATCACATAGAGCTCATCGCCACGATCCCAATGTCGCTTGTTTCATCAAAAATGGAGCACGTACAAGAAAGATATGGTTAGTCAAATTTTGCAACTTTTGACCAGGTTACCATTACTGACATGGAAAACTGGTGCATGACATGTGGCAAGGTGACATCAGCTGGTGTAGTTGACATGGTCCAATTAGAATTTTCTATGTGGCATCCGTACAATGAGTTGGTAGCACAATCAATAGTGATGTGGAGTTGGTAAGAAAGGAGTTGAGAGGTTTTTAAGAGATAAACAAGAAGGAAAGGAAAAATTTGTAGCCACTTCAAGGATAAAGAGTGAGAAGACGGTGAATTTGCAGGCTACCACAATCATGAGAAGCAATGAAGGTGAGAAAAAGGTGAAAAAGATAGAGTTTGAGAAGGATACGGGTGAAAAGAAGGAAAATGAGTTGAAGAGACAAGATGGAATAGAGGTTGGGATAGTATTTTGTCCTATTTTTCCTAATAAAATGGAGAGGCAGCCAAGTACTAATGACATGGTGATGGAAAATTCTATCAGGACAAAGGTATTTGAGAAAGGAGGTCTGAACATAGAGATGCAAGGAAAAGTGAAGGTGATTTAAGAGCAAGTGAATAGCTCCAAGTGTGAATTCAAAGGTAAAAAATAAGTAGAAGAATTCAAGATTGAGAAAAGTGTATTTGTAGATGATAAAGTAAGTAAAAGGACATTCATGAGAAAAGGGACAGGTAAGAGAAGTTTGATAGGGCAGTCAATGCAAAAGAGGGCAAAGAGAGATGATAAGAAGTTCAGTTACAGAGGTGAAGTTGCAAGACAATAGTGTATGGTTTAGAGGAAGAGAAAAAAGGAAAGCGAAGGGAAAGGAGATGTAATACACAAGCTGGAGCAAACTGAAGTTCATTTTCAAGAGACTTGGAAAGATTTCAAAGGCGGTTGCATGGTGCCAAAGGACCAATTACTTTTTATCTGATTTTTTTTTAGTTTGGTTGAAGATAGGTTGATCTATGGGTTTTTTTTCTAGAAGTGTGTCAATAAGGTGTAATTGACCATTTGAATGTATTTGGGAGTTTAGTTTTGTAAAGGGATGCAAATGTTGTCAAGGATGTTCAAAAATTGCAAAATATGCAAATATGGGTTTTTGAAGGGTTTAAGGGTGTTGAATCTTAAATTATGGTAAATAAGGTTTTGTGGGATCGTCTAATATTTTTTTAGGCCTAGGTAATGGTATTTAGGAGGCATTGTGGGTTAAAATGTGCAAAATTAACAAAAGTGTCAAAGTTGTCAATGTTGTACTACAAAAATGCAATTTTATGGAAGCTCAATGGTCAAATGGAATGTGAAAGGTAGTTAGGAAGTTTGGAGGGAATTTTTAAGAGGGAAATGTATAAATATATGTCCTCCATTGATGTATGTTGTTGTTGAAAACATTTGTGAAGAAGATGCAATACAAAGACCCCTATTTTGCTTTGAAATTCTATGTTTTGCATTTAAAATTGAATTTGCAAGCCATTGTGTGGGATAGTACAGTAACTCCTTGATAAAAAAAATTTGGAATTAGTTGGAAACATATTTTATCTTTGAATTTAACTCATTTTGAGGGTAGTACTTTGAATTTTGATGGATTTATTGGCAAATCCTTGTTGACAGGCTTGCAGGTGAAGTTAGAGGTTTTGAAGCCCCAAATCATGGAATAAAGCCCATTCCACATATTGTATTAGTTGTGACTAAGTGGAATGGGAATAAAATATTAGTATTAGGATGCTATATTATAGGGTTGAGTTTGTATGAAGCATTTGGGGCAAAAAAGTGTGACTATCTTGAAGAAAGTGATGAGTTAGAGTGAAAAAACATGGTTTTGAGTGAGAGTTTGATAAAATAGTGTGAGTGAAGGCTATATCAAGGTGTTGAGAGTTTGTGTAGACATAATAAGGTATGTTGGAGGATTTTTTAGAGTTTTAAGTGATTGGGAACCATTAAAACCAATAAACCCTACCCTTTCTAAGAGAAAATGAGGGTTTTGAAGAACAACGATTAGATGGAGTTGTATGATCCTAAAACCTAGTGAAAACGTCTTTTTGTAGACTATTTTAAAGGTTTGGGTGGTCGTTTATAGTTTTTTGTAATATTCAAGAGTACTTTCTTTGCAAAAGAGACTTAATTGAAGGTCTAGGCAGTGTTGTTTCAGGGGTTTGAGAGAGTTTTCGACAAGGAGTCTTATGTGAGATTGTGATATGTTTGAGATGCCTAAAATAGGAGTTTAAATTTGTCAAGAGAATGGATTTGGAGTGGTTCTTCGATAAGAGGAGTTGTGCAAACTAGGTCTGCAAGCCTAATTGTGAAAGGGCAGAGTTGTATTGAAAAAGGCGACTTTTGAAGGTTTTGTGGATCTTTTATTGTTTGATTATAACTTGAATTGTGTTGATTGTGAAGGAAACCACCTATCCCTACATCAGGTGGTATCAAAGCACATATAAGAGGTCTTTTGAAGATTGAAAGTTGTTGATTGAAGGAAAGAAAGCAGAAAGTTGAATAGTGAGTCAAGATGCCTCCAAAGAAAGATAATGTGTTAAGGAAGATGCAAGAGATGGAAGAAAACATGGAGAGGGAGATGAGAAAGATGCAAGAATTCCAAAAGATATTTTCAACAAGGTTGGAAGATGTTGAGACAGAAAAAAAGAGAGGAATGGTTTTGAGTGAGGATAGTGAAACTGAAGATCAAGAAGATGAAGACTTTGAAGATGTTGAAGAAGAGTTAGATGCTAAAGAGTAGAAGATGGAAATGATTTTGAAGTTAGTAAAAGGTAGCAAGCGTAAGGTAAAATTTGAATTGACAATGTATGATGCTACTTTAGATGAAGAAGCATTGTTAGATTGGATTTTTGCTTTAGACAATTTCTTTGAATGTGAGGATGTTTCTAATGATGAAAAAGTGAAGATAGCCAAGAATAAATTGAAGGGGCATGCATTATTTTGGTGGGATTATGAAAAATCAGAGAGGAGAAGGAGAGGTAAGTCAAACATTTCTTCATGGGATAGGATGGTAGAAAATTTAAGGGGAATTTTTTTTCCAAAAGATTATGCCATTCAAATGTCAAAGAAACTTCAAGATTTGAAGAAAAGAGAGATGGATGTAAAAACCTACACTAATGAATTTTATAAATTGAGCATAAGGGCTGGACATGTGGTTGATGATGTTGAGAAAGTGGCCAAGTACCTTAGTGGGTTGAGATTTAATATCCAAGATGAGATAAGTTTGCATAATCCAAAAACAATTGAAGAATGCTATCAGATGGAAATAAGGGCAGAAGAAAAGGTTAAAAGGAGACAAGAGAAATAAACAAGAGGAAGGGGAAACACTTCAAGGGGTAGAGGAACATTTTCTTCTTGTAGACAAGTCAACGAAAGTCAAGGTGATGCAAAAAAAGGACAAGAACCAATTGCAGATTTTAGAGGTGGATTCAAGGGATCAAGAGGTAGATTTGGTGGTAGGATTCCTAACACTTTTGCAGGAAGGTGTTAGAAGTGCAATGACTATGGTCACCTTGCTTGGAAATTTCCAAAAAATATTAGTGCTTCATTAAGTGGTGGAGAAAGGAAGAATGAAAGGAGATCCCAGATTGTGCAAGAGGATGAATGTGAGAGTTCAAGTTCAAATACTCTATGTGATGTACCTAATGTTTGAGAAAGTCTGATGGTGAGGAAAACTTTGTTTCAAGCATCCAAGGAGGAAGAGATGGCTCAAAGAAGGGAATTGTTTAAGACAACTTGCAAGTGTAAAGGTAAGGTGTGTAAAATTGTGATTGATTTAGGATCTATAAGTAACATTGTATCTTGTGAAATGGTTGACAAGTTTCAGCTAGAAAGGATCCCTATGGAAAAACCATATAAAGCTTCATGGGTGAGTGATGATTAATCTATTCTTGCTAAGGATCAAGCATTAGTTGAATTTCAAATTGGCGAATATAAGGATAAATTTCTTTGTGATATATTACCAATGAGTTGTTTCCATTTAATCCTTGGTAGACCATGGAAATTTGATAGGCAATCAATATATGATGGGAGAGCTAACACATATAAGATTTTGAAAGATGGTGTCAATTTCATACTAACCCCATTGCAAGAGATTGGAAAAAAGAAAAAAAAGGAAACCAAGGTTATTACCTTTGATAAGAAAGAAGTTGAAAGCTTTGTAAGAGATAAAGAAGGAACAAAAACATTTGTAGCCACTTCAAGGAAAAAGAATGAGAAGACAGTGAATTTGTAGGCTACCATAGTCATGAGAAGCAATGAAGAAGGTGAGAAAAAGGTGAAAAAGATAGAGTTTGAGAAGGATAAGGGTGAAAAAAAGGAAAATGAGTTGAGGAGGCAAGATGGAATAGAGGTTGGGATAGTATTCTTCCCTATTGTTGCTAAGAAAATGGAGAGGCAACCAAGTACTAATGACATGGTGATGTCAAAGTTTGTCAAGATAGAGGTATTTGAGAAAGGAGGTTTAAACACAAAGATACAAGGAAAAGTGAAGGTGATTCAAGAGAAAGTGAATAGCTCCAATTGTGAAGTTAAAGGTAAAAAATAAGTAGAAGAATCCAATATTGAGAAAAGTGTATTTGCAGATGATAAGGTAAGTAAAAGGACAGTCATGAGAAAAGGGATAGGTAAGAGAAGTTTGAGAGGGTAGTCAATGTAAAAGAGGGAAAATATAGATGATAAGAAGTTCAGTTACAGAGGTGAAGTTGCAAGTAATCAATCTATGGTTCAGAGGAAGAGAAAAAGACAAAGTGAAGGGAAAGGAGATGTAAGACACAAGCTGGAGCAGACTGAAGTTCATTTCTAAGAGACTTGGAAAGATTTCAAAGGCGGTCACATGTCCAGGAGCACCAATTACTTTTTATATGAATTTTGTTTGATTTTGATTGAATATAGGTTGATCTAGGGGTTTTTGGTATAGATATGTGTCAATAAGGTCTAATTGACCATTTGAATGTATTTGGGAGTTCAATTTTGTAAAGGGATGCAAATGTTGTCAAGGATGTTCAAAAATTGTAAATATGCAAATATGGGTTTTTGAAGGGTTTAAGGGTGTTGACTCTTAGGTTATGGTAAATAAGGTCTTGTGGGATCATCTAATATTGTTTTAGGCCTAGGTAATGGTATTTAGGAGGTATTGGGGGTTAAAATGTGCAATATTGACAAAAGTGTCAAAGTTGTCAATGTTGTAATACAAAAATGCAATTTTATGGAAGCTCAGTGGTCAAATGGAATGTGAAAGGTAGTTAGGAATTTTGGAGGGAATTTTTAGGAGGGAAATGTATAAATATATTTCCTCCATCGATGTATGTTGTTGAAAGCATTTGTGAAGAAGATTCAATACAAAGACCCCTATTTTGCTTTGAAATTCTATGTTTTGCATTTAGAATTGAATTTGCAGGCCATTGTGCGGGATAGTATAGTAAATCCTTGATAAAAAAGACTTTGGAACTAGTTGGAGACTTGTTTTATCTTTGAATTGAATTCATTTTGAGGGTAGTACTTTGAATTTTAGTGAATTTATCGGAAAATCTTTGTTGACAAGCCTACAAGTGAAATTAGAGGTTTTGAAGCCCTAAATCATGGAATAAATCCCATTCCAAATATTGTATTTGTTGTGAATAAGTGGAATGGGCATAAAATATTATGATTAGGATGCTAGATTAAAGGGTTGATTCTATATGAAGAGTTTGGGGTGAAGAAGTGTGGCTGTCTTGAAGAAAGTGATGATTTAGTGTGTGAAGAAACATGGTTTTGGGTGAGATTTTGATAAAATAGTGTGAGTGGAGGCCATCTAAAGGTATTGAGAGTTTGTGCAAACATAATAAGGTATGTTGGAGGCTCTCTTAGAGTTGTAAGTGATTGGGAACCATTAAGACCAATAAACCCTACCCTTTCCAAGAGAAAATGAGGGTTTTAAAGAACAACGATTAGATGGAGTTGTATGATCCTAAAACCAAATAAAAAGGTCTTTTTGTAGACTATTTTAAAGGTCTGGGTGATTGTTCAGAGTTTTTTGTAAGATTCAAGAGTACTTTCTTTGCAAAAGAGACCTAATTAAAGGTCTGGGTAACATTGTTTCAAGGGTTTAAGAGAGTTGTCCAAAAGGAATCTTATGTGAGATTGTGGTATGTTTGAGATGCCTGAAACGAGAGTTTAAATGTGTCAAGATATTTGATTTGGAGTGTTTCTCTTATAAGAGAAGTTGTGAAAACTAGGTCTGCAAGCCTAATTGTGAAAGGGTAGAGTTGTATTGAAAAGGTGACTTTTGAATATTTTGTGGATCTTTTGTTGTTTGATTCTAACTTGAATTGTGTTGCTTGTGAAGGAAACCATCTATCCATGCATCAGTTAATTGTGACATTTAAGTAATTAATTTATGTCATTAGGATAAGAAAAGGATTAAGTGAACTCAATTTCTGTAATTTCAAAGGTTAAAATACATAACCAAGCAATTTTGTTTGCTACCAGGGATAAATCTGTAATTAGGAGTAAGGCACAAATGATTTGTAACCCTTTAATTACATATCAGTTGAATACTATGAGGCACATGGAATCAAGAGACAATTCTTAGCGCAAATAACTCCACAATAGAACGGAGTTGTAGAAAGAAAGAATAGAGTGGTGAGGGACATAGCCAAAACAATGTTAAATGAGGCCAAATTAGCTTATATGTTTTGGAGAGAAGCAGTTCATACTGTAGTATATATTCTAAATAAAGTTCAAATTAGAGCACATAGTGATAGTACCCCTATAAGTTGTGGTATGGTATACCTGCATCTATGAAGTACTTCAAAGTGTTTGGTAGCAAGTGCTACATCAAAAGAGAAGATGAGAATTTGGGAAGCTTTGAATCAAGAAGTGATGAATGAATATTTTTAGGATATTCTCCTCAGTGCAAAGCTTATAAGTGCTACAATATCAAGCTGAGCAAGATTGTGGATATAATCAATGTCAAAATTGATGAGAAAATAAAGCATACCAAACCTGATGAGAATGATTTTGATGATGAACCAATAACCAGTCTGAAGAAGAATCTGAGGAATTAGAAGTTGAGAAGGCCCATACAAAGTATGTTCAAAAGGATCACCCCACGGATCAAATAATTGGGGATAAAAATGAAGGAGTTCAAACAAGGAGAAGACTTGTAAAAGATAAAGAACAATTAAATTTCACTCTTATGTCACAAATTGAGCAAAAGAGCTTTAATGAAGCCAATAAGGATGAAAACTACATAAAAACCATGGAGGAAGAGTTAAATCAAATTGATAAGAATAACACATGGGAATTGGTTCCTAGACCCCCAAGAAAAAATGCAATTGGTACAAAATGGGTGTTTAGAAATAATCTCAATGAGGATGGAGTTGTTGTGAGGAATAAGGAAAGATTAGTGTGAAAAGGGTATGCACAAGTTGAAGGCATTGACTTTGAAGAAATATTTGCACCAGTGGCAAGATTAGAAGCAATAAGAATGTTTCTTGTTTTTTTAGTATATAAATGATTCAAGGTATATCAAATGAATGTTAAATCTGCATTATTGAATGGAAATATAGAAGAGGAAGTCTACATTGAATAGCTAGAAGGTTTTCAACTGTCAAAAGGTAATGATTATGTGTGAAGATTAAGGAAAGTAGTATATGGTCTTAAGCAAGCACCTGGAGAATGGTACTTTAGATTAAACTAGTACCTGCAACAAGGATTCAAGAAAGGATGTGCAGACAATAATCTATACTTTAAATAAGAAGGTGAGAACATGATTATTGTTGTTGTATATGTAGATGATATTATATTTGGTGGTAGCAATAATACCATGTGTAAAATATTTGCTACACATATGCAAGATGAATTTGAAATTTCCATGGTAGGAGAACTTAGATTTTTCCTTGGTTTACAAATTGCACAAACTGATAAATATATATTTATATCACAAACCTAGTATGCTAAGGAAATGCTTAAGAAATTTGGCATGAAAGATAGTAGACTAGTCAATACCCCATGATTACTGGATGCAAGTTGAGTAAATTTGATGAATCCCCAGATGCAAATTAGACAATGTATAGGTCAATGATTGGTAGCTTGTTGTACTTAACTACATCAAGGCTCGATATTATGCAAGTAGTATGTTTATTTGCAAGGTTTCAGGCTACACCAAAGGAGTCTCATGTCAACACAATGAATAATTTTTAAATATACCAAAAGAACTGTTGATTATGGGCTATGGTATCCCAAGAGAAAATATGTTTCTTTAACAATATGCATAGATGTTGATTGGGCAGGAAGTGTCGATGACAGGAAAAGCACTAGTGGTGGAGCATTCTTTTTGGGAGACAAGTTGGTTTCTTGGATGAGCAAGAAGCAAGAATCAACCATTCTTTCCATAGAAAAAGTAGAGTATTTAGTAGTAGCATCTTGTTGTACTTAAGTCCTATGGATGAAGTAGACACTTCAAAACATCAAGGTAGAGTACAATGAACCTATCTCTATTTTTTGTGATAATTCAAGTGCAATAAATATCTCAAATAATCCAGTGATGCACTCTATAACAAAGGACATATCTATAAAGTATCACTTCATTAGAGAAAAGGTTGTAGACAGAGAGATCAACATGGAGTATGTTCCAACAAAAGAATAGATGGATGAAATTTTCAGCAAGCCTCTTCCTACAGAGCAATTTGAATATCTGAGGCAGAATTTGGGAGTAATCTCTCCCACATCATATCACTAAACATTAGTGACAGGGCATGCATCCATGGGGAGCTTCATTGTTTCTTTATCCATCCCTAGATATGGATAAAAAGATCAAGTCAGGTAAAATCATTTTTACAAATTTCTAATGACTTGATGGTTGTGACAGTATAAACACATTCTTTCTCTTTGTATGGTTTGTCAAAGGGGGATATTATCAACAAAAGAACTATGTTTTGAGGAAGAGAATAGTTAGACCCTTTTCCAATGATGTCAAAGGTGGAGAAATTGAGAAAAATGTTGTATTGGGAAAAAGCGTGTCAAACATGAAGATATTACTGAGGGGGACCTGTGACAATTTTTTTATGCTTTGGTACAATTATATTGTTTGGGACATCTACTGGTTCAAAGCATTTAAATTTTCCATCAATGAGAAAGGGGGAGATTGTTGGAATATGGTTTTCATTGATGTTAAAAGGAGATAAAAGATGATTTGGACCTAATTATGAAAGGATATTGTTGGCATAAAGATGTTATTGAAGTCAAAATAAGATCTGTGTAATTTCATACAAAAGAGGTGTAAAAGACAGTCAAATTTGTGCTAAGTTAGCAACTTTCGAAGTTTGGGCTTTAGAATTATGGATTACTAAATTCCTTAGTTGATTTCAATAAGAATTAGGCATCGGTCGTTGGGTTTATCACTTACCAAATGCATTTGAAAAATACTTAGAAATTTTGAAGGTTTTTAGACTTTAGAGCTTCATTGTAACCTTTACTTGTGAAGTCTACGATATCGGGTATTGAGAAACCCCAAATCCCAACCTGTGAAAGGATTTTTCTCTTTGCTACTCAACATTATATTTGTTTATTTGGCATGAAGGACAAGGGATCCCCAATCCCCAACATCTAAAATAAAGATGGAAGTTGTTTTCCATCTCATCGAATGATGGCATTGATTTTGTTTGATCCCACAGGCTTTTGAGATTTCAACACATGACTTGGATGAATAGGTTGGAGACTTATGGCAAGCCATATGAGGATGAATAAGGAGATGACATGTGGCACATGATTATTTTTTAATTTTACATCTCCATTGTAAATCAAAAAATGATTTTTGGTCAACAATTTTTAAGAGAATTAAAAAGTGATTAAATGTGATTCTTTGGTCGGTGACTGTAAAATGTTTTAAAATATGATTGAAACCCTCAATCCTATGGTGGAGAGTAAAAGAAAACCTTAATCTAACAATGGTATTTTTAAAATGATAAAGCAATGGTTTGAAGGTGCGAATACAAAATTCAAGGGCATGATTTCATGGCACATGAATGCAAAGGTGAATGGCACGATTTCTTATGTCAATGAAAACGATTGTGAATATGATTGATTCAATGGTGGAATGGAACCTGATATTTTTGCATAGATTACCAAGTAACCATTCAACAAATATTTCATTTCTTATTGGTTAAAATGGTAATACTAAGGAAAATCATAAATATTGTATTTGGATCCGTTGCACAGAAAAATCATTAAATGGTATGAAAACCCTAGGTTCATTTTTATTAAAAATGGAATGTATGTTGAATCTAGACAAGGGTTTTTGTATAGCTTGTCCACTAGTACATAAAAAACAATATGTGACTGAAAAAACTACTAAAAACTACTTGTAAATGATTGAACATGGTTGTGTGACCAGTAGTAGTTTATTTCCAGTCATTTACAACACAACCGAATTGATGACTAAACCATTTTTAGTCATTTGGTTGATGTATTTGGTCATTAATTTAGTCATTTGATTGATCAATTTGGTCATTGGTTTAGCCATCTGAGTGATTGACTTGCTCATTTATTTAGTCATCTAATTGATCGATATGGTCATTGATCTAGTTGTTAATTTGATTGATTTGGCAATGTGTAATTTAGTCATTGAATGTTTTAAACTGGTCACTTATTCAATCATTTTTTTATTCACTTGTATATTTTATTTTTAATTTAGTCATTGATTGATGTTAACTGGTCACTTGTTTAGTCATTTTTATTCACTGATTTTCATCTAGTGGTAGTGTATTTAGTCATTAATTTTAATCACCATTTTGATCAATTTGGTAGTTTATTTAATTGTTTTTGCTCACTAATTTCTATCAACTAAGAGGTATATTGATACATTGTTTATTAATTGCATAATCATTATATTTATTCATATTTATTAATAGTAATTTCTATCAATTGGTAGTTTATTTAGTCAATTGGTAGTTTATTTAATTGTTTTTGTTCATATATTTTTTCCTATAAGTGTTGTAAATGAGGCAATGCTTTAATTGAGATTTAAACATATGAAAACATAGAAAAAACATAGAAAAACATAATCAATCATTCATTTGCACATAATGAAATGGCTATTAAGAAGGAAAATACTAAAATTTTATTGAGAAAACATATTCTTACAATAGATACAAGACAAAAATGGGTCTTTGCTTTGAAAAATGTACTATTTCAAAGTGTGTTTCTCAATGTTGTGACTGAGAAAATTGAGTTACAATGCCTTTTTTTTTGGTTATGCAAGACATTACAATTTTGATGACAATTCTATGTTGCAACTTATTTGCAATTGCACATACATGTATGTTGCACTCTCTGCAACTTTTCCTCTTCTCTACACCTCTTTATCTAATTTGTATTTACTTATTTTTATGCACTGCTATTCTTTGTGTCTACTTCTTACATAAAAAAATATTCCCTCTTCTATAATGCATCGATTTGAATGAGAAGAATCCAAAAAAAAGAGAAAAACATAATTGAGGGGTTTTACATTACAAGTGCAGTAAGATAAAACATTCTTTGTTCTACTCACAAAATGAACACCCAAATTATATTTTCTAGTTTTTATTTTGGTTTCAACTTATTCAAGCTCAGTACATTCTCTGTCTGCAACTTCAATCTCCACACTCTACTGTTGCTAATCATTCTTTTTCTCTTCTGGACTTACAACTAACTCTCTATGATTTTTTTCAGATTTTTTAGTGGTCACCGTACAAAGGTCCCTAGTTTTTCATTCAAATGGACAACTCCATCTACTTTATTTGGATGAGAAAGGGGTATGTTACTTGAGACCCATGAAATACATACATTTGCATCTCTTGTTCCTTTCAATTTGACTCCATGTACAATAGATAGTGAATGAATCCGCTCAATGTCCGCAGCAACAACATCATGCGAATTGAACACCTCAACTATATCCCCTTCTTGGAGTTTATCAATAAATGTCTGCAAAAAAAAAACACATTATATTGTTTTTGATAGTTGTATGTAATGTCTTATGTCTTGGAACAAATCAATTTTTGTATGTGTGTGTGAAAAATGTGGGAGAGTTAGTAAATCAATACAAAAGCACACAAACATCAATGAGATGTATTATATTAAAGATTTGAATCAAAGAACTACTCTATTTGTAGCAAAACATATCTCTAAAAACATTCCATTTTTCTCTATTCTCAAGGATTCATTAAATCATTTGGCTCTCAGATTTTATATGTGCACTGTGATTGTTAGAATGACAATTTGAGAAATGAGATGTTTAAAATGAAAGAAATCTAAGTTCCTACATGAAACTATGTGATAAAATCCATGATACTATGATAATGGTGATATTGAAAAATGAATAATGATGTTGCATAAAAAGCTAAAATGATTCTGCATATGCTCAAATATTAACCATTGATATGATAAACTAAAATACAATTACAAACTAAGACATGATTCTAAGTTAGAATGATAAAACAATGCAACTTGCTAAATGCTAAATGATAAAATTCTAAATGCTCCAATGCTCCAAAGCTATTCCTGCATAATAAGTTTTCTAAAAGATATGATTGATAATGTTGTAGCAAAGGGTTGTATTTATAGTATTTTCAAAGCATCTTGTGATGTGGTAGCGATCGACAGTCCAGATTCAAACATGAGGGATGAATGGTGGAGATGGAAGAATCAAGGAGGATGTTCCCTTGACCAAGGGTAACATGCCAAATGGATGAAGGAATAAGCCATGTGTTAAAAGTTTGCTAAAGATAATTGGTTGAAAATAATGTAATTTAATATTAGTCATATTTAATTACATGTGACATTTGATGACATGGCCAAAAGTGTTGTAGACATGTGACTACTTTTGAATTTGAAATTATTCAAACTTAGTGAGAAGATATTTAATTATATAAAACAAACTATAGTCATTTGTTTATTTAATTAAATTTAGAAGAATGCGGTTTAGAATGAAGAATTTAGAAAAGTGTGAACTATATAAATAAATTGAGAATTTATTTATAAGTAGATGAATAAAGGGAGTTCATTAATTAAATAGCTAGTATTTAATTGATTAATTGTCTTGACTGATTTTAGGTGTATACATTTTTCCCTTCTTTGAAGTAATGTGTTTACATGTTGCTTCAAAGAAATTTTTTTTGTTGATGTTGACAAAAAATATTTTCGATGTCGTAGACATTGATTTTCAAGTGATGTCGCGAGAGATAAATTGGTGAATTTTTGAATTTTTTGGATTTGTTGAAAATTTTGATGATTTTTCGATGATTTGATGATGATCTCAAAATTTTATGATCCATAAATAATTTCTCCCAATAGATGATGTTAAAGCCACCAGATGATGATTTGATCAATGAAAGCCTCTTTGAAAATAAAATAAAATAACCCCATAAAAATGCCACTTAATTAACCTTAAAAAGGTTAAAAAGAGTGATTAGAAGTTCATTGGTTCATTTGTAATGTTGAAAACTTGAGAGTGATTGAGTGATTTGTGAAAATTTGGAAAAATGGTGATCCCTTACCACATGCATCGGTTCAAGCGCATCAGATGTCACAACCACCTGGTGGTGTATGGTCCTCTGATATGTACCCCAAAAAATTCCCTCGTAATTTGTGCAAGTTATTTTTCCCTCATTTTTCTCGTTTGAATTTGAATTTCATTTTTCTAGAGCATTTAAAACCCGATGTAGCACATTTAGAGTATGTTATAGCGCATAGGATACCAATGTAGTGCATTCATAGACTATAATGGCACATAGAATAGATTAGCGCATAGGTGGAGCAAATTAGCACATAGGGTAAATAGATTAGTGCATAGACTCATGTAGCACATTAGTTTCCTGTTTAAGCACTTAGAAGGAATGATATAGCGCATCAGATAGTTCGGCACATAGGCAGAGGGGTTTAGCACATTGATCAAATTTAATGGTGCATTGGATAAGTTGACACATTGGAACCCTATTATGGCGCATTGATGGATTTTTTTGGTGCATAGAATTTTTCATGCATTGAAGCACTGTTTTAGCACATTGGTCAAATTTAGACCAGATTGTTGATTTTCTTGATTAAACTCCTTGATTTCCATGATGCTTGATCACATCAACCTTTTTTTTGATAATGGTTGATGATGTTGATAGATTAGATGTCCATTGATCTCATGATAGGGGAGATGCAATGATAGGATGCTTGATAATTGACCTCATGATAGGTGAGTGTCAATGATAGGTTGATAGATTGATCGATCTCATGATAGGTGAGGTGCATTGATTGATTGATAAACCTCATGATAGGCAAGGTTGAATTGGTTGATGAACCTCATGATAGGCGAGGTTGAATTGATTGATTACCCTCATGATAGGCGAGGTTGAATTGATTGATGAAACTCATGATAGGTGAGGTTGAATGATAGATTGATGCTCACAAGATTTGATCAAAGTCTCACCAGAGCTAATTAGATTGATAGACTAATTGATATTGATTGATTGATTTGCTGATTGATATCGATTGATTGATTAGCTGATTTGCAATTTTTTTTTGTGATGATAGAAGCCTTTGATGAGTTTACAGATTAAAGAGTGTTTCCTAAAGACATGGAAGTTGATTCCCCATCTGACACAGCCTGAAACAACCGTTATTGCACGATGTCGATTGTCATCCTTGATTGATATGTCCCAGATTAGGATCAACAGGGGGTGCCTAATAGCTTTAGCAAAGAGGTGGCACAGTGAGCATAACACCTTTCATTTTCTCATTGGTGAGATGACGGTGACTCTAAAGGATGTATATCAGATTATGCAAGTACATGTGGTGGGAGAGTTGGTATTATATGATTATCAAGAGTAGGGAAGGACTGATGCACTATACAGAGTATTCCAAGATGATTAGATATGCGGCTACAATATTCCATGGAGAGATGTGGTAGATGCTTATGCCACATTGTCATTTGTGCTTGTCAAATTCATTAGAGGGTTCATTTTTCTTGATCATAGGTCAAAGGGACTTTCAGTTGGATGGGGTAGGATTCTTGAGAGCATGATTGCTCAGGGCACTAGATATGCATGGGAATGTTGTATGCTCACACATTTATACCATGATTTACTCTAGGTGGTTTATCTTTGTGGGGATAGTTTATCAACTGGGATTACATTGCTTCAAGTCTGGGCCTAAGATCATATAGTAGTCACATGACCAGTTGGAGAAAAACAACGACCTGTCATGAGACTATATGTACATATTTATGTCAGTCAAGTTGCTCAACCTAGGCTGGGAAAACTAGAGCACTAGAGAAGGACACTAGATGATCTCGAGTCTAAGGTATGGAGGTCATACCTTGATTGTGAGCAGTGGTCAAAGGATGATATGAAGATTCCTTATTTGTTCTAGTCTATGTACCTCATTGGGTGGACCTGATTCATTATCGAGAGATTTTTTCTAAGGAGAGTGTGGCGATAGTATGGCCAAGTGCAGGGGATGCCCTAAGGAATGGCACATTATGCACGATGTCAGGTGGATGTGACTGAGTGGGGACCCACTTTGTCCTATGATGCTTCTATGCAAGAGTATCATAGTTTGTAGGTTATATTCTAGGATATTCATCAAGATATCATTGAGGCTCTAATGTCAGATGAGTATACTTAGTACCTAGCTTTTCATCCATTCCCATGGATCACCATCCCAGATGATCTAGTGCCATTGTTGTACTAGAGGAGGGGAGGGTAGTAGGTCATGGGCACAAGCAGAGAAGAGAGGAGGAAGAGGATAGTAGTGATGATGGGGATGGTGATGGAGATGGAGGCGGCAGGGATGATGATGGGGGTGATGGGGAGGAGATGAGGGTGGAGGAGGGATAGGTCCAAATGTTGGAGAGATGATAGTGCCTTGCAAGGGTGACATGTGGAGATTCGAGTACCCTCATCGCAACAACATAGATTGTTGCACTAGAGGTACAAATTGAGACACTACAGGGTCAGCTGGAGTAGGTTTGAGCTTTACTAGTGTAGGCCCAGGGGCAAATTCAAACATTGATGATTGAGAGGGATGTCACTAGATAGAAGGTACAACAAGTACAGGCTCAACTCGCATAGATCCAGGCCTAGGGACAGGCACAGGGATAGATGCAGGGGAAGATTTCCACACTGACTACTGAGAGGGATACTTTGAGATGACAGATCAATCAAGTTGAGGGCACTATTGAGAGACTACAACAAGTTGTAGAGGTTGTTGGTGCTACAAGCTATTTTAGGGAGATATGTTGTACCACCTAGGAGGATGAGTTTTACAGGGTGAGATATCATGTTCCTCTAGAGTGGCGAGAGAGTTTTGCACAGTCCCAGTCAAGTAGGTCCTAGTCTTGGACCACTAGTAGAGGTATAACACAACCACTTATGGGAGATTGTAGAGATCCTAGTGCAGGTCTATCTGGTGGGGGAGGCCATAGTCATGTGATGCCAACATCGTATGGGGGGAGCACGATGTAGCTCTTATTGTGATTCTTTAATGTGCTTTGGACATGTATACACTAATGTATTTGAGACATTGATGATGTACCTCTTGATTTCAAACATTATGATACACTACCATTTTTATATCGATGTATCTCTTTATAGCCTTGGATATCGTTGTACACTTTGACATTATGATTTTGAGGTTATATGATATGCAGTGATGATTATGATATATGTGTCTATATGATGTTTATATGATGATGATCATGATGATTACGATGGATGCATTTGATTTCTATTTTATGATGATGCAACTAATGTGTTATGATTCTATGATGCTTTATGAATTATGGCGATATGATGTATGTGATGGATCCTATTATGCCAATGGAATGTGATGCATTTTGTGTTTTTGTACTTTTCTAATGCAAATAGATGATGCAATGAATGTATGTATGGAATGATCACATGAGGGTGCATAGTTCTATGTGTTTATGATGTTTATATGATGATGACCATGATGATTATGCAATGATGATATGATAATGCATGATTAATGATTCTATATGCTTTATGGGTGATATTTTATGCTATGTGAAATGGAATTGATTATGAAAATGATGTATTTTATGTGATGATTATGTGATGATGGTGCTGATCTAGTTAGTCCTTTTTCAATCTTGGATTCGAGTAATAAAAAATTCATCTTCATTGCTGGATTTAGATGTTCATAACAATGGCATTATGTTTTTACCAGTCATGTTCTTCAACAATTTATTTTCTTGGAAATATTACTTTGTTGGACATGTCTTTCAATTATCTTATATGAATCCAAGATCCATTTTATAAATGAGTAAATGATTTCAGTGATGCATGTAATGCCCCTCCGTTTGCCTTGTCTGGACAACTTCTTGGATTTCAACTAAACTTTATGAGATTGTTTATCTTGAATTTATGTTACTGTTTAATAAACTTTATGACACAGTTGGATGTTACTTGGACATGGTGATATTTTGATGAATTGATGTTGTGAATGATTATTTTTTTATAACATGCTTTTAGATTAGCATAGTTGTTATTTGAGTTAATATTTATTGTTTAATTGATATTTTATCTCATCAGTTGATGTGACATTGTATTGGTGAAGAGAACGGTATTGCATCACTGGCTTGCGAGTGCCTCACTCACTTGTGAGTGCCTGTGATTTCCACGATTCTCTCTTCACGGTGTGTATGAATTACTATCTGTATACATGTACGACTCTTGCTTGTGTTGTAGGTTTGGAGGTACAGGACAATGGCTTCACTTGGTTTCACAGGTCTGAGTGTGTCCACTACTCAACAATAATGATTGGGAGATAGTAACGGGCTACCTGGTCATACCTTTACCCTAGTACAGTGTGTCGTCAGTTTGAGTTTTGGTCATATTCCCTGCCCTTGTTGTTCTAGGTATTTTATTATTGTGCAAGTTTAATTTTGTATATTAAAATGTGTGTTTGATTAAATATTTAATTTATGGTATTATTGATGTGAAAACTTTAGAATAAATAAATTTAATTTAGTTATGTTATTAAGTAATTTTAATTATTTAATTAATGAGAATTAAATAAATAAAATTATTTAAATTTGTTGAAATATATAAATTGTTAATTTTTTAAATGCATGTGGTTGGAAAATATCTGTGGTGGTTGAGGGAAAAGATATTTTGTAGTGTTAACTGTAAGTTGGAAGTTGGTTATCTAATTGTTATAATTTTATTCTCAGAGAAAAAATGGAGGAAAGGAAAGGAAGTTGTTTTCACAGGAAGGATTTGGGCTTTGTGAAAAAAATTGTGAGGAAATTGTGGATCTGTCTGAGTTTTATTTTAGAATCTTGTTGTAGAATTCTTGGTTGTGGTTTATTGTGTGTTCTGGAAAGTGGAAATTTTACTAGGAAGCTTTGGCAACATTGGCAATTTGAAGTTACAAAAATACTCAGCAACAATTCTCGAGGCAACAGTTCTTCTAGAACATGTTCCTTTATTGTTTTTGTGAATTTTGAATTTAATGAGTTGTTTATATTACTGTAATACAAATTGGAAAAGTTTAGAAAATAAATTTTCATTATTGTAGAAGCTTTTCATTTTTCTTTAAAATAATTGCCGTAAAAATGGAAGAACCTCTGTGGATGAACATTTTTAGATCCTTTGTTAAAATGAGTATTTGAAATAGATTTATACAAAAAAAAATTATAGTGGAATTATAGAACCTTTGTTGAATTTAAAATCAAACTTAGAAACCTCTTCCTATGAAAATAAAATTTATTTTTCTATAGAAAAAGATAAATTACCGTGAAAGATTTAAATCCCTGTAAGGAATGAATTTTAATACAATAGAAAATTCAAAAGAAAAAAATAGAGGAATTAGAAAACCTCTGTAGGAATGAAAATGAAATCCTCTGACAGATTTGTGAATATTGGAAACCTCGAGTAGTTTGTAAATCAAAACAACAGAGAGAGAGAATCACTAAATTAATCATAACTAAATATTTACAAACTAGGTATGGCTGAATTTTTTATATGTTTTAAAAGAATTGGTGGCACACCTTCAGTAAATTTTTTAGAGAAACCCAAATCGAAATTGAAAGTTATTAAAGTCGCAAAAAATTGGTTTTATGTTTAATATTGTTTGAATAATGTAAATTAATATATATATATATATTTAAAATATATATATTGGGAAAGAATAAATGGATTGTGTAATTAGAAAATATATATATTTATTTAAATAAATATTATGTTGTTAATTAATGCATGCAATGCACAAGTAGGTGTTTTATAATATTTTGATTCTATTATAAAGAATGAGATTTATATTTATGTGTGATTGTAAAATTTGAGTTAAACAACTAGTTTTAATTTCTTTTTTGGTTTGTGAACAAAACTATATTTTTAATATAAGCATGCAAATGCATGGACTAGTATATCTTAAAATAAGATGACTTACGAGAGAAAGTTGATTTGTATTTAAATAGATATTGTGTTATTAAAACATTTAATGTACAAGTAGAAGATTTTATAATGCAATGATTGTAATAGAGAAATTGATTTTATTATTATATGAACTGTGAAATTAAAGTTAAATAAATAGTTTTATTTTATTTCCTTATTATTGCAAATAGAATTATATTTACTTTGAATAATTGCATGTGATGAGATATTGATTCAATTTGGATTTAGGAAATCCGAATATTAGATTATTTAAGTGCCTAAATTTTTTTAAACTGTGTTCCTTTCTGTTCATATTTACGGGCAATTTGAGTTGAATATTATGAGTAATTGTCAAACTGAAAGCTAAACAATTGGTTTAGTACGTTGTTGATTTATTGGATTTGGGAAATCCTAATGGTTGTTTATTTAATTACTTGAGTGGCTTATTGTAATTGTGTATTGGAAATTGGGAATATTGGTTGTCGAGAAAATATAAGTCTTCCAAAGATTGTAAAATTGTGAAAGGGTTATTGTATCTTTTGTTCACCCTTTTTGAGATTTCCTTGGGTAGTGCATGTTTTTTAAGTTTCAGTATTTGAAATTTGTAGGGATGTGTGAATTAGTTTGAACACCCAATTACTATGAATGGGTTATGTGATTTGATTTGAGCACCTGGTTACTACGAACAAGATGTGTTGTTCTTTGCAGAATGGTTGACAATTGTTATCGTATTTTGTGCACTGTCTACCCTTGGGTTGTGGAATGTGTTATTGTGTTGTCGATTGGGGAGTGGCTTTCAACAGGGGTCGGGACACAAAGTGGTCCTGGGACAACTCGTGTGAAAGGTTAGTTTAATCAGTGGAAATTAAATAACTTTTATTAGGGATAGAGTAGTTGAATACATTTAATCAGATAATTTAGCCTCGCTCATTGGCTCAAGGGCTAATATGAGACTTGAGATGAGTCGAGAAGGCCTTGAATGGAAAAATCATTATCTTGTCTTCGCAAAAGATAATCAATTCTGCACCGGTGTGCATGTGGGGCCAGGTTCATGAGAGGTTACCAGGATAACCCAAGATGGGGCCGGAGACCTAGGAAGATCTCCTTTGGATAACCAATGCAACCTTTGTGATGACACTCCTCCTATGACAACAATCAATTTGTATTATACAGTGGATGTATTTGATTCAATGGTTCTGGAAGCAATGTAACCTTATGTTTTGTGTTTACTAGTATAGTGTTGTTATGTGTTTACTGGTACAGTGTAGTTTTGTACTTTGTCTATGTTAGGTGTAGTCGGTTGTCTTGGTTACTTGTTACTATCTCCTAGCATGAGGGTTGGGCCTATGGGTACCATATGGTTGGGAGGCGCGCACCTTACACTGTTGAGTTCTCATCTTGTTTTTGATGGTGAAATCTTCTTGTTCGAGGAACTCATGTGGTTCTACGGATTTGTACTTCTCTTTCTCATTGTAACTGTGGACACTATGTAATTGTAATCCCCATTTGTATCAAGGATAGCCCTTGTGATGTAATTGTAACATTAGATATGATTTATTTATCATTGGATTAAATGGGTTATATTTGGTTTATATGGTGTTGTATCAGTGGAAATATGCTCTTTACATTTCTATGTGTTAGACTTAATTTGCAATGGATTACTACTTTGTTGTATGTTGTTATCATGAGTTAATTCCAAGTAGTATGTTTTAGAATAATTTGTAAGTTTGGAATTTTACATGTAGACACATTGTGTGGCCTAGAGGATGTATGTGTTAGAGTAGTTTACTTCACTTGTCATTGTTACTCTTTTTAAGAAAAAAAATTAGTTGTGATTTTGTAGTGTTGCATCATCCTCTAGGTTGCAGGATGGGGTTTTACAATACATCAAGTTTGATTATAGATGCATTAAGTTAAACTATGCCCCTATTAAAATAAAGATTATTTTATGGTTGGAAATCTTACTCTGCTAGACATGTCTTTCAATCATCTTAATGGACCAATTTCTTAATCCATTGGTAATTGATGAAATAATTTGGATCATGCAAGTGAGATGGAATGCACTTATTTTTGTTTTTTCTAATGCAAATATTATGATGTGATGCATGGATGAATGATGTGATAATTTTCCATAATGTATGCAATTGATGTGTGACTAAATGAGAATGTTTTCTAATTTATGCAAATGATGATGCAACTGATATGGGACTAAATGAGAATGATGTGTTTTTGGTAATTTTAAATGTACTCAATCCATTGATAAGAGAGATAACTTCATTGTGAAACTATTGCATCTTTGGAAATACCATAGATACAAATGCAAACTAACATGGATTCAATCTAACTTAACCATACAGATCTAAATGCAGATGTTGTCATTCATAATAGATGATTTTTTATGCATTTTATCCTCATTGGGCCTTTAAATTGTTGAAATTTAGTACAAGCATTGATGGTATAAGTAAACCATGATGACCTAAGTACTACTTCCATGATTTTTGATATTACAAGTTAACACAAGCATCTAAGTATAATTAAACTGAGATGACCTAAGTATTGCTTACGTAAAGACAAGATTTAACCGTTTTCCTATGCAAATTCAAAATGTCATTAGTGATACTTTGTAGAGCACGTCCCACAACAATTTTCACAGTAATAATGATTAACTCACAGACAACTGAAAAAGAAAAGTCATACTCCTTCCTGGCTCCTCTAGTTCAATAATCATCGAGGTGCTCCAGAGATATGATAACAAAAATCAAAATTCAACAGTTCAACATTCATACCATAGTGATAAAGCCATGATTCAGAAGAACATCATCCATTTAAAGTTTGCTTGGATTTTCATTGATTTGGGTATTTAATTTTGGATGGTTGATGTGTTCATGTTTGTGATTTATGATTGTTTTGGGTTGTGTTATCATACTGTTGCTTGTCTATTGGTTTAAGCTCAAAGTTTATTTTCCCCCAGTTTAGGGTGAGACATGACTGCAATTCCAAGATATGTACATGAAGCTTTCCGATGATAGTTAGAATGATGGCAAAATAAAATGGCGAAAGTGAATGGTAGACATGCTCAAATAGATGGAAAAGCTAACCTATCACAAATAGCACTTGTTGCTAGGTTTTCACTACTTGTTTTTATAACATTGTTATAGATTTTATGATTTTTTTTTAATTTTTCACTCTTTTTTTGTATTTTTCCTTTTTTGATTTTTTTTGTTGTTACCAACATCCCTGTTTGCCAGGTTTTCATCAAGGTAACCATTTTTTTAAGACATTTTTTGATGTTTTTGTATTTTTTTTTAGACTTTTTACTGATGCACTAGATGATTCAAGTGTAGAATTTCTTGAGATGCAAGCTTTTGAGGGTTTATCAAACAAATCCCTGTCAGGTGTGGATAACCGATATGCCCCTGATTTGAAGACTAATACAATGACAAAGGGACCTATCCAATTTGGTTCAAATTTCCCCTTCTTCTCTCTCTCTTGTTGATTATGAGGATTCTCTTTCAAGACTAAGTCACCTACTTGAAATGTTATAGGCTTTACTTTGTGATTGTAACTTCTGGATATCCTCTATTGATATGATTTCAAGTAATCAATTGCTTGTTGAGGATGCTCATCCAATAGTTCCAATTCCTATAACCTAGACACTCTGTAATCCTCATTTGAAATGATCCCCTTTAGTGACACATAGAGTGATGGTAGTTCAACGTCAATAGGTAGAATGGTCTCTACTCCATAGACTAAAACATAAGGTGTGGCACATGTTGGGGTGCAGATGCTGGTTCGATATGCCCATAAAGTAGGGTTCAGTTGAACCTGCCAATCACGTCCAACCTCGTTTATGGTTTTCTTCAAGATTTTCAAGATGGTTTTGTTTGAAGCCTCTACTTGGCTATTTCCTTAGGGATAGTATGGTGTAGAAAACCGATCCTATATATGGAGACTCTCACAGAGTTCTTGGAAATCTTAATTTTTGAAAGGTATGTCGTTCTCTATGATAATAGATTGAGGAATACTATACAGATAGGCGATGTAATTAAAGATGAAAGATGAAATTTTTTTTCCTGTGATGGTGTTCAAAGTAACAACTTCAATCCATTTTGTAAAGTACTTCGTGGCTGTGATGATAAACTTGTGTTCATTGGATGAAGATGGGTTTATTTTACTAACAAGATCCAATCCCCACTGACAAAAAGGCCATGTTGATGTGAAAGGTTGCAACTCTTGTGCTGGTGCATGTATCAAGTTTCCATGAATTTGACATTATGTGCACCTTTTGACATATTGGAATGACTCTTTCTCCATATTTGGCCAATAATATCCCAAATGTAGGAGTTTCTTAGCTAAAGTTAGGCCACTTGAATGTGTGCCATAGATACCCTCATGGACCTCACATAAAGTGGTTTCATCTTCGTTACATTATAGACATCAAAGGAGAGTACCATCAAGACCTTGTCGATAAAACACATCGGTTATTAGGGTGTGTCAAACTGCTTGTCGAATGAAATTTCATTTTTTGTTTTGGGATAAATTAAGTGGGAGGGTATTGTCTTTTAGATAGGTGTAGATTTTCTCATAGGTAGAATTTCTAGCCTCGGATAGATGGTAGATGACTTGGGATTCGAGGTTGTTATAGGATGGGATGAATAGTTGTTCCACCATGAACTCATAATGGGCTCGTTTCTTAGGAATCTGTAAGAGAGAAGCAATGGTAGCCATGGCATCAACAGCTTTGTTGTCGCCTCTAGGAATCTACTCAAATTTTATCTCCACAAAGTACTTTTTAAAGTCATCAACCATTCTTTTATATGGCATTAATTTTTCATCTTTTGTTTGGTAATCATCGTTAACCTGATTAATGACTAGTTGGGAATGACCATAGACATGAAACTCTGTGATCTTCTACTCGACTGCTACTTTGATTCTGATGATCAATGCTTCATATTTGGATATGTTGTTGGTGCAAGGAAACATCAGTTTGTAGGATTTGGGAATGGTATGTCCTTGTGGTGAGATAAACAAGATTCCTTCACATGATCCATGTTGTGTATAAGAGCCATCAAAGTACAACATCCATTGTTGTGTAGATATTGTAAGGACATCAACATCTGGAAATTCAATGTTCATTGGATGATTTTCTTGCAATGGTGCTTCAGATAGTTGATCCACTATGGATTGACCCTTGATTTCTTTTTTTCCATGTAATAGATGTCAAACTCACTCAATATCATGACCCACTTGGCTAGTCTTCCTATTATGGAAGCTTTGCTAAGTAGATACTTTAAGGGATCAATTTTATCTACAAGTTTAATGGTGTGAGTCAACATGTACTGTCTTAGTTTCTGGATAGAAAACACTACCACTAGACAAGCTTTTTCGATAAAGGTGTAGTTGATCTCATAACCATTCAAGGTCCTGCTAATGCAATAAATTTCCTTCCCTTTTCTTGTTCAATATTCTTGAGCTAGTAAAGCGCCCAAAGATACTTCAATTGTTGTAATGTAGAGTAGCAATGGTTTTCCTTCATTTGGTGGTACTAGTATTGGTGGTGACATTAGAAACTATTTGAGTTGATTGAAGGAAGCTTCACATTTCTCATCCTACTTGAAAGAGACATTCTTGTGTAATAAGTGGTTGAAGGGGTGAGTTTTATCGGCCAGTTGTGTGATGAACCTCTTGATGGATTTAAACCTTCCCTATAATGATCTAATTTGACTAATATTTTTGGGAGGAGGCATCTCCATGATGGCTTTGACCTTTGCAGGATCCACCTCAATGCCTTTAGCCAATATTATATACCCAAAAAATTTAGCCGATGGTACACCAAATACACATTTCTTGGGGTTCAACCTCACATTGAATTTCTTCAGTCTAGTGAAGATCTTGTCCAAAATTTCCAAATTTCCTTTTCTAGTGAATGAATTTTCTAGTAAATCATCTAGATAATCCTCCATAAAAGTGTGCATCATGTCATGTAATATGGTGGTCATTGCTCTTTGATATGTGGCTCCAACATTTTTCAACCCAAAAGGAATTATATTCCAATAGAAAGTGCCCCAAGGACATGTGAAGGCTATTTTATCTTGATCTTCAGGTGCTATATTTATCTAATTGTAACCTGAAAATCCATCCATAAGTGAGAGAATTTCATGTCTTATTGTCAAGTCTATGGTTATGTCAATGTTAGGTAGAGGAAAATAATATTTTGTGAAATCCTTGTTAATATCCCTAAAGTCTATGCATATCCTGATGCTTTTTTCTAGTTTTGAGACTAAAACAATATTTGATATCCACTCAGCATATTCAATAGGTCTGATAAATCCCACATCCAGTAGCTTCTTTAATTTGGATTTTACCAAGAGGGCGATATGAGGGTGCATTTTTCTCAACTTTTTCTTTACTGGTTTTACACTAGGTGGTAGTGATAAAAGATGCAAGATTATTTTTGGATCTATGCCTGGCATTTCAGCAAAGGACCAAGCAAAGTTGATCTACCTCTCTTCAAAGAATTTAGTGAAACTGGGTTTTTCCTCCTCTATCATGGATGTCGCTAGATGTAGGGTCTTCATTGTTTCAGTTGTGCCAACATTGATGGATTGTGTGGGCTCAATCAAAACTAATGATCTCTCTTGATAATGCTTGGGAAGAGTGTCAAATCTTCCATATCTAGGTGTCTTAGAGAGGTTTTCACCTTGAGATATGCTCTTTGTTTTTACTTTTTTTTGGATCTAATAGTGCCATTAAATGATTTTCACCATTAGATCTACTTTTGATATTCATTTTAGAGCTGGAAGATTTGGTGCTTGCCTTGTCTGAAGCTCCATTATGAGATTTGATTATGGAACATGTTTTGGGATCGTCAGATCAAAGGAATTTTACTAGATATGGCGACATCATTTGAAAAGATAGGTATGTCAAGCAGCTCATTTTGGTCCCAGTCAATCAGTTCAGGGTGTATTAACGGAAAAGAATCATTGGATTGGCTAAGATCAAGAGGGGTGAGTGTCACGATGGTAATATCATTAGAATGTCCAATGGAAATATCAAGGTCTATGATGTTACTCTCTTCTGAAGTATCTATCTCACTTGAAGTATGATCATCTTCACTTCAGTCATCGATATGCTATGATCCAATTTCAAGTGGTCTATAACCTGAGCTCTGTCCCTCTATATGTGTTGATGTATACTTTTATAGCACATTAATTTACCTATCATGACAAGACTCTTTAGAGAGGGAATCACATTCGTATTAATTGGAGTCTATTTCAGAACTATCTCTCAATTGAAGGATTCGCTAGACAAATTGTTGTCTGGTTTCTTCGTTTGCTTCTTCCATGTACCCTAGTCATATCTTGTCCTTAGAATTCATTTTTATGGGTTGTATTAGTTCTATTATATCTTCTTTTCTCTTACCAACAGGGACTTTTCCCTCATATCCCATATTTTCCAAGATTTTCTTTCCTTTTCCACACTGCTTTGTTAGTACATTTGAAGTGGATGCTTGTGATTGTTCTTCATCCTTGTACAACCAATTCAAAACCTCCTTGTCTTCTGATTCATCCACTAAGGTTCTTTCTCTTACAAATTTTCCCTCAAAGAGTGTGGTTGGTTGTGATGATTGTTGTCTTGATGTTGATGGTTGTCCATATGTCTTAGGAGAAGATGAAAGTTGGGATAAACACAATGATTGCTCAAATGAGTATTCCCCCCTGCCTTTTTCTTTCAATTGGATCTTTTCAACCTATTTTGATAAGGCATTGAGTTGAATTTCATGATTCAATGGATTAGACTCACTGATACCCTTATCTTTTGATTGGTCTTTTTTCTCCACCCACTTTGACAAGGAATTTAGTTTTCTTCACTGTTAGATGAACCAAGAGTTTTAGCTTACCTGTTGTGTGGTAAAAAAGTGTCTTGGGGGTAAAAGCACAAACCTGTGTCACACTTTATAAAGGAATTGGCCAACAACAAAAAAATTCTGAACTTCGACCACATAAAAGTGGTCTTTATGTTTTGAATTTCAAAATGGTGTAAACTAATGAAATGTAGAACTTTTGATGAAGTTTATTGTTGTAATTTTTAAAATTTAAAAAAAATTATTTTCATTATGTTTTTATCAATTTAAGGAAAATTTTGGAATGCTGAAAATTTCAGAAAAGAGTGACTTCACGGGCCGTCAAGAAAAAATTGAAAAATACTTCATTTCTCCCTAATTTTTTTTTCTCCAAATAGGTAACTTCAATATCTTGTGCATGGAAAAAGAAAAATCAAATTTTGATGTATATTTTTCTTGTAATAACGTTTTAAAGTCAAACATGTCAAAATTTGACAGTTTTCACGGGCCGTCAACTATTTTCAAATTTTAAATCATTTTCAAAAAAAAATTATACCCTTTTGAAGAAGACTCTCTCCTCTTGTGCCCCATATAAGATTTAAATTTTTTTAATAAATTTTACTATCTTGTTTTTAATTTGTAATCAACTTCCTTTTTCATTTTGAAAACCTACTTGCATTATTTTAAAAATAAAATATATTAAAACTAATAAAAATATTAAAAAAATTATATATTTGGATTCTCCACTCCGAGCTCTACAAAAGGGTATTTTTTTTTTTGCAAAAAAATCATTCTGACTAAAGAAATACTTAGCTAAAGTTGAAAGTTTCAGAAAATTCTGAAAAAAGCTGAGTTGGCTGCCAACTAGGATGCCACATAGACAGTTTCTATTTCTATAGAAAGGGTTTCGGCCGAAACCCTTTCTATAGAAACTGTTTCTACCGAAACCCTTTCTATAGAAACCCCGCACATTAAAAAATCCAATTTTGAAGGCAGTTTTAAAGTGGGAAGAGGAAAATTTTGATTTTTGGATTCGGGCGAAACTTATTCGACCGAAACCTAACTAATACGCCACATCCTAGTCTTGTTTGACTGAAATTTTTTTTCGGAACTATTTATTTGGCCAAAAGTGTGACATAGTTTTGTGCTTTTACCTTTGTTTTGGGTGTGTTGCAATATTGGAGGTTGTTGGAATCAACAACAATAGTGATCTCTTGTCTGTTAAAAGAAATTTTCAAACACTGGTGATATGTTGATGGTACATCTTACATCTCATGGATCCACAAATGGCCCAAGAGTATGTTGTATGTCAACTCTTTATCCAAAACTTGGTAGAATATGTCTTTGACAACTAGTCCTACTTGAATTGGTAAGACAATCAATCCTTGGGAGGATCTCTCTTCATCATCATATGCTTTTATTGTGAGTTTCCTTCTAGGATCAATAACATTTTTAGAATATCTAAGTGCACAAGCAAGTTTTAGAATGTAGATATTTAAGCTAGCTCCTTCATCTATTAGAACACGTTTGACACAATGATTATTGATTAAGACCTCAATGTAGAGAGCAGTGTTATGTGGATGGGTGATGGATACATAATCATGTTTGGAAAGTGATAGGTAGTGTGGTGTAGTCAAATGCCCCACCATAATCTAAAATTGGAAAACTTCTGGATTGTTCGGTACCGTGATGGTGAATAGAGCTTGTTATAAGATTTCCTTGTGAGTGGGTAAAATCTTGAGAAGTTCTACTATGGATATTTGGGCAAGTATTTTTTGCAATTGATCAACTATGTTATATTGGGTTGTAAGGACAACAATAGTTGTTTTGGACGTGGAAGGGGTAGCTCCTTTCAATTTTACCTTGGCTTGTCCTCTTGTGATTGCATTGTTCAGTGAATTGTTTTGTCCTCTGATTTTGATGACATTAATTTCATTTTCATTTTCCGCAATGTTGGTGATCAAATTTATTGGCACAAGGTCCTTGATTTGATATGAAGTGGTGTCAATATCATAATGTTGATTTTTAGTTGTAGAAACGTTTCTTTGGTTCCTGATTTTGATGTCCTTGGTTGGATTCTCAACCATTTGAACACAATGAATGGTAGAATCATAGACATAGTTTACATTTTTTTCCTTTGGTATTTGAAGAAGAAGATTTGGGTAGAGGGTTCTTAAACATTCCATGTTCATTATTTTTTTGGAGTCCTACAAATATCGTCTTGTTGCCAATCTAGTCTTGTATAAAGTGTTTCAATTGCATTCTGTCATTGGTTTTATTCCCTTTGTTTCGATGAAAGTCATAGAAATGTGCATCATTCCTCCATGGAGGCTTAACTTGTGGCTCCCAATTTTTTTCCTCTAGTAATTTTATGAATTTAGCTTCAAGAAGTACCTTTAATTCCGATTTTGATGATTGTCCCAAAGGTGTGAACCTTCTTCGATTTGAGGATGTTCAATATGATGGTGTTCTAGATCCAACATTACCTTGATTGTTGTTTTGGTTGAAAATTTGGTTGTTGGGTGGATCGTTGTTCTGATTAGTTTTGGTGGCAGCTGTTGTTAAGTTGAATATAGGTTTTTCATTTTGGTTTTCAATTGTGTCATCATTGTTACCCACATTATTGTTTCATTGCCAAAACTTTGGTTTGTCACCATTTTTGTAATTGTTGGAGGAATTTGATGAGTTTTTTTCATTATAAAGTTTTATGACTCCTCTTTTGACCAAAGCTTCTTCAATTTTAATCCCATTTTCAATCAATTTTTCGAAGGTAGGTTGACATTGCAATTCCAATCTCTAGCTCATCTCATCATTTAGGTTATCAATAAATATTTTCATCTTTTCTTGTTTAGGAACAGGACGAGAATACCTCACAAATAACCTTCTATATTTTTGTAGAAAAGTGAGGAACAATTCACCCTTTTTCTATTTCAAGTTGCAATTAGGTCTTTCATTGTTATATCATGTTGGATGTTATAATAATATTGGGTGATGAACTTGTTAACCAATTCTTCAAAAGTTCTAATTGGTGGTGCAATTTTGGAAAACTATTCAAGGCATTGTCCACCTAGACTTTGTGGGAACAATCTCATCAAATAGGTTTCTTCATGAGAAAATTCAAGACTTATGGTTCTAAATTCCTTCACATGATCTATTGGATGAATTTTACCATTGTATTTTTCATACTTTGGGAATTCACAATGTTTGGGAAAAGGGATTATGTGGATATTTTGATCAAAAGGATATGGACAAATGTCTTTGATCAAGTATCATTTTGAGGTACCCCTTTGCATGTCAATAATTTGTTGTTGGAGGTTTTTCATTTGATGAGTTAGGGAAACCACTTGTTTCCTATCATTTTCAGGATTTTTGGAAGGTTCTTTCAATTGATTAACATCAAAATCATCAAGAAATTTGACACCTTGTTTAGCCAACATTAGGAGGTATTTTTCCCCATTTCTTTCAAAAAAAAATTCTAAGCACTTGTGGAAATTCGGATCTTATTCAACATTTTGGATGTCTTCCTCAGTTATTTCTTCCCCTTCATTGTTGTGGATTCTATGGAAATGATTCTCTTTAGCTTTAGCCATGGTGTTTTTAGTTTCACTATTTTGAGTTTCAATCATGTTTTGAGTTTCGATGTTTGGAGTTTTGATGCTTTGAGTTCCAATGTTTTGTGTTTCGATGTTTTGTGTTTCAAGTTAATTTTCCTTGAGTTTCTGCTTCTGTAACCTTGTTTGAACGGGCATACAAGTGTTATACTTTGACTAAACTTTGATCTTTGTTTGAAAGAGTGCCAAGGATTAAAACTAAGTCAAATAGAATGACAAATTCTATTGATGAGACTAAGTTTTATTTTATTATACAAATTTGTTTCATGATGAGAGGATGATAAATCTTGATGATGAAACTAGGCTTAACAATCAAAGATATGACAAGTTTGATGATTTAGGCACTTTGAGATGTTTAGATCTAGGTTTAATTTGGAGAATTCCACTTGTAGAGGTCAGTTTTGACAAGTTTATACTTTGTTGTACCTGAGGAATGATTCTGGATTGAAAAAGATTCTAAATTATGGTTCAAACTATGAAACAGGGGATAAATTCAACTATCGGGTTTTGTATTTAATGGATGCGCTAAAACAAAGCCCAGATGCACTAAAAGATTTGACAGATGCGCTAAAATAGAGCTCAGATGGGCTAAAATATTTGAGAGATGCACTAAAATAAAAAATGAATGCATTGGAAGGAAGACTACATAGATGCACTATAAGATTGCCTAAACACGCTAAAACAAAGGGTCGATGCGCTAAAATATGCATTCTATGCACTATAACAGAGGGTAAATGAGTAGAATAAGCAATGTATGTGCTATAACAGAGGGTAAATGCATTGGAAGAGAGGATGAATGCACTATAAGTTTTCACAGATTCACGAAAATAGAGCCTAGATGTGCTGAATTGGGAAAATGCCACAGTTTTTTGCAAGTTTATTTGATTTTTTTGATTTTCTAGTCAAAGAATTGGTTGTTTCAAAGGATGTATTCTAAATCAAGGTTTTCACTTCTAGCGTGTGATTTTTTGTTTGAAATTTTTTTAAAAACACATGGGTAAGACACATCAAACATGTACAACTGAAGATTATGTAGGGCAATATTTACTGAATTCCCACTTGGATTTTACTCTAGTTGCTCCTAATTTTAGTAGATGATTAGAAGCTTGACCCCACTGGCTCCCCTCCATGACACTCACTTCTATGGGCAGCCAAGCTTCAGTACCCATGAGTCTCCTATGGAATATTTCTCATCTCTACTAAAAGTCGTAAAAGTGTGGGATGACTTCAAAGGTTAGACCTACGCCAGTAAATAGAATAAGGTTTTTGGCTTGCTATAACAAAGGGTTCTAGTATAGGCATTTCATTCATGGGGGATCATCCATTCAAAAAGAGACCATTGCTACCCTTCTTGTCGGAACAATGCTCATGATACTTGAACTTTCCTCAAGTACCCACATTTATATCCCAGTTGGAAGTCACTTGGCTTTAGCGTGTTACTAGCTAGGTCATTCCCTTGGGTGATTACTTTTTCCCACAAGGCAGACCCTCTATGGATAAAACAAAATAAAAATGAACGGGTCTGGCTTTTTGGTCACCCAGTTAAGGGGAGAGCATATGCCTACCATTCATCAAGCATGGAAAACATGGTGTTCTTTAACCTTTTAATTAAGCTAGATGCCTATCTTAATCAAAAGAAAGCATTAAATAATTCCAACCCCTACATAAATCATTAGCAGTTGTATAAATTTTTCTTTGATCGACGTATCATCCACCTGCAAGTAGAAATCAATAATTAGTTCTCGAGATTTTAAGATTTTGCAAATTTAAACAGATACACTAAAAAAGTCATCCAATGTGTTAAAAGATCATTCCAATATGCTAAAACAACTACTCTATGTCTTCAAATAACTCATGCATGCGCTACAAGAACTAATGAATGTGCTAAAAGAACTAATGGATGCACTAAAGTATTGACTGAAAGCACTAAAAGACTCCAGGTATGCGCTAAAATAGTTGATGTATGTGCCAAAAAAAATACCGTATGCATCGTAACAGACCCCGTATGCACTGAAAGATTTGTCGTATGCATGGAAACATAAGTCAAATGTGCTAAAAGATTCATCGTATGCGCTAAAAGAACTCACGGTCATGTTAAAACATCATGTCTAGCCTATTTACAAAAAATTTTGCAGAAAATTTATTAAAAATGGGGTTAAGCCCCATGGTGGGCACCCATTTATGTGTGTGTGAAATGTGGGAGAGTTAGTAAATCAATACTAAAGAACACAAACATCAATGAGACGTATTATATTAAAGATTTCAATCAAAGAACTACTCTATTTGCACAAAAACAAATCTCTTAAAATGTTCCATTGTTCTCTATTCTCAAGGATTCATTAAATCATTTGGCTCTCAGATTTTATATGTGCACTATGATTGTTAGAATGACAACTTGAGAAATGAGATGTTGTTCAAAATGAAAGAAATCTAATTTCCTACATGAAACTATGTGATAAAATCCATGATACTATGATAATGGTGATATTGACAAATGGATAATGATGTTGCATAAAAAGATAAAATGATTCTGCATATGCTCAAATATTAACCATTCATATGATAAACTAAAATGCAATTAAAAACTAAGACATGATTCTAAATTAGAAATATAAAACAATGCAACTTGCTAAATACTACATGATCAAATTCTAAATGCTCCAACGACCCAAAATTCCTACATAATAAGTTTGCTAAAAGATATGATTGATAATGTTGTAGCAAAGGGTTGTATTTATATTATTTTCAAAGCACCTTGTGATGTGGCAATGATCGATATTCCAAATTCAAAGATGAGGGATGAACCATGGAGATGGAAGAATCAAGGAGGATGTTCCCTTGACCAAGGGAAACATGCCAAATGGATGAAGGAATAAATTGTGTGGGGAATAAGCCATGTGTTAAAAGTTTGTTGAAGATAATTGGTTGAAAATAATGTAATTAAATATTAGTCATATTTAATTACATGTGACATTTGATGAAATGGCCAAAAGTGTTGTAGACATGTGACTAATTTTGAATTTCAAATTATTCAAACTTAGTGAGAAGATATTTAATTAAATAAAACAAACTATAGCCATTTGTTTATTTAATTAAATTTAGAAGAATGTGGTTTGGAATGAATAATTTAGAAAAGTGTGGACTATACAAATAAATTGAGGATTTATTTATAAGTAGATGAATAAAGGGAGTTCATTAATTAAATACCTAGTATCTAATTAATTAATTGTCTTGACTGAAACACTTTATTACAACTAAGTTTTAAGCTTCCATATGTAAGTTATATGTTCTCCCTTAATTGCATAATCTATGTATATTAGCTAATTACACTTCACTACTATTCTAATGTCCAACTTCTATCAAATAGGTAATGATTACCCTTATTTACATAATAAAACAACCATTACTTACTTGAATATTAATTACTTGCATGTGGTTTCATAGGACTCACTTCGAGTTCAACACGACTACCACTATGAATAGCATGTGCACACTCGTCGAGTTCATCATCATAACCACTATCAACCTCATTGCAATCATTAAGTTGTACAACTTTGCAAAGAGTTGTATTGACAAGGCCTTTTTTTTCCCTTCTTTCATCTAATTGCTCTGCATCATGTGGTTTAATCATCACACAAAAAATAATATAAGTCAAGTAAAGAATGCAAAAGCTATAATTTTTTTTCCAAAAGAATATTTTAAGCATGAAGAATGACAAAACATTGGAACAGATAACTGACAGCTATTATATTAATTACCTCAACTTTAGGACAACTAAGATGATTGTGATGCACATTCTTGTCCACTTCATCACTATCAATATCAACAACTTTGTTGAAACCCTAAAGGAATTTTTGTTTTCTTATTTCTTTGAAAAAAATTCTCTATATGTCATTTAACCATCGTGCAAAAAAATATACAATGCATTCAATAGTCAAGTAAAGAATGCAAGCTATAAATTTTTCCAAAAGAATATTTTTTGGATCACTCCAACAATAAACTAGGCTGGATTCTCCAACACTCATATTTCAATAATCTACATATTAAGAGGAATTTGTATATAGAACTTCCAAGAAAGAATAAATGAGATCAATAGAGCCTCTTACCTCATCTAAATCCATGGATTTATGCTCATTCCATGTAGAAACCATAGGGTTAACAATTTCAACCAACTATGAAACTTGGTGATTGAGACCTAATATGCAACTCATTACCTTTTGGTATCCTTTTTTCATATGAATTGACATGATCTACAGAGGTTCCTATTGGGCTTTGAATATATGGCTATGAAATATCTATTGACAAACTAGATTTCAACTTCATCCTACTCTTGGATTTACTAGCATCTAGTGTTGCCATATAATTGACAATATCTTCTACACCTGATTCTCTATTACTGTTTTCCACCTAAAATACAATGTCAATTTCAACCTATAGTCAGTTCAATAGAAAATTGAAATAAAGAACACAATGTAAATTGAACCAAAAATCCATACACTTACTGGAAATTTGTCCATTTTGGTGAGCAACCCGCCTCGGCCAAATGTATATCCATCCCTTGCATTATCTCTTTCTCTCTTGCTTCTGTTACTCTTTAGCAAATATTCTTCAGAATGCATACTTTTTCTCAATGCCTCACACTCTTTGGGAGATAGACTAGATTTGAACCTGTCTTTTCCCAACATGATTGTCTTTTTACACATGTATCTATAATTTTTAATCGAAACTCTCATCCTTTGCTTGTAATATTTTCTATAGATTTGTCCACCAATAGTCTCAAAAGCATTTTCCATTTTTTGTATAACATTTTCCACAACTCGTGTATCTTGCTTTGCAAAATTTGATTTGCAAATCTCCAAATGGGCCCTACATATTACACCCAAATTAGAGGCCCACTTTGTAGCACTTGGCCCAATGGGTTCACCATCTCTTGATTCCTCAAGAAAGAATGGCTTCTTACCTTCTAATTTTCTTTCTTTTCCATTCCTCTTAGTAGATCTATACAAATTTTGACTCAATCTTTGTATTTTAACAAAAGCACCCACATCTATTAAATTACCACTACCAGTATTTATGGTTGATCCACTAGTTCCATTAAAATTTCTAGATGCAATAGGTCTCTCTTCATGACTTCCATTAACCAGAACTTCATGCTCCTTGGCCACTTCAGGTGTGGTATGAGTAGGTAGATCAGTATTGGTCTTCATGGATTCCACATTATTAAATACACCCTTTAATGTTGAAAAAAAATCTATAGACCTGATGTTCCTTTGCTCTGATATTTTTCAATAATCTCCCTTAGACTTAGTCCTAAGAGATCATCACAACATTGCACATCACCATGTGCTATATCAAGCTACACATCACCATGTGCTATATCAAGTTGCACATCACCATGTGCTATATCAGGCTACACATCACCATGCGTTATATTAGGTTGTACATCACCATGTGTTATACCATGTAATTACATTTTTTGAATCACAAAAGTGTTGGCTTCTATGAAATAGTGACACTATATCTTTTTTTTTCTTCCACATTTTCTTTGCACTCTTTTTGTTGCCTATAAAACAAAAAAATATAACATATTATGTCTTATATACATAAAGCTTTTGCCTATAAAATTTGATTAAACGCTATTAAACAAATAATAGACTACTTAGTGGATTTACAACTCTCCTTTTCAAACCAAGACTCAAAAAATATTCATTATTCTTGGCCATTTTTCAGTATGTGCATGCTCATATTCTATCTTTGTAATTTGAACATTATGATCACTATCATCTAATTTGTGCCTTACAATCCTTGTCTTCATTTCATGAACTCCAAATAAACAATAATGTATAAATCAACAACTTGAATCAGTAAAACTTTATTGAGTTCATAAGTTGATAACTGTTGACATTCCAATCTACTGATAACTGCAAATGTAAACTTAAAATAGACTTTATTTTAAAAATTAAAAAGAATTTGCTGTCAAAAACCAAGATGTTTACAATTACAAGTATCATAAAAAATTTCCATAGGGATATATTCACAAGAGAAGAACTCATAAAAACATAACACAAGCAGGATGAAGGAAAAACATAGTCTAGTTCATCATGAGGTGTGTTAGAACCTTAAAAAAATTCCTAGTTTCATCATCACAATTAACCTTGAGCTCCATGACCCGAGCCTTGACCCCTATATTCATTTTTTATTTTTTACTAAACATATAATTTTTTTAGGTCTGACTGACACTGAAAGACCTATACAAAGCCAAAAATCATCATATATATACTTAATCAAAAACATGTCTAGCTAAAAAAATTCTAAATCCCTTAACAATCTCTTACCGTGATCTTGCAGTAGTAATTTGAACCCTTGGTGGGTTGGCAGTGTGTAACAGACAACATGAAGATGTTTACTGCCATACCACATAAGTATTATGATGAAGACATGGTTGGGAGATATAAGAGAATTTAAATACACCATAAACCACCATATTGTGAGAAGGAAAAATGATGTGGTATAGTGGGGAATAACTTTCCTTCCCATGAGGAAGATCATAAAGGCATGCAGTAGGGAGGTATGAACCGCTATACCATGGAAGGATGTGACAAAGCATGTGATATGTTAGTAACCGTTAATGTAAACTGTAGTACCACGAGTTAAACAAGTCAAGCTTGTGGTATAGAGGTAAGGATACCACTACCCCATGATGAAATTCAAAGAACCATATGGTATAATGGTTTATAACCCTCTATTCCATAGAAATTATAGAAAGTGGTGGCGATAAAGAGGTATTAAATGCACAAATCACATCAACCATCTAATCTTTTAAAATCAATGGTGCATGTTCAAACTTGAACTATGAGAAAAATATTTGGTGTAAGGTTGATATTAATGTTGACATGACTGAGTTCAAAAACCATTAAACCAAGAATTTGACATTCTCTTTGCACTCATTTGTAAAAAATATCATGCGGGGAGTTGAGAGTTCAAGGAGGTTAAGCTCTGCAACCATCGTAACCCAAGTACATGCACAAAACTCTTGTGAATTAAGTTTTACGAGCACAAGATTGTTTGGAGTTTTGCATTTTAGATACACTAGGAGAAGTAAGATAGTTAAACATCATGTCGCCCAAGAAGAAAGAACATAAAACTAAAAAGGACATCACGCCACCCAAGAAGAAAGAACTTGAAATGCCCCGTCTTAATAACCTAAGAATGTTGCAAATGTGTATAATGGTGTAATAAATTTTTTTTTTTAATTTTAATTATTAAGTTAATTAGTTGCATACATTCGTTAAGTTACGAGACGATACACTACTTTGAGTTTCCATAAGTGACTTAAGTATTTTGCATTGCACATATTGATAACATAAAGATAAACATTGCATAATAATAAATTTTCATTCAAGATAATATAAAATACAAACTTGTTTCATTCATTGCATTTGATAGGATATTACAATACTCATCCATCTTGATGAGGTAGTTCAATAAAAATTAAAATTACAATTACAATGATGTTCACCTCATAACATTTAAGGGGAGTTTTTACAATACAAATTTTTACAAAGTTACAATAAAGATAAATTCATAAGTTCCAAATGCGAGCTCTCCATCCATAAAGCTCTCAATGCCATGATCACAAACTGGGGACCCAACGGAGTAAGGTGCACATTCCACCCAACCATGTGGTACCCGTAGGTCCACCCCCCATGCTAGGAGATAGTAATAAGGTTACTTAGACCTAATCTACTAACCCTAGACACTAGTACAAACAATCTAATGGTTACATTGCTTCCAGATTTTAGACAATTGAATTATATCACAAATACAAGGTTAACTGTTACTTTAGGTGGAGTGTCATCACAATGTTGCAAAGGTTACCCTGGTGTTTCTTCCTAGGTTCTTGCCCACAATCCTTGGGTTACCCTGGTAACCTCTTACGAAACCTGGCCCCTATTGCATACTGTTGCGGAATCGAATGTCTCTTGACGAAACAAGACATCGATTTGCCATTCCAGGCCTTCTCATCTTATACTCATGAATAAAGTAGCTCAAGAGTTATAAGCAAGGCATAACATGTTATTAAGAGTTTTAATTCTAACTATTGTGTTCCTTAATTATCACTGACTTACTTAACTATTTGTAAGTTACCCTGACACCACTTTGTGTGTCGGCCCTTATAAATAGCCACTCCCCTAAATATAACAAGGTATCTAAATTCTCCAGACTAGGGTTTACAAAGTGCACAGAGTACATCTCACAATAACAAATAACCATCAACGATATCAGAACACCATATTTAATGCATGCACAACCAAGTTAACTCAAGAAATACATTTGAACATTTAAACACCCTTTTCTACACAATTCATTCTGGAAGACTTATACCATTATAACTTTCCCAATTTTCCCAATCATAGATATAGGATTTAAAAGCAAATTAATTTTCATTAAAAATTATACTATTTGGATATACTAAATCCATTCAATCATTAATTCAAAGTAGAAATAATTAACCAAAAATAAGCTCATCTTTAAAACCATACATTATAGGGATTCTTTTTTTTAGTTCTTCTTCACATTTCATTTGGATATTTACTCGTTTATTTCAATTCCAAGAAAAATAATTGAATTATTTATAGATATCCCTATGAAGTACTTAATAATTAACCAACTTATTTCACTAACTTTTATATAAAATCATACCTTTAAATGTTCGACTACCATTTAATAATAATATATTATAATTAAATATAAAATTCTCCAATAATTATAATATATATTTATTAAACCTACAAATAAATACATATAAATAAATATATATATATATACATATTTTAATATATATATATATATATATATTTATATTCGAATTTAATAATAGTAAAAATTTCTGAATTCATATGAATTAAACAAAATTCGCATTGAATAGAACTTATATATATTATTAACCCTAAGCAAAGAATTTAGGGCTTTCGGCTGTTAACACAGCCCACCCTCATGGAGGCCACAGGTGTGTCGGCAGCCGAAGCGCTGCCAGCAAGGGCATTGTCGGCTGCCTCCACAGTCGTCGCCCTTCATGGGGCAGCTGTGGGGAAACAGCCCCTACGCCCATTCAATATACAAAATTTAAAACTTTTAAATTTAATTTCCCTAAAATTTTCGGCGATAATTAAAATCGCGTACAGAAATTTAATTTTCCTAGAATGCAAATTTTCAATACAATACACAATATATATATATATTTATATATATGTAATTATATGAGTAAAAATTTATGTAAATATAATACATATACTCATATAAATATATATATATATATAAACATATATAGCTGATAATTTTAATAAAAGAAATTTTTTTGCCTGTAGAACGCAATCCTTCAAAAATTCTTCAAAACCCAAAACCAAGAAAGCTTTAACTAACCACCAAGATCCTCCAAGCAAGGGATCTTCCACAACTATAAAGTATTACCAAATTAACACAACACAGGAAATTTTGCAAAATGCTCAAATATTTTTCCCATGAGGAAATTCAACATCCTCTGTGATTTCCTGATCCCCTTTTACCTCCGTAAAAACAAATTTCCTTAACCAAATTCAATTATTGCACTGGCACACATGTCGAGAAGTGGTTGCAAAATATCTTTCTTCCACCACTTATCGGCAATTTTGCCTTTCAAATTTGCATGCAATTTATTTATTTAATTTAAATTTTACAATTTCAAATGCCATTTCCTCAATAATATTTAATTTTCAAATAAACTATTTACACACTTAATAATTTAATTTAATTAAATAAGTTTGATCTTTGAAAATCATACCATTTAACCAAATAAGCTAATTAATTAATTAAATAATCAAGCAAGTAATTTCTTCCATATTTAAACATTAATTTAAATACCAATAATTAAAGGACAATAAACTAATCATTAAAATTTAACCAAATTTTACCTTTTCAAACATTTTATCCAGACAGAAAAATTCAAAACAATCATATGACTCTGAACTACAACAGACGACGTACTAAGACTGGGATTATAAATGAGACTAGGGTAAACCAAACTACTATCTCCCGATCAACATATCCGTTGAGTCTTGACACGCTCAGATCTGAGTACCCAGGTGGAGTCGGTGTCATGTACCTGTAAATTCCTACAACCAAGCAATAACATGCATACAAATATATATATAATTAAAGCATTGAATAGACACACCGTGCGGAGAAAATCACAGATATCACAGGGCACTCGCAAGCGAGTGATGCGATTCTGTTCTCCACACCAATACACATCACAACAGACTAATGAAATAAATAGCTGTTAGTCATCATAAACATGTACATAGCAATAATCAACTGAAAATAAACATCTAAACTATATCAAATCATGTCTAAAATCAATAATCATCAAATAATGTATCATCATGTCACAGAATAAATCCACTGTCACTCAAAACCAGCGATCAAAATATCCAAACAAGGTATCATAGTCTAACAGTGTGAAATATAACAACAGAAAGCATAAACATAAACGGAGGGGTACTACAGAACTTGAAACTAAAAATGAAGAATCTAAGGCTAAAAAGAGGTCCCTACACCAATCTATCATGGATATACTCCCTTAATCAATTGAGAGGATTTTAGAATGTTTTTAATGATGTGGCTCATGGTTGTAGAGATGCCCTTATCCCTATCTCTAGGTGGGAACTATTCTAGTAATTTTATGACAAAATGGAGGCCAAGATTATGGTTTCAAATCCATGGGCATTAGATTTGGCCAAGTTAATTGTCCCAATTTTTTTTATAGATCTAGAGTTCATTAGAGTATTGGCTTAGAGTTATCATCCTGCTACTAGGTCTATGAGATTCCCATATGGTTCACCATTATTTTTGTTGACTAAAGTGGCCATCATTGAATTTTTTGACCTAAACAAACAAGCCCTGACTAAAATTAATTTGCAAAGAAGTAAAGAAGAATATACTAGATAGAGGAAAACCCATAGAAGAAATGAAGTCCCCATTTACATGAAAAGGGGTGTGAAAAACAAGATGATTCCTATATCCCATTCTATTATTGGACCATTTGAAGTCTCATATTTCTAATTCTATTTCAAGAAAACCTAATTTTTTGTTTGTCAAGTACTTGGGATAGATGCAGAAGAGCGAATGCTAGTTAGTTTAATGATGATGGCTATGAGGATCCAAAACCCTAAGATGAACATTGAATATGATTTTTCCTCATATCTTCAGAAAGCATTACATGAATCATTTCTACAAGTTAGGAAAAATAGAGCCCCCATAACATTTAGGCAATATTCTTTGTTGCGCCACCTGATATTATACCAGAATAAAGATAGATGGAGCAAAAGGATGTGTTTGGGCCAGATTGAAAAGTAGGAAAATTTGTTGCCAGTGCAACTATGGTGTTATATATGGGACAATAGATGTAAGAATTCAAATTGTGATATTCTATGATGAGTTTGTGTACAAAATTATGAGAGTTCTTGGCCACCAACCACCAAGACTACACACACTTGTGCTACAATTTTTAAGACCTTTGGCTTTGAAACATGAGAAAGGCCATACTCATAGCTTTAGTGATTATTTTTTTCTACCAGATACCATAATAAGCAAGATTTATGGATGCCCATAGGCCCCACATATACTGCCAAAGTTTGTCCCCCTTCGATTATCCTTTTACAAGTTCATGTGGCAAATTCTATGGATGGAAAAGGATGTCATGAGTAAACAAAGGAAGGGTACATTTCTATCCAATTTGACATGTTGGGAACTATCATTGGGATCTAATACACTTGAAAAGTTTCAAAATTATCTAAAATCAAGCTACTCTTTACAGTCTAGAAAGGAAAGAGATTTTGACCCTAAGGGTCACATGAATTTTGTAAGACGCACCATCCTTACCAAGGCTATGGTTACTCACCAGATTGACTATGAAGAAGATGTAATAAAAAATTGTTTCACTCCTCAATAGGTATATGATAGGAGGAGAAAATGGGAACTTATTAAAAGGCTTGCGGAAGAAAGAAAGAAAGATGAAGCACAATGATTTCTTGGGATATTTCATAGAGCAAGTACATCCTATCAAGAGAATTGATATGATAATTGATAAGTTTCATGAATTATATAAGACTGTAGAAGATATGGGGATACTTTCCAAATTGTGTCCCAAAGTGGTATTGTAATTACAGAACCAACTCTGGTTATTTTTTCAGTATTTTGTGCTTCTCCAGGATCACCTCCTAAACAACCACCTTCTAAAAAACAAGACACAAGAGATAGAGAAAAAAAATTCCTATTAAATAAGTGAGGAGGTTGGAGATACAAAAGAAGGAATTAATGTGTTAAGACATTTCAAGGATGATGTTGAAGTGGACCAACCTATGCTTGAAACTGAATCCCACATGCCTAAAGCTAGACTCAATATTGAGGTACAAGGAGAAAGAGAAATGCATGAGGATGATAGGGTAGTTGCAGCTCACAAGTTCTTGGAAGATGATGAATTTATCAAAACCCCTGAATTTAAAGAATTTTGGGTTAAGATTAAAATGAGAGAGTTTGAAGCAAGGGTTAAAATAAATAAGATGGGAGTTGATGAATCCTAGCATGAATAGATAGTAGCCCAAACTTTTAATGAATTAAGGATTTATAATATTGATGTTAGCCCACAAGATGCTAGAGAGATGATTTTGAAAAAGTAATACACTTATTGTCCCTAGTATGGAATTAAATAAAATGTTTTTACTTGATCAAGTGAAAAAATAGAACCCAATATTGATTATTGAGTTTGACTCAAATGAAGGGGTAAGTGGCACATGGTATAACCCTAAGATTGAAACCTTGGCATTATGGGCCAAACAAAAGAGTACACAAAAACCAAGGTTGCTAGATGTAGAGCAGGAAATGAAATGAACAACTATGGTGAAAAAAATAAAGGATACATCTCCTCTAGAAGCTACAACGATGACAATGCATTTAACTATGTTCACCCGAGTTGCAGTTAAGGAGATAGAAGCTAGATTGGGAGAGTATGAAAAGGAACAAAAAATTTTAAATGATGAATTCAATAAATTGTTCATGGAAAATGTGAATTTGAAGGAAAAATTGAAAGGAGCAGGCCCCTCATAGAACAAGGAAATAATGTTATACCAACATCCTCATGATCCACCAGTTGATATAGAAAGTGCTTCTACTAAACAAGTGAGCATTCTTAGAAAGGATATTGAAGAGTTAAAGAAATCAAACAATGAGGGTAAGGAAGGAGTGAATAAGCAAATCTGCAATGTTTTAGAGAAGGTCCTCGAGCATAGGATAAAGCTAATTTTGGATAAATTGGAAAGTGTGTATGATTGTTATAGCTCACTGACATAGGAAATTGATCAGATGAAAACACATCTACCCATACTGGATCCTCTTTTAAGAACTGGCAGGCCATACACCACACATTGGTAACTTTGTACAAAATATTACAGAGGAATATTGAGGCTCCTACAACATTAAAACCTATAGAGAAGATGGCCAAAATAGTTATAGATGAATTCCAATATATGCAAGGAGAGGACCAAAAGATCATAAAAAGAATAGATTGATTTCATACTTTGAATCAATGGTTTGTGCCAAAACTATTGAAAGATGATGACCACTTGAACGACCTCAATGAATGGAAGAGTGAATTTGGCCAGATCATTCCGCAGTGCATCACTTGCATACAAAAGGATGGTGAGTTTAGTCTTGACAGGTTTGAATTAATCATGGATAGAGTAATAGCATTGGATGTTGAATATTCTAACTTTATCATGGATGTCAAGGAGTTACTAGATAGCCGATGGAAGATTCACTATGCAAATATATTGAAAATTCAAGAATACAAATGGCCACATGATTATACAATGTACGAGTTGGAGTAGAGGTATATGGGTCCTCCCCTTGAACAGTAGGCCTTGGGGCTATCACGGTGGAAAACCACACATTCAAATACACTAATATGGAGAAAGGACCTTGAATAGATCTTCAGTGATCATAGGTGCCTTATGAAGATTAATGGACTATGGTGTCATGAGTGTTGCAAACTTCATTAGTTATCTACTTTCTTTATTTTATGTTTTAAGAAAAACTAATGTTTAATCTAGTTTATACAAAGAGGCGTGAATTTTGAAAAGATGCCATATTTTGTAATAGTCTAAAGCTTGTTGCTTCTCTTATAAAATAGAAACCAAGACCAAATTTTGACATCATTTTCATAGGAATTTATAGAAACATATATGAGGAGACTTATGTTATATTGTAATATCTATTTGAATTAATCAATTGACAAGAAGATTTAATCTGGTGCTCGAATTTTGGTCTCAATTATTTATTGATAATACTGTGTATGATTGGAATTTTTATGTATTTCAGGTTGGAATATAGGGGTATATTATGAATTGGTATCAATTATTTCTTCATAATCATCTACATTGTTGATTACATTGCATCACACATATTTCAAACACAAAGCATTACTTTACATTGCATGACTAATAACTAGATGTTGACAGATAATAAAATTTCAATTATAGTATAGTTTTTACAAAGTCAACCTAAGTAGTTATGTAATTAATTCATATTGCATAACTAATAACTAGGATAGCTTCTAATTGCATTTCTTGTCATGGCATTCCATGAGACCACATTTCTTTGAGGAATTTTTTCAAACAATTCACTGTCTTATCTATGATACTATATTTTTCATACATATTGTCTACCAAAACATTTTATCAAACAATTCACTACCTTGTTGCTATGGCTAAAAGCCTAACACAAGCTATGGATGCTTGGAAAAAATCTATCAAAGCATAACAGTAAGCAATAGCATAGACAAGGAAATGAATTGGTTGAAAAAATTCCTCAAAGAAATGTGGTCAAATAGTGATGGAATGCCATTACAATCCATAAAAATTCACTTTTCATGGCATTTTTCATAGCATTACATCACCATGAGACCACATTTCTTTGAGGCATTTTTTCCAAAGTTCATTGCCTTGTCTATACTTCACATTTTCCATACATGTCTACCAAAGAATTTTATCAAACAGATCACTACCTTGTTGCTATGGCTAAAAGCCTAAAATAGGTGATTTCAATCAAGCTATGGATTCTTGGAAAAAATATATCAAAGCATAATAGTAAGCAACAAGCTATGGTCTAATGGTTTTTTTCGGTGCAAAAATCAACATGATTTTATTTGCATTTTTTTGTTGGTTTTAAATGCTTTTTTTTTGGCAATTTTGTTGTTTGAAATGGGGAAAAATATCTATGGTCAATTTTGTACATTTTTTAATTGTAGGATTCTCAATATTAGTGAAAAAGGTAGTTTTCATCAAGGAATGAAAAAGATGCATAGATCCTTTGAATTATACCCGTACTGTGCAATGGCATTGAATCATTTAGCAAACCATTTTTTCTTCACAAGGAAATTTTTTCTTGTGGAACAGTTGACTAAGACAACTCTTGTTTCAACTAACCACCCTCTCATGAAATCTCATTCAAATTATAATCTTGCATGACATTATCATAGTAAAGGTGATTATGACACCACTGGCTGCAACTACATGGCATCAGACAAGGAAAGCCAAAGTCCATAGGATTTTGTGGATAGGTTCAATTGAAGTTGGGAGATCTTAAGAGTTCTCTCTCAAATTTTGAAAATGTTCTAGAGGTCCACCCTGACAAGTGTGAGATCTTAAAAGTTTTAGGCCATAGTGTATCAGTAGGCCCTAGTGTATCCTTAGATTCTCTTAAGACATTAAAGTCTCTTCTAAAGAAGAGCAGAGAAGAAGTACCCATTGAATTGTTAAACAACATTAAGGTTCTTCATTTTGAGTATGATGAACTAGAGCTAGCTCAACAAAATTTTATGGAGGCATTAGGAAATGGCTTTTGGGTTGAATTCGTAAATAAAAGCCCTAGTGTTAATTATGTAGTTTTTGTATGCGCTTTAATGATATAAAATTCTTCCATCAACTAGAAGAAGGTGATGTTTCACTTGAGTTACCATGGGATAAAGTCACAACAATATTTAATCTTGCTAGGTTGTTTGTAAAGCTACATGATACTGAAAAAGAAGATATTTTATACAAGCCAAAATTGTTCAAGTTTCCTAATTATATGGATGCATATCTATGTCTTGTAGCCATGGCTTAGGCTCAGAATGAGATCCAACTAAGCCTAGAATTGATTGGGGATGCACTTAAGGTGGATAAAAAATCATCAAATACTTTATGTATGCTTGGAAACGTGGAACTGAAAACAAATGACTAGCTTAAAGAAAAAGAAACAATTAAAGTAGCATGCCAACTTGCCTTGGCTAATGAAGCAAAATGAAAAGCTAATAAAGAACGAAGGATTCAGATGGAGAGGAGAAAGCAAGAGGAAGAACTTTGACGGGTGATACAACAAGAGGAGAAATTTGAATGTGTGAAGAAATTATGGAAGAGTAAGTGTAAGGACATGGATGATGATGATGAGGTTGGCAATTTGAGAAGAAATAGAAGGAAAAGAAGAAAAAGAAGGATAAGGACCACAAGGCTTATGATTCTTATATGGAGGAACCTTATGTTTCCATGGAAGATGAGGAAAATTATATGAGAAATAAGGCACAATATGATGTAGAAAATTCCCAATATCTTCTTGTAGATGCAGGTCTAGAAAACTTTGATGATGGTGAGATAAATACTCCAGTTTCAACAAAATCACAAAGGATACATGCATACTCTAATTTTGAAGATGATGGACCATTGCAAAAATAGAGTTTAAGAGAAGATGATCCATATGATGATGATGTCTGGGCTTCCTGAGCTTTAACCAAACCTAGCTCCTATTTTCCAAAACAAAAATCCCCAAGGCCCATGGGAAATGAATGGTGAGCATTTGAGTTTCAACAAACTAAAATAGGTTACCCATAAAAAACAAGAAAGAGGAAAAATGAAAAGATAACATACAAATGATTCATTTGAGTTTTTTTATAAGATCTCATTTAACTATGTCAAATGGATTTGGAAGGGACAAATCATATTTGATTGACTAAAATTTTGAGGTAGAATATCCATCATCATTGTATACATCATCTTCTCGTGGAATTTGTTGAAACTCAAATGCTCATCATTTATTTCCCATGGGAATTGGGTATTTTTCTCTTGGAAAGTAGGAGCTATGTTTGGTTAAAGCTCAAGAAGCCTAGACATCATCATCATATGTATCATATTCTCTCAGACTCTATTTCTGCAATGGTTCATCATCTTTAGAATCAGAGTATGCATGTATCCTTTGTGATTTTGTTGAAACTGGAGAATTTTTCTCACCATCATCAGAGTCTTCTATACCTATAGCTGCAAGAAGATCTTGTTCATTTTTTGCATCATATTGTGCCTTATCACTCATATAATTTGCCTCATCTTCCATGGAAACATCAGGTTCCTCCATATAAGAATCATAAGCCTTGTGGTCCTTATCCTTCTTTTTCTTCTTTTCCTTCTTTTGTTTCTTCTCGAATTGACCAACCTCATCATCATCATCATCATCCATGTCCTTATTTTTACTCTTCCATAATCCCATCACACATTCAAAATGCTCCTCTTGTTGCATCACCTGCTAAAGTTCTTCCTCTTGCTTTCTCCTTTCCATCTAAATCTTGTGTTCTTCATCAACTTTTCATTTTGCTTCATCAGCCAAGACAAGTTGGTGTGCTAATTTAATTGTTTCTTTTGGCTTAATCCAATCATCTCTTTTTAGTTCCATGTTTCCAAGAATAAATAAAGCATTTGATGAGTTTTTATCCACCTAAGGTGCATCCCCAATTAATTCTAGGTTGGGTGCATTGTAGAAATAGATTCCAAGAGAAGATGATGTATATATTAAGGATAAGCTACCTCAAAATTTTAGTCAATCAAATATTCTTTGTCCCTTCCAAATCCATTTTACATAGTTAAATGAGATCTTATTAAAAGCCTCAAATGAATCATCTATATGTTATCTTTTCATTTTTCATGTTTCTCATTTTTCATGGGCAACCTATTTTAGTCTTTATTTAAGAACATTTAATATGTCCTTCAATGTATTATGCTTTATCTTTCTATCAGATTCTAGATTTAAAGAACCTATAATTGAAAATGGATTAATTTATATATTTTTATTTTAATGTCCCAAATAGGTGGATTAAATTATTTTGTTGTTAATCTTGTACAATGTAATGTCCTCTTTTCAAAATGAAACCAAGTTGAAACTCAAATGCTCATCATTCATTTCCCATGGGCCTTGGGGATTTTTCTCTTGGAAAATAAGAGTATAATAATAAATCAAGAGGATCTTAATGTCATAAAAGGGAAAAATTAATTGTTGGAACAAAGACCACAAAATTATTATGTTGCAAATGTGGTAGCCATTGTGCTAGCTAAAAGGGGTCAATTTGATATTGCAAAGGAAATTTTTACACAGGTACAAGTAGTTGTTACAAGAAACATCTTTGTTTAGATGCTTGATGTGTGGATAAATCTAGCACATGTTTACTTTGCATAAGGACAGTTCATGCTTGCAGTGAAAATTTTTATGCTGCAAATGGGGCAGCCATTAAAAAGTGTTGGCACAGAGACCAGTAAATGTTTATGTTGCAAATGGGGCAGCCATTGTGCTAGCTAAAAAGGGTCAATTTGATATTGCAAAGGAAATATTGACACAGGTACAAGAAGCTACTACAGGAAACATATTTTTTCAAATGCCTAATGTGTGGGTAAATCTAGGACATGTTTACTTTGCACAAGAACAGTTTGTGCTTGTAGTGAAAATGTATCAAAATTGTTTGAGGAAATTCTATTTTGAAACTAACACCTGAATTTTATTATATTTATCTCAAACACATCATAAAGTAGAATATTTCCATGATTTTAAAATAACATTATTAAGAGTAGTAGAACATTATTAAGAGCAGTAGATTGTAATGAGCATTTCAAATTTGTGTTTAGTGCGGGGGCACCAAGTTCATTTTGTGTAAATGTGGTCAAGTGAGGTCTAATGATAGGTTTTAGGTGTGTTTTGAGTTTTTTCATTCAAATAATTTCATAATATACCATTCATAATGTATCTTGGGTTATTTGGTTGGTTTAGGGGTTTATTGTGCAAATATTGCAAATATTGTAAAAAGTTGTTGAAGTGAAAAATGCAAAAATTTCAAATTGGAGGAGTCCAGCAGTCATGGGAGTTTAAAAGTAAATTTTGTTGGTTTTGGTAGTTTTTTTGGAGGTAAAAGCTTAAATATGTTGGGAGATCTCATTGTAAAGGCTCTCTCTTGAAGTTTTTAGAGGAAATCAATAAAGAAACTCTAAATTTTTTGTATTTACCAATCAATTATGCCATTTCATACCTTTGTACTTGCTCGTACAATTTTATTTTGGATCCCTAGAGTATGAAAATTTATGGAAATGTGAATTGAATTCAATTTAGTCTTGGTTTGAAGAGCTTTCATAGCATTTTAAGAATTTTATAGCCATTTCTCTAAGAGCGGGTCTGAAACCCTATTTTGAAGGTTTGTGTTGGCATAAAATGGACTAATGGCCCATTCCACTGATTGCATCTCCTATAGCTTGGTGGAATGGGTTCAGTATGGTAGGGTTAGATGTTAGAGTGGTTTTTGAGAGCAAGGGAGGCCATTTGTGGTATTTTATTGGTTTTGGGTCTATTTTGGTGGTAAAAGGTTAAAAATGGTTGAAAAACCTTGGGCAATGGTTTGTGAAGGTTTATTAAGCATATAAAAACATATTTAGAGGTGTTTGAAGTATTGGTTGGTTGGGTAGAAGCCTGGAGTACTAATTTCAATAAATCCCCTTCAACTAGTATAAAAGAAGGGTTTGGTGGTTAGGTGTCTTGGAGGATGTTTCTCTAATTAAAATGTGTGGAATATGAGGTTTTGTGGTCTTTTTAGGCTCTATCAATAGATATTCAGGCTTGGAAGAAAGTTTGGAGAGGTGTTGCTTTGTTAAAGTGGCCTAATTGGCTGAGGACAGTGTAGTAGCCTTGATTCAAGGTTGATGGTCCAAAGTGACCCTAAGTGATTTGGAGATATGTTAAATTTTTCCATAATGGGTGTTTAAAATGGTAAATGGTTAGTGGGTTTGAGTTCTTCACAAAGAGTTATGATCAAGAAACTGATTTTGCAACCTATAAGGGAGTTTGTGAAGGTGTATGAGAAATCACCCTAGTTAGGGTTTTGATGATTGAAGGATTGTTTAAATCAGTTAGAATTGTGATTGGTGTTGGATTTCCTCCATACTCTACATCAAGTGGTATTAGATCATAGGTATTAGATCATTTGAGGGTTAAAATTTGTAGTTTGAGGTGTAAAAAGTTGGAAGTTGAATAGACAAGATGCCTCCTAAAGGTAGTGCAGTGCTTGCAAGGGAGATAGAGATGTTAAAAGAGTCACAAGAAGAAATTTTAGCTAGGTTTTCAGCAATGGAGAAAGATAAAAGAAGAGGAAAGGCAATTGATGAGGAAAGTGGTTGTGAGAAAGAGGAAGATGGTGAGCAGGAAAACCATCCATGTGGAAGAACCCACGGTGCTGATTGGGATCCCGATGAGAGAAGGATGATAAAGATACTCAAGGCTCTAAAGCAAGATGCTTCTGATGTGAAAGTAGATGTGCTAATGTATAATGGAAAATTGGATGTTGAAGAGGTGTTAGACTAGATAGATGCACTAGATAATTTCTTTAAATTCAAGGAGGTTGATGATGATTAGAAAGTGAAGTATGCTAAGACAAAGCTAAAAGGACCTGCATTGACATGGTTGAATTACATTCAAGAGGAAAGAGTGAAGAAAGTAAAAACAAATATTAATTCATGGGATAGGATGTTGTCAAAGGTGAAAGCACATTTTTTTCCAAGTGATCATGCCATACAAACATTCAAGAAGTTTCAAAAAACAAAAGGACAAGGATGTTATGACATATACTGAGGAGTTTCACAAGTTTAGTATTAGGTCTGCTCATATTTAGGATGAGAGTGAAAATATTGCAAGGTATATGTGTGGGTTGAGGTATCAAATCCAGTTTGGCTATGCCTAGATCAGTTGAGGAATTTTTTCAAAGGATGCTAAGGTAGAGGAGAAACTAAAAAGAAGACAAGAAAGGAAAGGAAGAGGCAGAGGCAACACCAATAGAGGAAGAGGATCAAGGTAGAATTTTTATGATCAAGAAGATACAATCAAAAACAAGGAACAAGTTGTTGATCAAAGAGGTGGATTCAAAGGAAGATTTGGCAAAGGTAGAAGTTCAAGCACATTTTCAAGTAGGTGCTAATATTGTAATCAATTTGGGCATCCAACATTCAAGTTTCTTGAGAAGCAAGGGTCTACTTCAATTGGTGGCAAAAAAAGAGTGCAATTGGTACAAGAAGATGATTGTGAAAGTGTGCATTCCCCTAATCAACTTGCTTCTCTAGAAGTGGGAGAGTCATTGATGGTGAGAAGACAACTACTTCAAGCAACTAAGGAGAAGGAGATGACTGAAAAAAGGACATTGTTCAAGACCACCTACAAATGCAAAGGTAAGGTATGCAAAGTTGTAGTAGATTTGGGGAGTAATGACAACAAGGTTTCAAATGAAATGGTAGATAAACTAAAGTTAGAGAAAATTCCTCATGAAACACCATATAGAGTAGCTTGGTTGAATGATGATAAATCCATTTTGGTTAATGAAAAAGCCTTAGTTTAGTTTAGTATTGGTGGCTATAAGGACAAGATTCTTTGTGATTTTTTTCCAATGAGTTGTCATTTATTACTTGGGAGACCATGGCAGTTTGATAGACATGCTATTTATGATGGGAGAGACAATACATATCAGATTGTGAAGGTTGGGAATACTTTTACATTGATTCCATTGCAAGAAGATGTGAAGGAACAAAGCAAGGAAGCAAAAGTGATTATGTTTGGAAAGAAGGAGTTTGTAAAGTTTGAGGAAGAAGTGAAAATGGAATTCATAGCCCCTTCAAGGCTTGAAAGTGTCAAGACAACAAGTGTGAGAAATGATTCAGTATTGGGAAGAGAAGGTAATGAGGAGATTTCAAATACAGACCTAGAGAAGGTCGAGGATGAATTAGTTGTAGGGGGTGCAAAGTGGATTAGAATTGCATGATCAAATTGTGATAGGGGCGGTGATTTTTCCATTAAAGGAAAAAGAGGTCAAAGGTTAGTTGAATACTATCAAGACAAAGGTTTGTAAATTTGAAGGTACTGTAGACATCCAAATTTGGACACTTAATTTATCCAAATTTATCACTTTTCGTCTAAACATCCTCTTATCCTAGTTAATTAAATAATATTACTATTATTTAATTAATATCTTTAATTCTGCCAAATCCCTAAGGTATTTAATTAATAATTAAATACCTTACCCTCCTTAATCTTCTTTTCATCAAATAAATTAAATAAATATTACATTTCTTTAATTCCTCACATGTCATTTTCATCTAATCCTAATCCATCTCCTAATTTCTTCATTAGGGATGTGCACATGCCTAATCCTTGATTAGGATGTGTCACATCCTCCAACTTTTGCAAGTTGGCTTCTAATCCTCATTTATCTTCTAAATACTGATTAATTAAGCCTAATCATTCTCAAAGGAATTTTTAATTCCTTTTTATTCTTCCTAGATTCCCCTCTTTTATATGTGAATTTTTAATTCACATTCCATCCTTCCAAGGCTTCTAGAACCTTGGACTTGTCACAATCTCCACATGTGACCAAGGACTTGTCACAATCTCCACATGTGACCAAGTCCCACCTTTTGGAGCCCACCTTTTATCCTCTAGACCATCCTATGAGTGTGAATTTTTAATTCACATTTATATCCCCAACCACCTTTCACTTTCCCATGTAGATTTTTGAGGAATTCCAAAATTCCTCAAATGTCTCTTTCACTCCCACTTGGGGACAAGAAATCCCTTTTTGTGGAAATCTCCTCACTCCCCAAGGTGCATGTCCTTTTCCACCTCATGTACCTTCTTGACCTCATCTCCATCTCATATCCCCTTGGCCACTTCACCCTCCACATGTCAAGATGTGAGGGCTTGTGGGTTCTCAACCCACCATAGCCCTTCATCTTGGCCTTGTTGGAGCAATCTTGACCGTTGAATTCTCTAGAGAATTCAAATTCTCCTATAAATACCCCCTCCTCAAGGGCATTTTTAGAACACTTTAATTTGAGCAACTACATGCTGCCCATTTGCCTTCTCAAACACTTTGCATTTTGATAACTACATGCTGTCCATTTGAACTCTCAATCCTTTTGCCATCATTTAGCCATCTTTGTTCATCATCTTGCATATTGAATCTTGCCTATAGTCATTCAAACAATCATCTAAGGAGCACACAATCAATTCCAATCAAGGGCCAATCAAGGAGAAATCAACAGCAAGGAAGGTGAAATCGTTTGTGTTTTATTTAGTCCATTTTCCTTATTGTTTATCACTCTTTTGGCTAATCTTGAGGTGTCTTTGGTATTTTACCACTTGCATTTTAAGTTTTTTTGCACATTTAGAGCAGTAGAAATATCAAGGTATACAGGTACAAATATTATTGGGGTAGATAATCTAATGAAAGACATAAGAGGAAAATATGGGGAGATTAACCTTGGTGTTTCAAAAGAAAAAACAGGCAAGTTCAAGTCTACAATAAGAGAGAAGGAGGGGAAAATCAAAGATAAAGTGGGTAACAATATGTTTTTAGGTGAAAAGGAAATTTCTACATCAATCTCATATGGTGGAAAGGTAAGAGAACAATGCAAGTTTCCAGTTTTTTACTCAATGGAAATGATTTCCTAATGAAGGAGAATTTTAAGGTTGAGAATTTGATGTGAAGAAGCATGATCTATAGCAATGAAATTTCCAAAGGGACACAAAATCTTTTTCAGGTCGGGTGTATGGTGCAAGGGCACCAAGTACATTTTGTGTAGATGTGGTCAAGTGAGGTATAATGATAGGTTTTAGGTGTATTTTGAGTTTTTTCATTCAAATAAGGTCATAATATACCATTCATAATGTATCTTGGGTCATTTGGATGGCTTAGGGGCTTATTGTGCAAATACTACCAAACTTCTAAAAAGTTGTCAAAGTGAAAAATGCAAAAATGACAAATTGGTGGAGTACAATAGTCATGGAAGTTTAAAAGTCAGTTTTTTTGGATGGAAAATCTTAAATATTTTTGGAGATATCATTTTAAAGGCTCTCTCTTGAAGTTTTTAGAGGAAATCAATAAAGAAACTCTAAAATTTATGTATTTACCAGTCAAGTCTGCTATTCCAGACCTTTATACTTGTGCATACAGTTTTCTTTTGGATACCTAGTGTATGAAAATTGATGGAAATGTGTAGTGACTTCAATTTAGTCTTGGTTTGAAGAGTTTTCATATCATTTTAAGAATTTTATAGCCATTTCTCTGAGAGCGGGTCTGAAACCCTGCTTTGAACGTTTGTGTTGGCATAAAATGGACTAATGGCCTATTCCACCAACTGTATCTCATGTATCTTGGTGTAATGGGTCCAAGATGGTAGGTTTAGATGTTAGAGTGTTTTTTGAGAGCAGGGGAGACCATTTGTGGTTTTTGGTGCGATACCCTAGGTGGTATTCTATTGGTTTTGGGTCTATTTTGGTGGTAAAAGGTTAAGAATGGTTGAAAAACCTTCGACAATGGTTTGTGAAGCTTTATTAAGCATAGGAATACATATTTAGAGGTGGTTGAGGTCTTGGTTGGCTGAGTAGAAGCTTGGAGTGGTGATTTTGAATAAACCCCCTTCAATTAGTCTAAAAGGAGGGTTTGGTGATTAGGTGTCTTGGAGGACATTTCTCTGATTAAAAGTTGTGAAATTTGAGGTTTTGTGGTCTAGTAAGGCTCTATCAATAGAGATTTAGGCTTGGAAGAAATTTTTTAGAGGTTTTTCTTTGTTAAAGTGGCCTAATTGGCCAAGGAGGATGACAAAGCAACCTTGCTTCAAGTTTGATGGTCTAAAGTGACCCTAAGTGATTTGGAGATATGTTAAATTTTTCCATAATGGGTGTTTAAAGGTAAATGGTTAGTGGGTTTGAGATCTTCACAAAGAGTTATGCTCAAGAAATTTATTTTGTAGACCTACAAGGGAGTTTGTGAAGTTGTATGAGAAATCACCCTACTTAGGGTTTTGATGATTGAAGGATTGTTTAAATCAGTTGGAATTGTGATTGGTGTTGGATTGCCTCCCTGCTCTACATCAGTGTTTAATGTAATGATGGTTTCAAATTACCTTTGAATTCATTGCAAAGGGTGTCCTCAAATCCGATTTTGCTACAGGGAGCCTTGGTGAATTCAAATTCATTGCAGCAAACTCTGAATTCCTTACCCTTGCCCACCTTTTCAGAAGTTTCTAGGTCCTCTCTAAATCCTTATCACCCATGCAAGTAGGTGTTATAACTGATCAAAAATGACTCATGACAGGCTAACAAACGAACTGAGGTCAAGCAAGATGAATGAATCTACAATGAAAGTGAATAATTGTGCCAATACATCGCACACATGAATACATCATGCCAATAATTAGCCGAATTATTTTTCAAAATTTTTATCTCATTTGGATTTGATGACTAATTGTTTAGTCATTTTTTATTTTTCTAACTAAATTTTTTTTAGTCAACGACCAAATTAGTCATTTATTTACTCATTTATAGCTAAGTTGCAAAAAAATAGTAGAATTTAGTCATTTTTAGTTGTTGTGACTAAAATTTTTAGTCACCTAGTCATTTATTTGCCAAATTCTACTAGTGGTCTGTGAAGGTAGAGAATGGTATGCATATAGAAGATTAGAAATGAAAAATGTTGGTTATTGAAAGAGGGATATATGGTTAGAGAGTGAAGTGTGTGGGTTACTGAGTCAGTTTGATAAAGTGTTGAATTAATGTTTGAAGCTAATCACAGTTGAAGGAGAGTGAGCAGAGAGAGTAATAGAAATTATGTATTGAATGTATTGATGCATTATTAGGTTATGCAAAACCAATTTTATGCATATATGAGCTTTTAATATTGTATAGGTTGTTACCTCATCTATACTAAGTTGGTGCTTAGAACAAGGGATTAGTGACTCCTTAGGGTTGGTGAAATTGAAAATTGTAACAAAAGATTTATTTGTGACATTGGTTTTGAGTAGTAGACTCAAGTAGCTTTTTTCACCATGGTTTTTTCCATCTTGGGTTTTCCACATATATCTGGTGTTGTGTGTTGATCTTGTATGCCCTTGTGTTTTCCATATATTTTCATGTTTTAATCTACACATCTAGGTTTGAGGATTGTGTTTGCACTAAGGTTAAGAAGGCTAAATGTTTTTAGTATCTACTGATTCACCCCCCTCTTAGTAGATTGTTGTGTTCTAACACACCTTGGATGGTTCTCCTTACCTCACTATGCATACTCCCAAAATATTAAACTCTAATGAATAATGAACCTCAACAGGCATTTAAAATTTGAAGAAAAAAAACAAGAAAGAAACAGGCATTTGAAATTTGAAAAAAAATGAAAAGAAAGCAATGGGCATTTGAAATTTGAAAAAAGAAAGAAACAATCATTTATTTATATTTAGGAATGAACTACTTGTTACATTGTTGTACAATTTTATTCAAATACATCACCCTTGACCCAATTATCATACAAATACTTTTCCATTCCTCATTTTTATAAATTAACCGATCCTACACTACTTATTTTCATTTTCTTCCTAGTAAAATACCCATTCGCAATTTTTTTTAATTGATTCACGATTTGAGCTTTTGGTAGATTTTAGGGTGAAGAGGTTTCATGACCTTGTTTAAGGCACAACTGCCCAATTTCCATTCAATGGATAGAATTTTCCTGGCTGCAATAGTAATTCCCTTAGGTAAAACTTTATGCATTATGCTTTGACTGGTTAATTTAAATGTATAGGAAATGTTATATTAACCCATGGCAATTGGATTGTGCATCTATTCTACAGTTGCTTGGGGTGCCTCTACCCATCAGGGGAAAATCAACAATGTCGACAATGTTATGAAAAGCTCATATGTAGCATAGAGTAATTGTTGCATACATCATCATTGTCATATGTTGAGTACAACATTTTGCTTACAATTGGGAAACCCAAATGGCTTATTGCAGAAAAAACATGATGGTGGTGGTTCATGTGATTGGAAGCTATTAGGTATACATAGATCTAGTCTTTTAAATGTTTCTTTATATGACTTGTTTGGTTTATAGTCATAATCTTATAGTCCAGTATTTATATGCTATATGTGTAGTGAGTATGTGGCATAATCTTCTACATATTGATCCTACTAGACCTTACATTGCAAAAGGTCTCTCTATTATGTAGATGAATCCTACATGTTTCGAGTAATCTAAGAGGCTTGATTGTTACCACTCTTGGGTCATATGCTTGTAAAGCATTCCAATCAATAACAAGATTATCTCTTGGAATGCACTTTTAAGGTATGACACATGAAAGACATTGTGCATCCTGGAAAGAGCTGGTGGTAAAGAAATTTGATAAGCAACAAGGTTAACTTATTTAAGAACCTAAAAGGACCTATATAATATGGAGCCAGTTTGGATGACTTTCCAAAAATAATAGAACTTTTATGAACCTTTACTTAGAGTAAAACTTTTTTCCCTACTGAAAAATGTCTGGGTACCCATTTAGAATTTGTATAACTCTTTTTCCTATCATTAGCTTTTATTTTTATGAAAAATCCACATATCATACTAAATATTATAATTCTTCACTTTAAATGGAGTAAGGCTATATGTTTTAAGTGGAGGTAAAGTAAATTATATTAGTTTGATTTACTTTTTATTGATTGTTCTCATTTGGATTGTGCACATGCTCTACTAAGATAAGGACTTGTTGATCACTTGAATTCGGTTTGTTTGATTTCCTGTTGTTTTGATTTATTTTTATCACTGGTCCCAAGTTCCATATTCACATTCTAGCATGCATAGTGGGACCCACATCCCTAGTTTTTAACATTTCACTTGATTTTCTTAGAGTTTTCAAGTTACAAGTTATAGTCACCCAATTGAACCTAGATCAACACATTTGATACAAAAAATGATGCAATTGAGATTATAGTGTTTCATTTGATGATACAAGCTCACAATTGATTTTGACTATTCACTGTTGGTAGGTTGATATTTTTGTACAATGATGCATTCAAAGTCACAATGACACAATTGATTGTGAATCAATTCTTTTTAAAGTTATATTGATGCATTTTAAACTCACAACAATGCATTCATTTGAAAAGTAAATTGACACTTTGTTGAATGAAAAAGAAAAATGAGAGGGGGGTGAATCAGTTTTAGCAAATTAAAACATTGAAACCCTCAACAATAATCAAATCCAAAAGTATTCATTAAACCCTTATTCTATTAAAGTGATTAATTATGAAATGCAGATAACACAAATTGAAATAACGATAGCATACACAAGAGAACACCAGATTTACGTGGAAAACACAATGAGGGAAAAGACATGGTGAGGATTAGCTCACAATATAAGTAATTACAAAATTGGTACAAGGGTTCACAACCAGAATAGGACACACTATCTAGAAAGGATCACAACCAAGGCTCACTACCACATAAAGAAACAAAGAAGTTAGAAGAGAAATGTTACATAAAGAAAAACTTCTCAATGCAATAGGGAATCCACCACAAATGCTCCAACACTATCCAGCCTTACATGAAATACTATGGACACCTTCAACTCATTACATTTAGGAATCCAACACTTTGAAGTTCAAACTAATTTTCTCAAATTTGCATCTATACTTCTATAATTTGCATCAAACTCATCGCTCACATCTATCTTGAATCTATCTTGCCCCTCTCTTTCATCTTACAACAACAAAACTCTTATTTATATCATCCTCAACCTTGAAAACCTTCTCTAAGGTTGGAAACTATCTACTACATTTAAAATTTCAAATTAGGTCAGCACCCAAACATTCTCGCAGTTGATAGGAATAATGCAACCCATATAAATCCTAACACACCTCAACATGCTTTCATAAACTTCACATTTAGCACGTTAACACTAGGTTGGCCAATACCTGTTCCAAACACCATAAAACATTAAGTACACACTTCTTTAAATCAATTCAAAACTTTCAGGAAACAAATTTTCCCTTGAACACAATCCATAATAATCCATGAACCACCTAAGATCCAAAAAATACTTCATACAAACTTGCATCATATAAATACTTCAACTTAAAACATCTAGTTAACCTCATATGCACACTGACGCATGAAACACACAATGTACAACAAAAAATCAAGTGAAACCTTGAATTTTGAAAGATACAAACACTATAAGAAACTTTCCATATCTGTACAACCTAAAAAAAAATAATAAAAAAATGTGGAGCAAATACATTTCTCCCAAACCATAGAAAACACCATTGAAAATTGGTTCACACACTGGTGAAAATATCTCTCTATACAATGATCTAAAAACCCAAATTCTAGATATAACAACAAATGGCAACCTTGAACAACATTTCAGTTCTGCATAGACATAGAATCAACACAAAATAAATGTGGAGCACATCACAGAACACATTTTGAACACTTGCACAACACTATTTTCTCTATTTATCAATATTTTTCAAAAGAACTTGGAAACCAAGTACCAAAGGCACCATTGCAGTGCATCACTTCATTCCAACACATCTCCAGATACTACAATACAAAGATAGCTCCATGTACTCACAACACTTCCTCAATATCCCAACTATACATGCACAATGTGCAACAACATGTTTTCCTCTTTTTCATAATTTTTTCAATATCCTTGACAACTTCATCATGCAATATCCTTCAAGATCACATAGTTGAAATCAATGACAACACCTTCATACTTGCAAAAATCTCCCCATTTGTCATTGATGGAAACAAATGATGTGAAAAACCATCAAAGACAACACAACATCTCTAAACATACTTTTCTCATGATTTCTTTTTCTCTCCCCTTGAGTAGATAAATTTTTTCACATGATTATTTCTCCCCCTTTGACATCAATGGAAAAGGATAATTTTTTCCATTGTTCTCCCTCTTTGACACTAAACCAAGATACTTACTTTGAATTTACTCCCCCTTAGGAGTACACCCAATCAAATCAATGACTTTGCAAAAATGATAACATTCCTTACTACAACAATGACAACACATGACACTACCTACACCCCTAAAAGGTAGTCACCAACATCAGTCTAGAAAAGAGACGAATCCATAGATCCACTAGATTGATGCATCTCCATATACATCTAGTTCAAAGGAGAGGCAACAACCCCCAACTTCTCTCAAAGATACTCAAAAGTATCCTTTAGAAGAGCCTTAGTAAACATGTCAATAATATGATC
>VDFB02000007.1:33802307-33816656 GCA_007258455.2 Sequoia sempervirens | reverse complement strand
AGGGCACCTTGCATCACCCAAAAATAGTTAAATTTAAAGTTTCTTAGGTTTTAGATGTTTTTACATTTTTGGATACTCTTTTCGTCATAATGAAATTCCCAATTTATGGTTTTTATTTTTTATTCCTAGGTGGAAAGATATTGCAGTTTTAGTTTCCCAAATTTGCACCTGAAAATCTGCTGAGTTAAATTTGAGGCACTTAGAGTTCCCGGATCAGCCCTGAAACTTACCAAAATCGACATAGCAGATTTCAAGTGTGTTCTTGACTTCGAGACCTTTCCAATGGTTCAAACGGTTCGTGAATCAGAGTCCCGAATCATAAGTTATGGCCCCAAGAAGTTGGTGCACTTTCTAGAAGATACAATTGCAAATGTTCTTTTGAAATTTGAACTTCAATTTGTAATTTTTCGGTGCCAAACTGCCTAAACTCAAATTTGAATGTTGTATTGGCTCCAAACTAAAGAGGAGCTCTATTTATGGGTGGGTTTCTAATTTTTGGGTAGCTTTTTGGGGACAAGCTCGCATATTGCGGAAGGGTGATTCTGTAGCTTTTTATAACTTGCATGTGTTGTAGAACTTGTGGATTTTGAGATCCTCTGCATGTAAGAAGCTCCATTTTCTGAATAATAAAATTATTCTCTTGTTTGTGGGTTATTTCTAAGTCTCAGGCTGCGCCCTCATCATATTTCTTTTATTTCCCCCTTTAGAGATCCATTAGGAACACACTAAACTATATTCATAGTTTATAGTTGGGTGATAGAAAATAATTTGTTGTATAAAATTTTAAACTTTAATAAATTTATCTATCCACTTAGCCACATGTGGTATCATTCTTATGCCAGTTACAATTATCAATATCGAAAGCTTTCACACTTAAATATTTATTCAATAATACTCATATTAGTAAAAAAAAACTCTTTTTTAGGTTTATCCGCATATATGATATAGTACAAGGATATTATATGTCTTATAGTCTTCCTCAAGTTGGAAATGTTAGTTTAGAAGTTGAGAGAATTAAGAATAGGATTAAGGCACTATGAGAAGTAAACTATTGTTGCCTAAATGTCACTAGTATAGTATTGATTATCCAAAATCTAATGAACTAATGTCCATTCAAGAGTTAAACATAAAAATAAAATAATTTCACTATATTTTACTCTATAATTTATCAATATCACATTAATCTTCACACCAATTATTAACTTGATTCTTAACCAAACTTGAGTCATGAAGGTTGAATAGGAATTTAAAAGGCATATGCTAAGTGTTTGGAAATCGCATGGATGGAGATTGTTTCCACATCTATAGTAAATAATTAGTTAATTCAAGAACTATCCATGTTTTACATGACAATTACGTGTCATATCTAAGCATCCACATTTAATGGCATGTTTGGTAGAACAATAAAATAACATGAATTTCTTCAAAATATGAGGTGCACAAAAACATTGCATTTTGAGATATGCTTGGTGAATCCAATTTGGAGAGGATAATATGGTCGTTCAAAATATACAACTAGAGAAAAGTCAATAAAGACTATAGTTCTAAATAATCTACTGCATAAATTGCTTGAGAAGAGGGTATCGCATTACTTAGTTAAGTGAAATTCAGATGTAGGAAAGATTGTCACGTTTCATAGCTGGCACACCAATACACTTGCATCTGGGAAACAAATGTTATGAGTGTCCATTGACCCTTTCTTACATGAAGTTTCAATGTATATAGGTGTCCTTAGAGGTGTCAATTCTCTTTTGACACTTCTTCCTACATTTTTGGTAGGAAACTTTCCACCACTCCATGGGTGAGGATTCTTATCCTCATTTCATGGAGGTTGGTTGCCTCCCTCATTCTTATTTATGTACACCTTATTGACGTAATCTATGGGTCTAATTTATGCAATTTTGTGTTCACTATGCTTTCTTTCAATCTTAAATTATCAAAGGTTCTTTTATTCTATTAGAGCTGGACATGGATTTTTTCAGGTCGTAAGGTGAATCATTTCATTATATTTTTTGATCAACTCATCTCTGTACAACAATCCATTGGAAAGGAATTATTGACCCAAGCTTACAAACTAGCATTTTTGGAGGCATGATTAAACCCTGCAACCCTTGCAATTTATCTATAGTTTTGATCATTCATCTAAAGGAATGATTAAAGGGTGGATTTGGTCATCACGGGTGACAACTTTTTCATTGCATGTCAAAATTCCCTCTATATAAAGTTCATTTTTGGCATTTACATTGGTTGTGAATCGTAATTAAGAGAAGGAGGTAGAAAGTTTGGTACACCAAATATGAGAAGATACCTCCACCTTTCCTGTGCTTAGGCACGCATCAACCAAACCCTTGTGATTTCTTCATAGAAGTTGTGTTTCATTTTGGAGGGCCATTTAATTTCAAGATCATTTGTGGAGGCATGCTTGAATTCATAGACTTGATCAATATATAGGTCGTGAATCATCTTTGGTAGGTCGTGAAGAATCTCTCCCACATTTTAGTGAATTTATAGGTTGTGAATCACTTGTGGCAAGTCATGAGGAATTGATACCATGATTTAATTATGATCCATTTGTGTGGCGATTTCCAAGCGTTTCTAAGGAACATTCAAACTTGGTGAAAATGTTTTGCATTTGGGAAGCCTACCAGGTTTTCATGAACAAATCCATTTGCATTTTTTAGAAACCTATGATTTCTGAGAGAGACTAGCAAATTTTTTTGTTACAGATCCAAGGTAGGTGGGGCATGACATTGGGGGTCTTTCTTGGTGGTAGCGGCTATCAAATTTGATGGAAGGAAGACCACTATTGTTCACCTCCCTTTTTATGCCAATTCATTGATGCCACCTTTTACCATAGGGCTTATGTCAAAAGTAGAGGAGAGGAGCAAACAATCTCAATTCTAAGCCCTTGGTCACATGGTATTCCAGCCCTTGATTCTTTCCAACTCAAGGGGGTTTGAATCCTCTTTTATTTTTCCTCTCTTTTCAAATTTTTTCGTGGATTTTTTTTTCAAAAAATTTAAAATTATTTTATTCAAGGAGGATGGGGCAAACAATCTCAATTCTAAGCCCTTTTTCACATGGTATTCTAGCCCAAAAATTTAAAATTATTTTATTCGAGGATGAATTATTTTGAAAATGTGAAAAGATTGAAAACTTCATAACTTTTTCTAGGTAGCTCTAAATTGAGTTTCATTTTTTTTTAAAGTTCTTGTTTTTTCACAATGCTTCCAACAAGTCCATTTGGACTATTTACAAAAGCACTCCTATAAAGTGCCAAATTGGGAGGTGGGAAGGGTTAATGGACACCTAGTCTATAGGCTTAAAACTTATGCTTATGCAATATATACACTAACATAGATGCTATCAAACTAATTTTGGGATGGAAATATGTGAAGGGGAGTGAATGATATAGAGTTAATTCTGACATTATGCCAAGATTTTCTTTTCTTTTCCTAATTTGTAGGAATCTAAAGGAGTGGTTTTGAAAATGGTGTGACTTCTTATAAAATTTGAGTTTCTCATTGGGGTGGAGGAAATTCTTGTATGAGAAAGTTTTGGGGAAGGGATGCCTTGTCTACATGATATCCACATGTTGCTTGTTTTAGGGGCATGGGAGAAGATATTCTTGTTTATTCTAGACATTAAGGATGTGACTTTGGTAAGAAATAGGATAAAAGCTAATTGTGGCACTAGATTTCTAAAGTGCTATTTGAACTTGGAGGCCTACCAAAATTTTGAGTGGATGGAGGAATTTGTGAATTTCTTAAAAACTATTGCATACAGAGATGTTTGAAGGGTCGTTGAAGGTGGCCAATTTTTTTGTGCAAAGGAGGAAATAATGGTGTTTACAACATTCAAGGGTTATAGTTGGACAAATGCATTACAATATGCTGATGATGATCAATTTTTTAGAGAGCAACAAAAAAAATTGATGGTTTGAAATTATAATATGTTTGAATCAAATCACAATCCAAGGAACAAAAAGGGCTAGAAATCTCAACTATTGAACGTAAAATATTAGACCCTACATGGTCGATGATTATGGGGGGGTTTTTTGGTGGTAATCTCTATTGCAAAATCAATGGCTCTACCATGATACCGGTTGGTTTATATTTTTTGATATGGGAGGGTAAATGCTTCTAGGTTGTAGAGACACCCACATCGATGTAAGAATATTTTGATATTTAATAAAATAATCACTATGTTATGAATTTTTAAAAAAAGTATTTCAATTTCTTCATATGATTAAAAATAAATGCACAAAATAATTGCATGTTTGAAAACACAGTGGGTTGTGAGTTATTTCATTCTTCTTGTTGAAAGCTCAAGGGTGGAGAGCTCAACGAGTTACAAGTGTGGGACACATAAAACAACTAAATTGAGGTGAGGTGTGACTAACCAATTGGTTTCTTATGTGTTTAATTGTTTAAAAATAGTCTATGTCTTATAGGTTTCATAACACTGAGTGTTTTGCAACTTACAATTTCATAGACAACATGAATGTAGTGAAAACCTTTTGTTCTTAACAAAGTAAAAATGCAATGAAATTCACCTTTGAAATTTATCACAACTGTCAACTAGAGTAAAAATTGCATTTAAATGTCTTCATATATTTAAAAAATAAATGCTTTCTTATAATAGACGATGCACTAATTTTTTTAATGTTACATGTTTGTAACAGTTATAGTCAATTGAGGTTTCAAATGATGATGTATTTTGGAAACCAGATTGAAAAATAAGGTTAGAAAACATACCTACTTTTGAAACCTAGAATTTATGATACCGGACACAAGGTTCTTAAATACTATTTGTTGAACATGCATGGATAGTGAGAGGGGGGTGAATCAATATCTTCAAAATTTAAACCCTTCAACACAATATAAATTTAAACTTCTAACAAGATCAACAACCCTTAAAAAAATCAACAACTCTTAATCAAATCAACAATAACAAGAGATAAAGAAATGAACACACATGCACAAGATAGCACCAGATATACATGGAAAACCCAAGAAGGAAAAAACCATAGAGAGAAATCTCATAAAATATGAATAAGATTGCATTTTTTTTAAGTTGGCTCATTTTCTAAAGAAACACATTACTCCCTGAAGGACTTGCAAGCTAAGGCACAACCTTAGGGAAAGATACAAGGACTTGCACGCTAAGGTGCACAACCTTAGGGAAAGATATACACAAACTAATAAGCTATGCAATTGTGTTGCATTTGTTCTTGACCTAGTCCAATTACCCACTATGGTTGAATTATACCCTACACAAGCTAATAAGGTATGTAATTGTGTTGCATTTGTTCCTTTTAATGAGACACTTTTTGGTGTAGAGCTTTTGGAGGAAGAAGGGAAAATGAGTGTAGAAATAGATTTTAAATTAAATGATGAGAACTAGGAATCATGAATGTAAGATGCATTAGCTAATTTGTGGCTAATATTTTGAAGGCCAATATGGATTCTATGAGGAAGAGGGAGAGAAAAAGAAATAAAAAAATACAAGAGTGTGCTTTATCTAGAGGACAACCTAGTATTAATCACTACCTACTAAGGTATAAGGGAGGAAACCCCTCCCTTAGAGGGAAATGAATATTTCATCATGAATGATATGGGATTGAATGCCCCTAACAAGATTCACATGACTAAGCATCTCATAAAAACAATGTTGGCTGACAAGCACCATATGATAAGTCACCTTATCTTAATGAACCTCTCATTAGGCAACCCCAAAAAATTGGATTATTCACCATGTAAAGAAACCTATGCCCATGGACACTAGTGTCCATAGTCAAATTTAAAAAAATAAAGTTTCCTAACCCTTCTTGTCTTGGAAGATACTATTTTTTCATGGTCATTTTATTAAAAACTTAGTATAAGCTTGTTTATAAACCTCTTTTTTCCCTCCTAGAATTCATGTGATGTAAAACTTGCTATCATCATTCATCCTCCAACACAAGGTAAATTATAGGATCATCAAAAGAGCAATACTGCAACAAGGTGAAAGCTAAAGATCTAAATTTGTGGATCCCCATTGGAGCTACCAAGCCATGGATATTTTATGGTTTTTATTCTCCTCTTCTATTTAAAACATATTTCTTCTATTTCCCCCTTTAGAGATCCATTAGGAACACACTAAACTATATTCATAGTTTATAGTTAGGTCATAGAAAATAATTTATTGCATAAAATTTTAGATTTTAAAAAACTTATCTATCCAAGGCCACACGTGGTATCATTCTTATGCTAGTTACAATTATCACTATCAGAAGCTTTCACACTTTAATATTTATAAAATAATATTCATATTAGTAAAACAAATCTCTTTTTAGGTTTATCTACATATATGATAAAGTACAAGGATATTATGTCTTATAGTCTTCCTTGAGTTGGAAATGTTAGTTCAGAAGTTGAGATAACGAAGAATAGGATTAAGGAACTATGAGAAGTAAACTATTGTTGCCTAAATTTCACTAATATATTATTGATTATCCAAAATGATTTCCAATGAAATAATTCCCATTCAAGAGTTAAACATAGAAATCAAATAATTTCACTATATTTTACTTTGTAATTTATCAGTATCATGTTAATCTTCACACCAATTGTTAACTTGATTCTTAACCAAACTTGAGTCATGGAGGTTGAATAGGAATTTAAAAGGCATACACTAAGTGTTTGGAAATCACATGGAGGGAGGTTGCTTCCACATCTACAATAAATAACTAGTTAATTCAAGAACTATCCATGTTTTGCATGAAAATTACATGCCTTGTCTATGCATCCCTATTTAATGGAATGTTTGTTATAATAATAAAATAAGATGAATTCCTTCAAAATATGAGGTGCATGACAACATTTCATTTTGAGATATGCTTGGTGAATCTAATTAGGAGAGGATAAATATGGTCGTTCAGAATATACAACTAGAGAAAGGTCAATAAAGACTACAGTTCTAAATAATCTACTACATAAATTGGTTGAGAAGAGAGTATCACATTACTAAGTAGTTAAGTGAAATTCAATTGTAGGAAAAAATTTCACGTTTCATAGCTGGCACACCAATACACTTTTTCTAGGAAACAAGTGTTATGAGTGTTTATTGACCCTTTCTCACCCGAAGTGTCAATGTATATAGGTGTCCTTAGAGGTGTCAATTCTCTTTTGACACCTCCTCCTACATTTTTGGTAGGCAACTTTCCACCACTCCATGGGTGAGGATTCATATCCTCATTTCATGGAGGTTGGTTGCCTCCCTCATTCTTATTTATGTACACCTTATTGATCTAATCTATGGGTCGAATTTATGCAGTTTTGTGTGCATTATGCTTTTTTTCAATCTTTGATTATCAAAGGATCTTTTATTGTATCAGAGCTGGACATGGATTTTTATGGGTCGTAAGGTGAAGCATTTCATTATATTTTTTGATCAACTCATCTCTATGCAACAATCCACTAGAAAGGCATTATCAACTTGAGCTTGCAGGCTAGAATTTTTGGATGCATGATTAAACCCTGTGACCCCTATAATTTATCTTCAGTTTTGATCATTCATCTAAAGGAATGATTGAGGGTTAGGTTTGGTTCTCCATTATGAGGCATGGTTTGGTCATTACAAGTGACGATTTTTTCACTACATGTCAAAATTCCCTCTATAACAAGTTCATTTTTGGTATTTACATTGGTTGCAAGCCTCGATTAAGAGGAGGTAGAAAGTTTTGTTGGAGTAAATAAGTCATTATCTAATAATTAATTAATCAGTAATTAATAATTAGAGGCTTTTTTACTTTAGTTCACTTAAACTAAACTTAGGAATTTCTTCTTAATCTTTAGTTTGATTTTTAATATTAGATTGGACTAAATTTAGGACAAGTTGTCTCATTGCATGAGATTTGTACACTTGTCTCTATCTTGTCAAATCCGCATGTAGGGTTTGCTTGTGTATTGCTAATATAAGCATGCACATTCATTTGTAATATTCATCCAGGTAACATGGTTGAATCCAGGTTATTTGCATCAATACAATTCTCAAGTTATTGAGCATAATCTTGCTTTTGATCTTCTCTATTGTGATAGACAATTGCATGTAGGTGTTTCATGGGAGCTATGGATTGAATCAGTCAATTCCAACATGGTATTAGAGCCCAAATCTCTATCCCCCTATACAATTTCTAGAGGGATCTGATCTTGAGAAATTTATTGGTGCATCCTGGAGCAAAATGGGCCTTGTCATCGCATTTGGAGCAGGCAAAAACCTAAAGATCACCTGTTGCTTAGTCAAAATTGGTGAAGTTAAAAAAAAAAATTGACAATCGGAGGTCAATGCACAACAATCCATACAATCGCACAACCCTTGCACGCAACCCCAGGTTGCCATTGATTTATTTGCGCAGGTAGTTTTTTCTCTTGGTTTTTTAAATATTTTTTGACATAGATTTTAAATATATATATCAATCAAAAAATATCAAAAGAAAAATTGTTTTGCATTTCAAAAAAAAATCAAAAGCAAATTGGGTTTTGGGTCGTCGCCCTATAGGAGTACCCTGTACGGGCCCTGCAAGGGTGGACCCCTGTTTCGTCAGTCGAAAACAATCACAAAAGGCTGCAATAATCTTAGTTGGTGCTAGTCATTAATCTCAGCTTGCAAAAAATAAAAAGCATACCGATGCTCATATTCCAAAAAATTCAGCAATTCCTCAAATTCGATGCCACTCAGCAAATCTAACTAAATCTTCAGATTCCCTAAGAATATTTTGGGGAGATCTTGCAAAACTAATGACTGAATTTATTTTTTTTGGGGGGGGGGGGCATTTTTTATGGTGATGACCATCAAAGCATCAATTTTAAGCTCACATAATGTTGACATCATCCATACAAATGAGCTTTTTTGCCCCTCTCCTAGCCCTGATTTTCCTTAAAGGAGAAATTATTTTCTTTTTGGCATAACATGGGAATACAATGTCAAAATCAGGCAAACAAGATATTGTCAAAAATCTAGTTCTATGAAATTTCTAGTGGTATAGGTCTCATTATTATATTTTTCTATTGGTTACTTTTTTTCTCAGTCAAAGGAAGATCTTCATTTTGTGCTTCTGAGCTAATAATTTTTTCTTGTATCTTTGATTTTCACGATTCAAGCGAAGTTGGAAAGGTATTGTAGAGCTCTTCAAATATATTCATGCAATTTTTCTAGAATCTATCTCGGGTACATTTTATTCAATATTTTGTGTTTTTACACTTTGCTTAATTACGTGGACGTCTTGGCACCTAGAGAGGATCTTTTTGCATTAGCTGACATATTTTGATTTGATTTATCAGTACTGAGGTCATTATTCTTTTATTTTTTCATTTGAGTGAGTTTCATGGTTCTTTTTATTCAACCTTATATGATCAACTTGGATAAGGATAACTATGAGTCTTGGCAACATGGCATCATGGCACATCTCAGGTGGCTTGATATTTTTCCTTATTTGTATGGACTCATACCTAACCCAAACACAACAGGGAGTTTATCAATATGGGGCATCATCAGAGATCATATTATAGGGGTTATATGTTCTAGTGTTGATCTAGACACTATGTATGTTGTATCAAACATTAAATGTCCCCACATACTTTGGACTCAACTTTGGGAGATCCATGGAGACTCTCATATCTCTCCATACCTAGAGGATCCTATTGTAGATTGTCTCATCCCTCTTGCAGATACAAATTCCACACACTTTGATGACAATAATTTAGAGGATCTTGAGTATAGCACAGGTCTTGCATGTTCTGATGGTTTAGAGACTTGTCTTCGCATTCCCACTCTTTAGATTGAGACTACATCATCTTTTGTTGTTCTTGATCATCCTGGCATCGCCACATCCTTGGCACTTATAGATTCAGTGTAACATGATGTATACATCTTTCAAACATAGTTACTTGGGATTTGTATCTTATAGACATATCATCCTTGTTTGTAGAGTCTTATATTGCAGATTTGGAAGGTTACTTTGAGGACATTCATCTCCTCTTTGTTGATAGCCCCATCACCACTATTTTCCAACCATCTTCATCACCTTTGTAGTTTGTTCTATATCAATCTTCATAGGATTCTAGATTGACATCATCACTTTCTAACATGTGGATACATGAGTAGTTTTTAGAGACATGCATCATCTAGATTTGGATACCATAATCACCCATTCTTTTCAGTTGGCTTCTCTAATCACCAGTTGATCTATTTCTTCCTAAGGAGAGAAATTTTGTTTGCAGACAGTGGATCATATTATGTCTTCAAGTGTTCATCATTGGAACGAGAGCTCTTTCTTTATGGGGGGATTCATATGCTCATTTTCTCTCTCCTATCATGGGGACATATATTGTACTTGCATGACAAAAGCAATCCTTGGGGGGTCACATTGAGTCCTATTCTTCTTGCATCAGTACAATCATTTCTTTTACTCTCTTTTGGAGAGGAGTTTTTCCCATGTGGTTTTCTCTTTTTCTCCAATTATGAGAGTTTCATTTATGTACATGGGTACCTCATCAAGCCTTGTATCCAAGACCCATTATGCATTCATTTTAGCTTCCTTTATCAACTGTTTAGTTTCTCCCTAAGTTGATCTTAATGGGGGCTATTGGAGTAAATAATCCATTATCTAATAATTAATTAATCAGTAATTAATTATTAGAGGCTTTTTTTACTTTAGTTCACTTAAGCTAAACTTAGGAGTTGCTTCTTAATCTTTAGTTTAATTCTTATTATGGGATTGGAATAAATTTAGGACAAGTTGTCTCATTGCATGAGATTTGTACACTTGTCTCTATCTTGTCAAATCTACATGTAGGGTTTGATTGTGCATTGCTTATATAAGCATGCAAATTCATTTGTAAGATTCATCCATGTAACATGGTTGAATCCATGTTATTTTCATCAATATAATTCTCAAGTTATTGAGCAAAATATCGCTCTTGATCTTCTCTATTCTGATAGGTAATTGCATGCAGGTGTTTCATGGGAGTTATGGATTGAATCAGTAAATTCCAACAAATTTGTGATACCAAATAGGGGAAGATACATCCACCTCACTTGAGCTCAGGTACACATCAACCAAAACTTCATGATTTCTTCATAGTGGTTATGCTTCATTTTGGACGGTCATTTAATTTTAATATCATTTGTGGAAGCACACTTGAATTCATGGACTCGATCAATATACAAGTCATGAATCATCTTTAGTAGGCCATGAAGAATCTTTGCCAAATTTCAATGAATTTACAGGTCATGAATCACTTGTGGAAGGTTGCAAGGAATCTCTGCCATGATTTAATCTTGATCCATTTGTGTGATGGTTTCCAAGAGTATAGGAACATTCAAACTATCAGGATTTTGCAAAGAAATCCCTTTGCATTTTTCAAAAACCTGTGATATCTCAAAGATACTTTCAACCTTTTTTTTGTTATAGATCTAATTTAGGTGGGGCATGACATTGGGGCTCTTTCTTGGTGGTAACAACTATCAAATTTGATGGAAGGAAGACCACTATTGTTCACCTCCCTTTTTATTCCAATTCAATAATGTCATATTTTACCATAGGGCTTATGTCAAACAATATCATTTTTATGCCCTCAGCTCATGGTATTCTAGCCCTTGATTATTTCCAACCCAAGGGGGCTCAAAAATCCTCTCTTATTTTTCCTCTCTTTTCTATTTTTTTCAAAAAATCTAAAATTAACTATTTCAAGGAGGATCAATTATTTTCAAAATGTGAAGTATTTGAAAGCTTCATAAATTTTTCTATGTAGCTTGAAATTCAGTGTCATTTTTTGTTAAAGTTATTTCTTTCTCACAATGCTTCCAATGAGCCCGTTATGACTATTTACAAAGCACTCCTTTTATAAAGTGAAAAATGGGATGTGGGAAGGGCCAATGGACACCTAAGTAGATTAAATCTTGTGTATGCAATATACACACTAACATAGATGCTATCAAATTAATTTTGGGATAGAAATACATGGAGGGGAGTGAACGATATCTAGAGTTAATTCTTACATTATGTCAAGATTTTTTTTCTTCTTTTGTTGATTTGTAGGAATCCAAAGGAGTGATTTTTGCAATGGTGAGACTTCTCATAAAATTTGATTTTCTCGTTGGGGTGGAGGACATTCTAGTATGAGAAATTTTGGGGGAAGGGATCCCTCGTCTGCATGATATCCACATGTTGCTTGTTTGAGGGGCACGGGTGAAGAGGTATTTTTTTATTGTGGACATTAAGGATGTGACTTTGGAAATACATAGGATACAAGCTAATTATGACACTAGATTTCTAAAGTGCTATATGAACTTGGAGGTGTACCAATTTTGGAGGAATTTGTGAATTTCTTACAAACTATTGTAGACAGAGATGTTTGAAGGGTGGTCAAAGGTGGCCAAAAATTTTGTGCAAAGGAGGAAATAATGGTGTTTACAAGATTCAAGGGTTGGAGTTGGAAAAATACATTACCATATGTTGATGATGATCAATTTTTTAAAGAGAAGCAAAATTTTTTGGTGTGCATAAATTATAATAAGTTTGAATCAAATTTCAATCCAGGGAACAAAAAAGAGTTGGAAATATCAGCTATTGAATGTAAAATTTTACACCCTACATTGATGAGGGCACAGCCCGAGACACAGAAAATAACTCACAAAAAAGAGAATAATTTATTATTCAGAAAATGGAGCTTCTTACATGCAGAGGATCTCAATCCCCAAGTTCTACAAAACATGCAAGTTACAGAAAGCTACAGAATAACCCTTTCGCAATATGCGAGCTTGTCCCCAAAAAGCTACCCAAAAATTAGAAACCTGCCCATAAATAGAGCTCCTCTTTAGTTTGGAGCTAAAACAACATTCAAATTTGAGTTTAGGATGTTTGACGCAGAAAAATTACAAATTGAAGTTCAAATTTCAAAAGAACATTCGCAATTGTATCTTCTAGAAAGTGTGCCAACTTCCCGGGGCCATAACTTTTGATCCGGGATTCTAATTCCTGAACTGTTTGAACCATTGGAAAGGTCTTGAAGTCAATAACGCACTCAAAACCAACTATGCCAATTTTGGCAAGTTTTAGGGTCATTCTAGGAACTCTAAGTGCCTCAAATCTAACTCGAAATATTTTCAAGTGCAAATCTAGGAAACTAAAACTGCAATATCTTTCAACCCATGAATAGAAAATAAAAAACCGTAAATTGGGAATTTCATTATGACGAAAAGGGTATCCAAAAATGTAAAAACATCTAAAAACTGAGAAACTTGAAATTTAACTATTTTTGGGTGATGCAACATTGCCCTTACACCACTGGATGCTCCTGCATCAGACACCCAGGTAATTTGAGAATTTACCCCGTCACATCTCAGATGGTGGAGGAAAACCCAAATGGTCGACCTCTATCTTAGGTAACAGGATGAATCTTCAATAGGCCTTCCTTTCCATTTCACCAGATATTCTTCATTCTGCCTGTTCCTAGTACTCCTTCCCACACAACTATCCAGTATTTCTTCAATCTCCTCCCTTTCTAAAGTAGGTGTTGGAATCCCACACTGTTCCATCGTCGGTACTTCCTCTATGCCACCTTCATGATACTCTATCAAATCTAAAATGTTGAACACAGGGGAAATGTTGAATCCATCCGACAACTCTACCTCATATGCATTCCCTGAATCATGCCTCTTCAAAATTTTACAGGGACTGAACTTCTTCATCTTCAATTTGTTATATGTTCCCACTGGAAACCTTTCTTTCCTCAAGTGGACCATCACTTCATCACCAATCTGAAACTCCTTATACCTCCTCTTCTGATCTGCCTTAGCCTTATACTGCATATTCATCTTGTTAATATGTTCTCTTACCTTCTCATGTATATCCTTGATGTGTTCTACAAAATATTCGGCTTCAGCACTTATTTTCTTCTCTTGGTCCATCTTCCTCAATTCTAGAGCTATTTTGGGGCTACCTTCGTACACAATCTAGAATGGTGATCTACCAGTGCTTCTGTTGACAGAATTGTTGTGAGAAAATTCTACTGGGGTAAGATCAAGTCCCATCCCTTGGGTTTATCTCCTACCAAACATCTCAGTAGGCTACCCAGACTCCTGTTAACAACCTCTGTCTGCCCATCTGTTTATGGATGGTGTGCAGAACTGAACTTCAACTCTGTCTTCAGCTTCTTACACAAGGTCCTCCAAAAGTACCCCACAAATTTGGTGTCACGATCTAAAACAATACTCTTTGGCAGACCATGTAGCCTCACCACCTCTTTGAAGAACAAGTCAGCAATGTGGACTGCATCATGGGTCTTCTGACATGGAATGAAATGT
>VDFB02000007.1:33754692-33799321 GCA_007258455.2 Sequoia sempervirens | reverse complement strand
TGGAAGCTAGGCTTAACTCCTCCTGAATGCTCGGTCGTAACCCATTAAGATATCGGGCTACCTTCTCCTTATTGGCCTCTGTGTGGCCCGTTCTGATGATTATCTTGTGAAAATCTTTAGTATATTATTTCACAAATCTGCTTCCTTGCTTCAACCCTTGCAATTTCTTCAACAGATCTAACTCGTAGTCCACTGGTATGAACTGCTTCTTGAGTTTCTCTACCATGCGATCCCATCTGGTGATCTTTCCTTTTCCTCTTCGATTTCTTTCCAACTAGACCTCTTTCAACCAAATACTGGCATGGCCCTTCAGCTTCATTTTCACAAACTTAACCCAATCTGGGTCCTCTATTTCCTCATACTCAAAATATTCTTCTAGCTCATTAATCCAGTCGATCAACTCTTCTAGGTTCAGACTTCCAGAATAACTGGGGACTTCTACTCTGGGTCTTTTCCTGATCTTCGAAATGGCCCTTATTAGCCGCATTTGGTTTTGATCAATTGCTTCTTCTTCCACTTCTACATTTGAACCTTCTTCCTCTCCTTCATCCTCACTTTCCTCCTTCGGGTTTAACCCTCTTCTCAACTACTCTTGTAATGCGTCAATCTGTCTCTGGAGGGCTGTCAGTGCATCTCTTCCACCAACATTTCTTCTACCTCGACCACCTCTAGCACCACCATGCCTACCAGGTATCACTCTTGGAGGCATCTTTGTCAACCTTGACCCACAACCATGGTCCTAGTGCGAACTGCCTCACGATTGGCGATCTATCCACACGCTCAACAAAACCCACTCTGATACCACTTGATGAGGGCACAACCCAAAACATAGAAAATAACTCACAAACAAGAGAATAATTTTATTATTCAGAAAATGGAGCTTCCTACATGCAGAGGATCTCAATCCCCAAGTTCTACAAAACATGCAAGTTACAGAAAGTTACAGAATAACCCTTTCGCAATATGCGAGCTTGTCCCCAAAAAGCTACCCAAAAATTAGAAACCTGCCCATAAATAGAGCTCGTCTTTAGTTTGGAGCCAAAACAACATTCAAATTTGAGTTTAGGTGGTTTGGCACCGAAAAATTACAAATTGAAGTTCAAATTTCAAAAGAACATTTGCAATTGTATCTTCTAGAAAGTGCGCCAACTTCCTGGGGCCATAACTTTTGATCTGGGACTCTGATTTGTGAACCGTTTGAACCATTGGAAAGGTCTAGAAGTCAATAATGCACTTGAAACTAGCTATGCCAATTTTGGAAAGTTTTAGGGACATTCTAGGAAATCTAAGTGCCTCAAATCTAACTCGGAAGATTTTCAGGTGCAAATCTAGGAAACTAAAACTGCAATATCTTTCAACCCAGGAATAGAAAATAAAAACTGTAAATTGAGAATTTCATTATGAAAAAAAGGGTATCCAAAAATGTAAAAACATCTAAAAACTGAGAAACTTGAAATTTAACATTTTTGGGTGATGCAAGATTGCCCTTACACCACTGGATGCTCCTGCATCATACATGGTCTATGATTATGGGGGGATTTTTGTTGGTAATATTTGTTGCAAAATCACTGGCTCTACCATGATAATGGTTGGTTTGTATTTTTTTATTTGGGAGGGTAAATGCTTCTAGGTTTTAGAGGCACCCACATCTATGTAAAACTATTTTGATAATTAATAGAATAATCACTCCTATGAATGGGTGATCCCACAATACTGGTTTACAATTTTTGGCCAAACTAGACACTTAACTGAATTTTTCTAACTAAATCTTCACTTTCGGGTACCTATAGCAGCTAAACCGTGATGAATTTGAAGATGATGCAAACTAGTGATTTGTGACATTTTTTCTATAGGTTCCCATCTCCTTCAAAAACTAGTTTTTTTCAATAAACACCATTTTTAAGGAGTGACGCTCACCATATAACACATAACTTTTTTTCCATGAAGGATAAAATTCTTTTTTTTTTTAATTTAGATTTTTAGCTATGATATCTAGTGCTTCCAATTGGTTTCATAGTGTTTTATTGAATATTTTTTCCTTAATCAAGTTTCAAAGTCAAACCAATTACAATTTAGACATAGGTGGACCATATAACACAACTTTTTTTTGTATGCACCAAAATTCAATTTTTCTTTTTTCGTTTAAATCAAGGACTTCAATATCTAGTGCACTAATATTTTTCAATTTTTTTTTATACTCTTCTATTTTTGCACGTGTAGAACAAATAGTTTGATTTTCGTTGAAAAACCTACATTCACAAGAAATTAAAAATAAATATAATAATAAAATTAAATTTATTTAAAATTATACTTTTTGGGAAGCTTATAATAAGGGCTACATACTTACAAAAATAAAATTTTAAATGAATTCATTTGATCCCCTAAAAGGTAAATAAAAAATGTTTTATTATCAGCATTTTGATAGGTGTAAAGGAGACTTTGTTATAGGTATGATTTAAAACTAGCGAGGTTCTATCGAAGGGGGTTTAATGTAAGGTAGTTTGATCAAAATCTCTTCAATTGGAATGCTTTAAATGGAACTTTTAAGGCTTAAATTATTATATTTTCTAAAAATATATGATTTTATTAAAAATTAGAATCTCCCAAAAATTGTAAACCAACTTTGTGGGATCACCCGAATGTACTTCAATTTCTTCAAAACTATTTGTTAAACATGCCTAGATACTGTGAGGGGGGTGAATTAGTATCTTCAAAATGTAAACCCTTCAACACAATGTTAATTCATACTTCTAACAAGATCAACAACTATTAAAAAAATCAACTCTTAATCAAATCAACAGCAATGAGAGATAAAGAAATGAACACATGCACAAAATAACACCAGATATGCGTGAAAAACCCAAGAAGGAAAAAACCACAAAGAGAAATATAATAAAATATGAATAATATTATAGTTTGTTTTAAGGCTCACTACCTAAAGAAACACACTGCTCACTAAGGGATTTGCAGGCTAAGGCACACATCCTTAGGGAAATATACAAGGACTTGCACACTAAGGTACATAACCTTAGGGAAAGATACAAGGACCTAATAGAAAGAATCACTATCTACAAGTAGGATACATGAAGATTTCAATTTACCTATGTCAAAAATGCACTTTGCTAACTGAGGCATTGAAGTGCATCTAACTTATATTTTTTATAAATCACATTAATTATTGCATTGTTCCACTCTCATATAATTTGTAACTATTTTTTTCTTCTATTTATATCCCCAACAAGTAAGAAAAACATCAAATTAGGTTGGCCATAATAGGAGATAAGCAATTACCTCAACAAGTCAACCTCAAAAACTTGAATACAATGAAAGTGGTCCTATATAGGAATAAAGAGGACCTAAAAGAGCTTATTACATCTTCCAATGTGATCCCAAAAATTAAACATGTTTGCACACATAATTGCAAGTCAACAACAATGAAACATGTAGAAGAAACACTAGCAACATTACCAATCAGCCTAGAAACACATCTTCTATCTAAATTTACTCAATGTTCTTCTCAACAAGATAGGGAAAGACCCAAAATCATCTTAACACAATCTCAATTAGTAGCATAGACTCCCAAGCACATAACAAAAGCAAGAGTACAAGCCTTGTTGGCCAGACATCCACAAATCACTAAGAGAACCAAATCAAACAATATGTGGCACCATAGAGATCAACTATTGATGTGCAGACCACAAAGAGACATTCCATGAACATCTAGTAAAACTTCCATATACTTATTTCAAAATTTCATGCCAAAAATAGCTAGCACAAAGCAAATAGAAAGAAAGCACTTCATCTCGAAAGCTCAGAAGATGAAGCCATGAGATAAAAACATTTATAAAAAAATTATGGTAAACTTCATCATATGGAAGTTGAATTGAGACACTACACAAACACTAAAATCAGGATCACCAAGATACAAGAATAGAAAAAATAATGTGAAGAATTACAAAGCATTTTCTCTATGTAAATATTTCTCTATAAAACTCATAAATGAAAATTTTGGAGTTATTTATGAATAAAGTTTTTATTTTCATTGGGATCGATATTTTTGGGGATTGAATGACAAATGGAATTTTCAATTCAATCCATTGTTGTATGAGGATTGTATTAGATTTATAAATTTCGGGAGTGAGGTTTCAAATCATATTGACTACGAAGTCCTCTGTAATGTGTAATTGAGTTGAGTGTGTTGGAAGAGTGAGTTGTGTTTTTATTCTCCATCAAGTTGTATCAGAACTAGAGGTTCTAAGCATGTAGATAGAGTGCCAAGAGAGAGGAAATTCACACCAATACCTATGGGTGGAGAGGGAAGTGAGCAGAGGTTTTTGGAGCACAAGAAAATTTCCAAATGTGAGGCATCTTGTGATGAAACTTGTGGATAGTGGAAGTGCAATTGGGGAGCTCAAAAGTACCATTGTAGCTATGTGGAGTCCCAAGTGGTTGAGGGCTAGAAAGCATAGAGTTGGAAGCATGAGTGAGAAGCTTGAAAGTATCATTGCAGGTGAGTGGAGTCCCATACGATTCAGAGAAAAAAGCGTAAAGGAAAGTGGTAATGGAAGATTATAACAAATGAAGTGGAATCTTTATGAGGATCAAGATATGATTGCAATGTAGAGGTTGCAAGGGTTGAGTGCAAAGAAGACATGCTAGAGGAGGCTATGGAGTGAAGAGGAAAAGAATTTGGCGGAGGAGGCCGAGATATTCGTGATGGAGTTCACTAGAGAATATTCACAGTCTTGAAAGGTGGTTCTATCATCTAACTCCACCTTTGTGAGCCCACTCTCACAAATTTTTTACTTGATGTTTCTAATGCAAGAGCATCCAGGTTCATAGGCTATCAACATCAACCAAAAAAAAAAATCCATTTGGTTTTGTTGTTTTTTATTTTTCTTTCATTCTCTGAAGCAGTTCCATGTGATTTTGGTGGTCGAGTGAGGGAAAATTGATGAACATCATGCATTTTAGTCTTATTTCCTATAACTTGATGAGTTTATTGAAATCCACCTGACTAAGTGAATTTGATTTGATCCTGCAGTTGTTATTCAAAATTTTATTAGTATCACTTATAAATAGAAAACAAATGAGGTAGCTCAAAATACATCGATATAGAAGGGGATGTACAACCAAAGGAAGATGAAGGATCACCAAATAATGAAGAATAAATTACAAATTCTGATGTGAGACAAGTGGTCACCTACATGAGTGGGAAAATAATGTGCAACCAGGAGAGAAGAACAAAGGCTAATCAACACAACACATAAAAGGATATGCATGGGAAAATGAAGCCGAGAAATATATTTATTATCAAATGGGAAAACATTGGTGAGGTCAAGATAGTCAAAGATTGATTCCAATGCCTAAAATGATACATTAAAGGCAGCACTAGAAGAACAAAGTGGTTGTGATAAGCATTATTCTTGCATACAAAATAGATAGAAAGTTAAATCAGATTAAAATTGATGGAGTTGCATTGAAATATGGATTGAAGAGAGATGAAATTTGATTGGTTGATATTGGGTGACTAAAACAAGAGCAAATTTAAGTACAAAAAGTGAGTGGAAAAGATTAAAGCAATAGCAATAAAATTGGGAGGACAAAGGCTGCTTATGTTTGAATAAAATCAAATAGCCAACAAAAGACCATGTTAGTATAGAAGGAAACACATGGGGAGTATTATAAAGTGCAGATTAAGGAGTAGGAAACTAGTGGCCAAAAGAGCATATTTTAAGTTTGAAATGGTACAATAAAGGAAAGGTTGATGGATTTTTTAAGTAGCAAGTAAGGATAGTAGAAGAAATGAAGTTGTGGATTTCATGGGCTACACAATAGGTGGAAGAAGATAAGGATCAAGGTGAGTATAAATGGAAATAATTGAGGAAGAAAAATGGTGTATAAGTCATTCATTTAAAAATTAGAAGATAAAAGAACTTCCAAAGTAAGCACCAATTAAATGGTAATAGGAGAGGAAACTAAAAGGAGAAGCATTCAGTGATGAATATTAGAATAGCGAAGGGGTCACACATTAAAGCAGAAAAAGAGCTAAGAATGTCAAAAGAGTGTGAATAGACTTGGTAGTTGTGTCAAGAGAGAAGATGAAGAGACAAGGAGGGGAATAAATAGTGAAGCAGTGAAGGGATGTAGCCAAAGTGGATACCAAAATTAGTGTTGTAGATTGAGGTGAGAATCAGAACATAGAATCTAAATTTGAAAGCTTGCAAAGATATTCAAGTTTTCTCTTTGTAGATATTGCTTTGTAAAACTAGGAATTAATGAAAATGTTGGAGTTATTTATGAATGAAATTTGTATTTTCATTGGGATTGATATTTTAGGGGATTGAATGACAATTGGAATTGTCAATTCAATCCATTGTTGTCTGAGGATTGTACTAGATTGATAAAGTCTGGGAGTGAAGTTTTAAATCATATTGACTACAGAGTCCTCTATAATCTGTAACTGAGTTGAGTGTTTTGGAAGAGTGAGTTGTGTTTTTCTTCTCCATCATTGTTCCTTTTCTTCTTTCTCTTCTTCTTCTTCAATTTAGGGGGGTATATTAGATCCAAAAATCTCTTGTTTTTGTGAGATATGACACAAATATTCACCAACCTTAACATTTATGCTTTCAATCATCTTTCCCAATCTCTTGTTGTAGCCATGATATATGAGAAATACCTACCCTAGTTTCTACAGCATTAAATGCATTTTTGTTCTTGACACAAGTATATTTTTGCTTCCACATTAAATTTTCAACAATTAAAATCTTTTCTTAAATTTATAAAAAAAATCAATGGTTTTTAACTTTAAAAAATTATAGGAATAAACTTCATCAAGAATTCTACATTTCATTAGTTTGCATCATTTTGATATTCAAAACATAAAAAACCACTTTATTTGCTTGAAGTTGAGAATCTTTGTTTATGTTGGCTAATTCCTTTATAGAAGTGTGACATGGGTTTGTACTCTTACCCATTTAGAAATTATGTTTTGTATGTATGTAACCATTATTATAAGCTTTCTAAAAATTGTAATTTTTAATATTTTTAATTTTATTATTATATTTATATTTTATTTCCTTTGAATGTAGATTTTTCACCAAACATCATAATTATAACAATAATTTTAATACATACAAAACAAGGTATGAGTTACGACATACACATATGTCCAAATTATAATTATTTTGACTTCAACAATTAATTTAGAAAATGTAATAAAAATTTATGAAAAATACCCATGCACTAGATATTGATTTTACACATTTATATTTTAAAAATTATAATTTTATCCTTTCAATAAAAAAATTGTGTTATGAAAATATTATCAAAGGAAAATCCAAGTTTTTCCAACTACAATCTCCTCATCCCAAATTCTAACTCCTAAATACCTTAGGAAAATAAAATATAAATTTTACAATGCAAATAAATCACAATACAACATTAATTAAAATTAAAGGCCTTAGTCTCCTTCATGGAATAAGGTCAAGACATTTCTAGGGATAACATAATTAGAGTTTTCTTAGGGGACTTCTAGTTTCTATTGGCCATAAAAATTAATTACATGCTTAATAAAATCCATTCATATGTCCAATATAATAGCTAAAGTAACTTGAATCCAAAATGCATACATAACCATAGACTATACAAAACCATGACTCGCAAGGCAATCTTAATTAATTTTACATAATATTGTATATCAATTCAATTCTAATTTTATAGCAACATGGGATAATATCTAACATACTATGCATAGATAACCCTTATTAACTCCAACTCAAATTAGGTTAATACAAATGATCCTATAATTTAACTTGTGTTGGAGGATGAATGATAATAACAATTTTTTTAATTTGTATCTCATGAATGGTTGGAGGGGAAAAGAGGTTTTTAAACTATCCTATACCAATTTTTCAATAAAATGATCATGGAAAACATTGTATGTTCCAAGATAGGAAGGGGTGGGAAACTTGAATTTTTTAAATTTGATTATGGACACTACTACACATGGGAATAAGTGTTTGTGCATGGTGAAGAATCCAAGTTTTAGGGTTTATCTATCAAGAGGTTCCTCAAGAGAGGACCACTTACCTTGTGGTGGTTGTTAACCATTATTATTTCTATGTGATTCTCTTTTCAAAGATGTTCAATCCCCTAATATTCATGAGGAAATCTTAATTTCCCTCTAAGGGAGGGGCTTCCTCCCTTAGATCCAAGTAGGTAGTGATTAGTGTTGGGTTGTCCTCTAGACAAAGAAAATTCCTTTGCTATTTGCTTATTGGTTTTTCTCTCCCTCTACCTCTAATCAATATAGGCCTTCAAAATATTAGTTCATAGAGTAGATAATGTATCTTACATTCACGATTCCTAACTCATCATATAATTTAAAATATATTTCTACACTCATTTTCTCTTCTACCTCCAAAGTATCTACATTAGAAACTATCTCATTAAAAGGAACAAATATAACATGATTATGTACATACCTTCCTAATTTTTGTTCAGTCTAATTCAATCATTGTGGGTAATTGGACTAGGCCAAGAACCAAGTTTTTGGTCTTTTGAACCCATATTTGTTTCTATTTTTGAGGCTTATCCTTGGGTCAATATTTTATGAAATGTGAGAAGTTACCACATTTTATTAAAAATAATTTCTTCTCTTTAGCCTCAATTGATTGCACCCATCCTCCATTAAGTGCACATAAGGTTAATGTCTTTTGAAAGTTTGTGTATTGTGACCACATATAATCAAGAATATAGTTTTGAATTCTCCGCCAACCATTCTTCATCAAGTACAACTTCCCAAGTTACTGCCAATAATGTAAAGTACATACATTAACAAAAGTTCTTAGGAAGGTTATACAAGCAAATCCAAATCAGAGAATTTTCCACTTCATATTTTAGTGAATTAAATTTTAAAGACTAATTTTGAATAAATAAATGTGTGTTGGTTCCAACAAAGCAATCAATTAATGCATGATCACAAAGTAAGGAATTTGCATCAACAACCACTAGGACATCAAGTATAATTTTGGCATATGTCCAACTATCCTCATCAATTTATAAAGAGTTATTTTATTTTAATTTATTTTATTTACTTTAGAGTTATTTTATAGTTTAAGTTTTTTTAAATCTATGTAGGTTGTATTTTTATTTTTATGTATACCATCAACTCTTAGCTTAATTAGATTGGAGAAATATAAAGTATTGTAAACTATGGTTATAAATTATGATAAATTATAGATTTCCAAATAAAATTGTAATACTAGATTATAAATGATTGTAAATTGTATAATTATAAATAAAATTGAAAATTAAAGCATAAAAAGTATATTTTAAATCATAAATTAAATTTAGATTAACTTATGATCGTTATGTTTTATAATATATTTAACCAATTAAATTTAGATTACTCATCCCCATGCATCTCGAATCACCCTCCTCACCTCACTATGCATCCCCCAAAAAAATTAAACGGTAATGCACCTCAAAGCCTTATCCCTTCTTTGAAATTTGGAATTTGAAATTATAAAATTGAGAAAGCAACAAGCATTTTTTTATATTTAGGAAGTCATAATGGTCCTGTAACAACCTACTTGTTACACCATTGTACAATTTTCCTCAAATTAATCATCCTTGGTACTAATACTCTACCATTTCTCCCACGTTCTCAATTTCTACACTCTGCAATTCCTTTTTCTTCCTAGTGAAAATACCCATTTGTAATAATTTTTTGATTGATTGATGATTTGAGATTTTAGCAAATTAGATCCTATTTCTTTAAGATGGTTGATGATGAAGGTAGTCATATTGATGTATGTGCAATGAGTATGGGTGTTGATTATCATATTTTGGAGATACTTATGGATTAGGAGAAGATAAAGATTGATTCTTCTTCTTATCCACAACACCCACTAGAAGAAATTGTAGATAGCATGGGCCAATTTCTTATGCTCAAATTGTGGCAGGGAGAGGAGGAAATTGTTGCACACCACATTGAATCAAAAGAGTCTAGGATTGAGAGCATCAGATTAGAGATTTTCCAACTTGCTTGCTTCTTTTTGGGTTTTCATGGAATTGTTTTGAATCTTCTATTTACTACTAACCCTTGTACGAGATGGTTGATCCCTGGTACTATGCCATTTGTGACCTCCTTGGTTTTCATTTGTGTTGTTCTGCACAAGCTAATTGGTCAAGGAAATGTTGTAAAGATCTTGTAGAGGGATAAGATTAATTTTGGGACTCCGAACAAATGCATTCAAGAGGTGAGGATGAAGGGTGTGGCCTTTGATTTGTCAAAAGAGCCTCAACTTGCTAAGAGGTGGAAGAGATCTAATATGGAAGATTAATTAGGTCCTCTCAAATGGTGCTCTCAATTTTATCTTCCCATTGCTTTGAACTTTATCTCAGGTTGCCTCCTATGGTCATGCAAGATAATTTCATGCAACTAACTACTTGTTAAGATGATTGTATGTGGGGTGATTTATGTTTAATAGTAGAAGAGTTTTTAACACATTTTTCCTAACACTTATTGTACACGAATTTTTTGTGTAGTGGAAGAGAAAAAGTAAGATGTTTGATTCACTTTCCTAGATGACTTATTGCTTTGTTGGTTGTTCTTGAAAATGAGGTGTTTGTGATAAAAAGGCTAGTTCACTCTGTGGTTTGAACAAAATAAAATGGAAAAAATTTGACAAACCTAGAGGTATACCCAATATAGGGATTTTTTCATTTCTTTACAATTGATTTTCAAATTGAGATTTACCCTATTGTGAAATGTGAAGTTACTAATATCCATGTGATATGTTTTCAAAGTGAGATTTTATTTATTGCCTATGAATATGTGTGTAAGGGTTTTATAAGCCTGATGTTGATGATCCTAATATGGTAGTTATGCATTCAAAGCATAATTAGCATGTTGGCGTTCTTATAACTAAGATCCATATAAGAATTACCCATCCTCTAATGAGTCCTTAACCCTATCTGCTACTCTCTAGCACTGGGGTACAACACAACATTGAGCTTATGAGTGTTGTGTTGATTTTTTAAGAATGTGTTTGTCATATGTAGTAGGGATTGTATCTAGGCTTCTTGATATTTTTTCAATAGACATGATGTATATCTTAAATAGATTCCTTTGCATCTACTTTAATACTTTGATCCATGTACAAAAAAAGTATTGTCTTTTCCTATAAACATAATATATCTATTGGTTGGGTGATTAAATTGAGATAAGCAATGAAATTTACCAGTTATCTCCTATGGATCCAAAGCAATCAAATATTTTTTAAGCCAATGTTGTCATGTTGATGTTATTTTAATCATTTGCAAAAAATTATAAATATTATAAAATGGGGATTTTGAACTATTTCATAGAGTTATATGAATCTCGTTTTGGTGATTTATGAAAATTTATGATACAAAACCATGTCTATCATTTTAATAACAATCTTGTATAGAATACTAGTCGAAAACCATCCTTGTGTTTGCAATTGTTAGTCCTAAAAAATAGTCTAGTTGGATCTGTTTGGTTCTTGATTCTTATTTCCTATACTAATATAGAAATATCTTCCCATTTTTATATATTTGACTCTATTCAAGATAGTATTGGAATGCCTATCAACCATTTTTTTAAATATTTTTTCAGTTCTATTTGTTTCCTATTTTTAAAATGTATTTCAGATGTTATTTGGAGTGGGATTTTTAAATATTTATTTCTTAAGTAATAAAATAATTAGTATAGTAGATACATATTTAGTGCTTGACATGTTCATCTCTAGAGATGTGTGTTGAATAGTGGAGTTATGTGCTGAATAGATTAGTTGTTCACTTTTGATATAACATTTTTTTGGAAATTGAGTTGTGTTTTTTATCTGCTTTATGATCTTAAACCATTGGAATTCAAGAATAATTTTTAAAAAAAATACAATAGATTGAGATGATTATAGCGAAGGAAACATGCATCTTCAAACAAAGAAAATACAAAACAAGGATCATTTAATTCTCACTACAATGTTTTCAAGGTATCAATGGAGAAATAACAAAGATAGTTTTGAATAAATTGTTAATATTCTCTTTTTAATTTCTCAACTACATTTAGTTTCATAATTTTCAACATTTCATCCACCCCCCATTTTCAAATTCTAAACCTCTTGATTTAGTTATATGATGAGGTTGTGGAAAACACAAAAGTCCTTAATTATATAAGCGAATATTTATGCATCTTCTAACTCACTCTATCTTCAATATTATCAAGTGTGTTTCTAAGGTGTTAAGAAATAAATAATAAATGATACTAACATTACATTTACTTTCATATTTGGTGGTATATCATCCAACCCTCTTTCTCAAAATTTTAAATATCTTAGTTCGAAGTCATATAGTGCAATTATTTTTTTATACATAAGAAATTTGACCTTTGTAATTCACTCTCTCTCTTCACAAATATTCTGTATAATCATTGAATATCATCATCTAGTGAATTTTGTAGAATTCTAAGTTTATATATGCTCATGTCATGTTATATCCAAATCAAATGTAAGGGAAAAGAAGTTTAGAAATTGATTATCAAATTTATACATGCATTTCATTCTGAAGTTTATTATTATACAAGCAAAGTAATCAGTTAGTTTGATAAAACAAAACATATATCAAATTGAAACAACAAGCAAGAAATATCAAATCAAAACTCATATTGGGTAGACCATTACAATGGTATTAGAGCTGGTGTTCTTGCTAACCTGTTGGTTAAGCTAACACTTGTGCAAATTGTTAGTTGCATGATAGAGTTTCGGTCGCTTCATATCTCTTGCATGTTGGTGACCAACATCTACATTTCTATTACCGTTTTTCTTTGACAGTTATTAGAAGTGAAAGGGTAAGATGACTACAAGGAAGTCTATATTTGAGTTGATAAGAGAATTGACCATGCTAATGAGGGATCCTGACATTAAAAAGACATACTCAAGGATTGTTTCAAAATCTAAATGTTTGGATGGGAAGTGTAGACACTGAAAAATGTCTTGAATGATATCATGCACTAGAATCAAGTATACTAACATCATTTATTCTTGAAACCCATCTCTTTTTCATTTAATTAAATTAGCCTAGCTATTTAATTAATAGCACATTTTGCATCTATTAACTTAATTCATCAAATCAAGTTAATTCCCCACTTTGCATACTAACATTTCATCTCATTAAATTAAATAAATTAGACTATTTAATTTAATTCCCTAAGTCTTCTTATTTAATTAAATAACCCTAAGTTATTTAATTAAATATCATTTCACCTTTCCCCATAAATTAAATCATTTAATTTAATGAATATCATTTTAATTCTTCTAAATCCCCTAATTGTATGATTAACATTGATTAATTAACAATTATCTAATTAATCTAATTTTTCCTCCAAAAGGAGGGATATTCCCATGGAATATTCCTTCCCCTTTTGCACAATTAAACTTTGTTTTAATTTGTAAATTATCCTTTTTTCTCACCCATGAGAATATTCCAAAGAATATTCTCTCTCCTCCAATCATTTGAAAAAGAAAATATTCTCACTTGGCTTCACTTGCAAGTTAACTTTTGACCTCTTGAATAGGTCAAAAATTTGTTTGTTTGGAAGAAATGAGAACCCTTGATTAAATTTCATCTTGCATTCTCACCCATTGATGAGAATCCATAATCCATGCCTCCAATTTCCTCCATCCTTGTCCGTTGATTAGCTTTTTCAATCTACACCCTCCATTTCTCATTCTATTTCCTATAAATAGGTCACTATTTGGAGACAAATGGATCCATGTTTCAATTTACAAACTTATGCTTTTGAAATCACTCACATTCACACTCATTTTAACTCACATTTAGCATATTTTAGTTCATTTTTAGTTGCATAATAGCTTTAAGGTTCCATTAATTGTGTCCATGCATCCATTTAACTTGTTTATAAATAAGGGTTTGAATATTTTAGCTTAGAATCCACTTAGATTAGCTTATATTTTGCATATTTTGATCATTTTTACCATAAAATTATATTAAATTAGCTTGCATCATGTTCAATTTAACATAAATCATGTTTTCATCCACATATCACAACCGTTTCATTGATTCTCTTCAATAGAATCAATTGAAACAAGCTCACTAATCACAAGATTGGGAAAGGGTCATCATTTCACTTCAACACAACACTAATCTCAAAACAAGACAAATTTTAGATGGGTTAGAGTAGACACTTAAATGCTCTCATAGTTTATAATGTTTAGTTTCAATAAATGTTTAGTTTAACTTTCATTTGAATGATCTTGTTTAAGATTGAGTATTAGTCGCTATGTTATGCTTTGACTAAGATTGAGTATTAGTCGCTATGTTATGCTTCATGGACCAAGCATAATCAACCCATGCTAATATCCTTGATTGAAATTTTGGTGCTAGAAGGAGGGAAAACTAATCAAATTTAATCAATTTCTAGCTCGAATTTTGTTTGTTTTGACTTTTACAGGAAAGAGCGATGTGCAACTCAATTTCAACAATGCCTTTACAAGGCATCCCCATATAGTGATGCTATCATCATTTCAAACAACACCTATTAAATGCATCGACACTGATTAAACAAACAACACTAATACTTTATCAAGATATTGTAGATTTGCAAATGGTGATGGGAGACCAAATAGCAACAATACCGTGCTCAATGGTTTGTCTGTAGAGTGATACCCTTATTCACCAAAGTGACACCCTTGTTCACCAGAGCGATGCTATCATGAATAGTGACACCCAACTTTGGTAAGAAATTTAATGATCATTTTTCAACATGTGTTTTAATTTTTTCAATTCGTCAGAGTACTAACATGCCTCTAACGTTGTTCTGGTTTTTAGACTAATGTGGTTTTACAAGATTGGACAATATAAAACTAAAGTAAAGAAGCATTCTCCTCTTAATATTTTATGCTTGTAACAAGCATTTGATGCTTAGGGGAAATTATAACCCAATTTCTTATGCTTTTTTTACCTTACACTTTAGGACCTCACTAAATTTCATTTGGGTTTAAAATGAACACTCAAACAGACTAAAATTGAACCCTCATTTCTTCAAATCATATTTTGGGCTTAAATTTTGAAGAAGGAAACTTAAACATTTTGTTTGGTGCATAAAATGAATTCATCTTAGCTTTAGTCAGTAAAATGAATGACCATTTGCTTTGTTGTGACACACTTGTAGTGTGTATCCAATCCCATTGTGCTTCATGTGATCTTGGGTAAAGAGAAACACTCCAAGTGTACTTCATTGTTTGTGTGCACTTATACTATGTATCCATTCCCCTTGCGCTTCGTGCAATATTGGGTGAAGAGAAATACTTAAGTACACTTTTATTCTTTGTGTCACCCTTAAGAGAGGACTTACTATGAGATACACTCTGTAACGTGAAACTCATAGGAAAGTTCTTGCAAGCACGTTTACCGACAGGCTATATTAAAGGTTGGGAAATCATGAGAAAGCACCTTCTCTTGGACTTTATAACATACTACACCTAGTACCATACCTTAAGTGGAATGGGAATAATAGTAAGATCCTTAATTGGCAAAGTGGGTGTGTATATAGCTAGGTTTTCTTAGTTTGTTACTAAAAACAATTGTTTAGTTGCCAAAAATCCTTAATACTTGTTGGTGAAAGAATGGTCATTCTAAAGCCACCCCACATTTTTACTATTCATTTTTTAAACAAAAAAAACCTTAGGATCTTAGGATCTTTAGGATTTTGAGATTTGGTGGTCTTGAGAAGTGTGTGCCATGGAGGGGACCTAGTATCACCAAATCTCTAATTGTTCGCAATGTTTTAGTGTTTGGAGAAATTTGAGTGGGGACTCAACAAGTATGGCCATTTCAAACCTAGGTGGTAAATGATTGTGAGTTAGATGAATAGATTTCTTGGTTACCAAAACATTACAAAACAAGCATTCACTATCTTCCTCAAAATTTAAAACACTTTGTCCTAAATATGGATACCTCTTGAAATAGCCTTGATATTAATGCTTCTCCTAAGGATTTGTATCCTTACGGATTTCTAAATATCTTAACTTATATCTCAATTCAAATTTTCCAAAGTCAACATAGGAAACTATGGATTAAATTTCATCCTTTTCACAAAATGGACATTGTGAAATTTATGATGTTTTTGACATAGACATCTAGTTTGGAAACACAATAAAGACAAGTGTTTGTGGTAAAAATAACCTCATTAATCTAAGATTAAATCAAATGGACACCCCACATTAATGTATGTTCAAATCATTGACTCACCGAACACAAGCAAATTGAGACAAGGAAAACATTGCAAACATTGAGTCTAAAATCATTGAGTTCAATTATCCAAAATCGTTGAGTCTCACTTTACCAAAATCATTGGGTCTTATTTCCAAAATCATTTGAGTCCTATTATCACTTTCAAGGTGTAGCATGTTTCTCACTACCTTGGTCTTGGAAAACAAAGGTTCATTCTGGGTCAACATTGGGTCAAACATTTCACTCACCCCTCCATCAAATTTCATCCTAACATCAAAACATCAAACTCAAGTCAAAAAGTGTTAAAAACGTTTGCAAAAATTTCCTTTCTCATCACCCACCTTTTCATCCCCCATTATTATCATTGCTCTAAAAAGACTTAGAGCACCTCTTTTACCTATATTTGAGTCAACTAGAGAGTTCAAACATTACAAATCTCAACACAAATCTCCCAAAGGTGACACAAAATTTATGGTAAAAACAAAATCACAACACAAGGGAATCATGGAGAAAACCAAAGTCACATTTACCTCAAGTGATCCAAATCCTCTAGAATTTGATCTGAGAACTCAAGTTACCCCATCACAACAACCAACATCTCCATCAAGACCATGTGAGATAGAGGACATCATGAACAATCCATTTGAACTCACTAGGGAGGAAATCATGGAAAATCAAGCCTTAGGAAGTATAACTCTAATTTCCTCATCATTTGTTGCACAAAATTTGACACAAGGCTTCATAACTCCATCACTAGGGCTAAATCAAACATCCATTTCCAGTCTTGCAACCAGCCTTTCCAAAGACTTTGTTCTAACTCTTCCATTTGAAAGAAACACACTTGTGGGTACCCTTGATACCAATCCTCCATCCCAAACCACCACTTGGACACCTAATTTTGGTGCTCCTCTCATTCCTGAAGATACCAAAAAACTATATAAACCCCTCAAACTTTATTACTCCACAACAACTTCCACATATTGAGTGCATACCTCCTCATCCATACCCATGAGTACCACAAGTGTTCTTGTCATCACACAAAGTAGTGTGTACCAAGTGTCTCAAAATAATGTGCAAGGGCATGTCAATACCATACCACAGAGTTATCCCTTAATGAAAATGAGGACATATTTATCCAATCCTTCCATCAATTCATTCATACTAATGGTTTCATAAAACGCATCCATCCCATCCATTTTCAACCCATCTCAAGGCAATCACTTGGTCACGAATCTGGTCAACCCAAGTTATGCCTTGTTTACATCTTTAACATAAGGAAATCCTCAATACATGGGACAAAGGAACCTTTTCAATCAATGGAATCAAGGTCCTAGTATGCCATTACCATCATAAAATCTAATGGCATCATCCTCATCATTTCCCACGATCCCCTTTACCATGCAAAATCAATTGGGACCTCAAACTTGCATTCCTCCACGTCATTCCACTATCTTACAAGGAATGATAAACCAAGGAAACCCCTCACCTTTCAATTCACTACCCAATCAAAACATCAACACTCATAATCCATCACAAATGTTTTGACAACCAACTGATCCTACATTACAAGCACATTCCTTAGCTTTACAACAAGCACAACAAGCTTATTAGCAAGTTGTTTAATAACAACAAGCAACCTTAGTAGCACAACAACAACAAGAAACCTTAGCAACACAACAAGAAGCATAACAACAACATCAAGCACAACAATTAGCCTTAGCACAACAACAAAATCAAGCTCATAAAGAAACCTTAGCATCACCACAATAATAGCAAGCCCTAGTGGTGCAACAAAAGCAACAAGCCCAATAGAAATCCCTCAATGCACAACAACAATAACAAGCCCAACAACACACCCTAGTGGCACAACAATAACAACAAGCCTTACTAGCTCAATAGTATGCCCAACAACAACAACAACCAAGTTCCTACTATAATCCTCGATAGAACATCATCAATAAAAACATGTTAGGAACATATACATCAACACTGCAATCACCTTCACAGAATCGCACATCACCATACACCCCATATAGCACCTTATCATATCAAAATCCCACATACAACCCATCCATCATCCCAACATTTGTTCCTCCACCAAACCCACAAGACGATCTAGTATTACAACTCAAGGCATTATCCCAAGAAATGCAGGACCTTTGAATGGGAAAGACAAAGAAGCGCCATACACAAAATCTATGTCCTTATCCATTTGACCGAAACATCGCAATGGTACCAATCCCTCCTGGCTTTGAAATCCCCAAACTTGACAAATACAAAGGGAGAGGAATTCTTGTGGACCATGTCAAAGAGTTTAATGTCATGTGTATGGAGGTGGCCTACAATGGTTCTTATTTAATGTGTCTCTTCCTTTGAAGTTTAACAAGTACTACCATGGATTTTTTTTCTCATCTAGCTCTCAACATCAAAACTTTCCAAGAAATTACCAATAAATTCATCAATCACTTCTCCTTTAATCTTGACATGGACATAAGTCTAGAATAATTGTACATTCTTAAATAACACAAAGGAGAATATTTCACTAATTTCTTACAATGGTGGATACAAAGATCTAGTAAGAACAAGTGGCCTATTCCCAATGAAGAACAAGTGGGAATCATCATGGAAAATCTAAACCCAGATTTATCCTTCCACTTGAAGATGCAGTGCATCACATCTTACGATGAATTTGTCCCTAGATCCCTTAACATTGAGAGAGCTCTAATCTCACAGGGAAATACTCAAGCTTACAAAGATAATAACCCATTAACTAGTCCAAATGACAAACCTTGTGTCTAGGCTAGGAACAAGAACGTAACAAATGATGGTGTGATAGATGCTAAGGTAGTCTTAAGTGATCCTAGACCAAACAACAATCAAGTTACTAACATTCAACCAACATGGTCACTTCTTGCGATAGTATCATCACTATCATCACCACCAAAGGATCTCATGTAGAGTGTCAAGTCACCATATGACATGGAAAAATTACCATCCAAGGAGTCTCATCCCAATCTAGGGCACAACCTGCTTTTCCAATATCAAATCCTAGCAAGTATAATCTCCTAGATCAGCTTAAGAAACCCCCGTATAGATAATGATCTTAGGGCTATTAAGGCTATCCCCCACACATAGGGAAATATTGGAGAAAGCTTTGTCTAAGTCATCGATCCCCAAGGATATTGACAATGATCAATTTCAAGATATGGTGGGGCATATCACTAATAATCTTCTCACCTTCTTCAAACAAGACCTACCATCACAACCATCTCATAACTGAGCTTTACACCTTGAGATAATCATTCATAAAAACAAGGTCAAAAGAGTCTTCATGGATGGAGGTGTTGGTCTAAACATTTGTACCCTTTAGTTAATCAAGAATTTGGGCTATTCAAAGGATACCATTGAGAAAGAAAAGAGTACCACCATCAGAGCATATGACAACCAAGAATGGGTATCACAAGGTATCATTGAACTTTCCATCCAAGTGGGGCCTCTCATTGCAGAAACTACATGCCAAGTGTTAGACCTTGATCTTCCATGTAACATCTTACTTGGCTGACCATGGATCCATTCCCTAAAATTTGTAGACTTGACGTATCATCAATGTGTAAATTTTCCTTTCGAAGGCAGAGAGATTACTATCCATGGAGATCCTAAGCCCTTTTACTATTGCAAAAATATTAAGGCCAAGTTTTATAAGATTCCCAACATACCCAAGAATGACAAAGGACCTACACCATCTACCTCATTTCTTGACCCAACATCCCTTGCATCTACCTCAACAATGAAAAAATCCATCGTGCAGAACATTCCTGACATCAAAGCAGTGATCCAGGATGATGGTTGTTGGAACTATAAGCTAATGTAGAACACCTTTGTTTTAGGAGAATTACCCATTTCTCCTCAATCTCATGGGAAACCCACATCTAGCAATCAAGAGACCAAAATGATCAAGATGGTAGCTACTACCTTCACTAAATGGGGGGACTTGAACCAAGAAGATGTTAATGAGGAAGATATCTCTAAAATCATGTATCAGGAAAAACGGCCTATCTTCGCTTTTCCCATGGATGATGATAACAAAGGCTTGTAGATGATGAAGGGGATGGGATATAACAAGAATGAGAAGCTAGGAAAAAATTATTATGGTTTACTAGAACCCATCCTTCCTAAGAAATGAATGAAAAATCTTGGCCTAGGTTGTACTACTAGCAAGGTCACCCTTATTGGAAAAGGCACTTCTGCTAAACAAACTAAGGCTTCCTCTTGGTTACCTCCATCATGTGATACCACCTTAGACAAATTATCCCTTGATGTTGCTGACCTATTTGAAAACAACTCCCTCTTCATGATATCCATGACATCCTTAGCTCCAAACAATCAGCTTACTAAAATACACTTGGTATATCCACAACTCATTGACATGGACCAACAAGAACCATTGATTCTTGATTTATTCAAAAATGATGACGCAATGTCAGAATTCATGGGAATCCATGACAAACTACCATAGGCAGATCACAAAGAGGGTTTTGACATAGATTTGGACACAACAATGTACTATGGGGAGATGATTGAATCCTTCAGTCACAAAATTAATGAAATGCAACTAACATGCAGATCCTTGAGTGAAAACCACATTGTGGCACTCTCTAATCCTAAAATAGTAAAAGCAAAGGATGCATCTGATGGTGAAAACCTCTCTAAGGCACCCAAGGATGAGGGATTCCATCTCCTCCTTAGTGTAATACATCCAGAGAAATCAATAGTGTTAGTAGAAAAGGCCACTTCAGTCAATGTGGGAACAAAAGAATTTCCTAAGATCACATTCTATGTTTAATCACTATTGGATGAAGACAAAAGAACATAGCAGCATTCCTGAAAGAGCGAAGAGCTAACTTTTCATTTTCATACACACATATGCTAGGGCTCGATCTCAAAGTGGTTGTGCATCACTTATTAGTCTATCCTGAAGCCAAGCCAGTCAAGCAAAAATTAAGGAAGATGCACCCTCAAAGAGTACTTTTGGTAAAATAAAGTTACAAAATCTTCTTAACGTTCGATTCATCCAACTAATAAACTATCCTGACTGCATTTCAAACCTAGTACCAATCTCAAAACTTACTGGGGGCATCAGAATCTGCATAGATTTTAGAGACTTAAATAAAGCATGCCCAAAGGATGATTTCCCTCTTCCTAACATCAACCTCATTGTGGACTTAATAGTCGGGCATAAAATGTTGTCACTCATCGATGGTTTTTCAAGTTATAATTAGATCATGCTCATCAAGGAGGATCAACACAAAAATGCATTCACTTGTCTATGGGGAATCTATTTCTAGAATGTGATGCCATTCAGGTTAAAGAATGTAGGAGCAACTTATCAAAGAGCAATGACCCTCATCTTTCATGACATGATCCATAAAATAGATGAAGATTATGTGGAAGATATTTTGGTTAAATCAACGAAAAGAAGTGAGCACATAGGAGTCTTAGGACCCATCTTCAACAGGCTTAAAGAGTACAAGGTACAATTGAATCCAAAAAATTGTGTCTTTGGGGTCACATCAGGGAAAATTATTTGCAATATCTTCTCATAAAAAGGGATAGAAATTGATCCAACAAAGGTAAAATACATCCTCAACAGGAAACCACCGCAAACACTGAAGCAGATGAGAGGTTTATGAAGAAGATTGTAGTCCATTAGAAGGTTCATAGCACAAATATCAGATAAGATTCATCCCTTTACGCATTTTCTTCATAAAGGAATTACTTAGAAGTGGGATGAGAAGTGTGATAAAGCTTTCCAGTAGATCAAACACTATCTACTAATACCTCTAGTGATACATTGCCGATACCAAACAAAACTTTGATCTTGTATATCTCAGCAACATCAACAACACTAGGAGCTCTTCTAGCACAACGTGATGAAAATGGAAAGGAAAGGGCTATCTATGACATCATCATAACCTTGGTGGGAGACAAAATGAAATATTCACCCATTGAGAAAACATTGTGGGTAGTAGTTTTTGCTTCACAAAATTTTAGACTTTACATGTTGTCCCATCAAATCAAACTTAGTACAATGATCGACCTACTAAAATACCTATTATCCAAATCAACTCTCACTAGTGAATGGCCAAATGGGTAATGATCTTAACTAAATTGTACATAGACTATGTGGAGTGTAAGGAAATCAAAGTAAAAGTGATCATAGACCAACTGGTAGAGGCACCCATCTATACAGAGAACCCATTGATAAATGAGTTCCCTGATGAATCAGTGTTTCTTATCAATCTCATAGCTCAGTGGAAGATGTACTTTGATGGATCATTCACCCAACATGGATCTAGATTAGGTATTCTCTTCGTCACCCCACAAGGTGATTATATTCCAAATTCATAAAAGCTATCATTTCCATGCACTAACAACATTTCAAAGTACAAAGCCCTAATCACAGGTCTAAGGATTGTAGTACAATGGCAGATACAAGAGATGAAAGTCCATAGAGATTCATAGTTGGTTATCAACCAATTCAATGATGACTATTAAACCAAGGATGACAAGCTCACTCCTTACAAAAAGATGGTGGAGAATCTCAAGGATTTTTTCATAGACATAACTTTTGAGTAGATTCCACACATAAACAGCAAAGCAATAGATTCCATGGAAACAATCAGATCATTGTTAGACATGTCAAACAATGTCCTTCAATGTGAATTCTTGGTAGAACAACTTCTCTATGACCAAATTTTGAAATCCCTAAATTTGAATTTGTGTTTGTCATTGTTGGTCCTAGATCCCTATGGTATCATGAAATATTCACATACCTAAGTAGAGGAATCCTCCCATTCGATATCACCTCAAACCTTAAAAAGACCTTTGTCAAGAAGGCATCCCAATTTGTGATCCTAGGTGATACCCTATACCACTGAAGCATTAAAGGAATATTACTACGATGTGTTAACATAGAGGAAGCCTTAACCACTTTAATAGAAGTTCACAATGGCATATGTGGTTCCCATTCTAGAGGTATGACTTTAGCTAAGAAACTGTTGAGGATGGGGTACTATTGGCTAACCATGGAAAGAGAATCTCATCAATATGTACAAAAATGTGTTTAGTGTCAGCAAAATGGAGATGTGATCCATGCCCTAGCTTAGGAATTGCAACCAATGATCAAACCCTGGCCTTTTTTATAGCACTAGGGACTTGATCTCATAGGAAAAATCACTCCAACCTCATCCAATAACCACAAGTTTATCATTATAGTTGTTGAGTACTTTACCAAGTGGGTCGAAGCCATTCCTATGACTTGCATAATGGGGAAGAAAATTTTCAAATTTATCCTGAATTACCTAATCTATCATTATGGTATTCCACAAACTCTAATCTCATATAACGAAACACCCTTTAAAAATCAAGATGTCAAAGAGCTATGTCGAAGATTCAACATCCAACATTGATTCTCTACCCCGCATTGTCCCTAGGGCAACAGTCAAGTTGAGGCTACAAATTAGACTATTCTAAAACTCTTAAAGAAAACAATCAATGAAACTGGCCATGACTAGTATTTGCAATTAAATCCTGCTCTCTAAGCCTACCAAACCAATATGTGCACATAAATAGGTGCAACACCTTTCTCCTTGTTCTATGGATTAGAAGCCATTATTCCTATTGAGGTTGAGCTCCCATCACTGTGAGTGTCTCTATAGAACCTAATCATCGATAAATAATACAAAGTATCTCAGCTGAATGAGCTAGAATTCTTAGATGAGTGTCATCTCGATGTCATCAATCACTTGAAAGTAAATCAAAAACAACTAACATAGAGCTATAACAAGAAGATAAAATGCCAATCTTTCTAGGTAGAGGATCTTGTCCTAAAGAAAAAATAGAAGAATCTATCAAATCAGTACAGCAAAGGGAATTTTGAGCCTAACTGGTTGGGTCCCTTTGTTGTCACAACTAACTATGGATCAGGAGCATACCAAATGTCAATGCCTAAAGGAGAACCCTTACAAGAGACAACTAACAACTTGCATCTTAAAAAGTTTTATGTCTAGACTTAAAGGGTGTAAAATCTTAAAAATAACCAAAAAAATATAAAAATAATCAAAATCCAAAAAATGAGAAAAAGGATTGAAAAAAGTAAAGAAAAAAATCATCCTCTAGTAAAAACCACTTCAGTGGTGCTTTGGGAAAGTACCTTGGTGAAAACTTGGCAAACAAGTGCCTCACGTAAATAAAGCACGTCCATCTATTCCTTGGCTCTTTATCCTATCATTATTTTCCTCACCATTCATCCATTACTTCGTCTATCCTATCTATTCCATCACCCATTTGTGTATCTATCATTGCTTGATATTATGAAGTATCATATCCCCTTTAGTACTACTTGGCATATTCCTAAGGATGGTTTTTCCTTCCTATATCGAGGTAGTCTATTGCATCACCCTATTGGAACTTCATTATAGATCATATTGGGTTCTTGTATATCCTAAGGTCATCAAAAATCCCAAAAACATTTGTAAAACATTCATCAGAAAATATGAAAACATTTGCAAAATATTGTACAACTAAAATCCAAAAACATTCAAAAAATTGTAAAGTAAAAATCTCAAAACATCTAAAACATATCAAAAACCGTAAAAAGATCAAACACCATAAATAAAAAAATAGAGCCATGTCGAACTATGTCATCTCAAAGCTTGAATGTAGGTAAAGCCATCATTGATGTGCTCCTAAGACACCCTAGGTCAGTCCTTTAGGATTCCATCATAATAAACTGGCATTCCTCAACTGTTCATTTCTCATCTTCAATAATTCAAGTTAGTCGAACTACATGGCCTCTACGTGTATAACATAGGAAAAGCTTATCTTTGATCAACCCCTTAGGCCCCTAGGATAGGTCTTTAGGTTAGGTTCTTGGTTGAACTTGTAAAACCCCTAAACATCCAAATATTAGAAAATCCCTAAAACATTCAAATATCTTAGAAAATTTAAAAAAACATTCAAATATTAGAAAATCCCAAAACATTAGTGTGATATCCAAATGTTTTACCTATTTTAAGCAACTAAAATGCAATGGAAAAACACAAAGAAACACCTCAATATTAGCCTAAGAAATTTGCTAATGCAAAGAGAAAAAGTGTAAAATGATTTCAAGAGGTTATACCTTCCCTTTGCAGCTGAAACTCCTTGGTTGGCCCTTGACTTTGGATTACTTTGTATACTCCTTGGATGGTTCTAGATGTAGCTAAATGCAAGATTTAACTATTGATTGGATGCAAATTCAAATAGATAAATTGGATGGCTAAATGAGTGCACAAAATGACAGCATTTAGTTGCAAAATGACTAAGTGTTCCCAAAATGCCTTAGAGGAGTGGGTATTTATAGAAGAATTTGAATTCTCTAGAGAATTCAATGGTTGAGATTTATCCAACAAGGCCAAGATGAAGGGCTAAGGTGAGTTGAGGACTCACAAGCCCTCACATTTTAACATGTGGAATGTGAAGTGGCTAAGGGTGACATGATGTGTAGGTGATGTGGAAGGGAGGTACATGATGTGGAGGAAGGACAAGTACCTTCCAAGTACCTTGGGGAGTGAGAAGATTCCTTGGAGGAATAAATATGAATTAAAATTCACATGCTTGGGAGAATCTAATGGATAAGAGAGGGTCTCCAAAAAGGTGGGAGCTTGTCACATGTGACTTGATGTGACAAGTCAAAGATTCTAGAAGATGCATGGGAAAAGGGGATTCTAGGAGGAATAAAAGTGAATTAAAAATTCACATGGGGAAGAGAGGAGCCTTGGATAAATAAAAAAGAATTAAAATTCCTTGGGGGATGGGGAGAGTTGACCAAGGTACTAATTAGGTTTCACTAATTAGTAATTAGAGGATAATTAGAGGTTAATGAAGATTAGAAGCCAACTTGAAGATTTTGGAGGATGTGACACATCCTAATAAAGGATTAGGCATGTGCACATCCTTAATGAAGAGATTAGGAGATGGATTAGGATTAGATAAAAATGACATTTAAGGAATTAAATAAATGTAATATTTATTTAATTCGTTTGATGAAAAGGGGATTAGAGAGGGTAAGGTATTTAATCATTAATTAAATACTTTAGAGATTTGGAAAAATTAAGGGTATTAATTAAATAATAGTAATATTACTTAATTAATGCAAATAAAAGGATGTTTAGATGAAAGGGGATAAATTTGGATAAATTAATTGTCCAAATTTAGGTGTCTACATTTTTCCCTTCTTTGAGATGGTGTTATGAAGTAGCATCATTTCAAAGAATATTAGAACATAGAACCCAAAAGGAGATGGTTAGATTGGAAAAGATGTCTCAATCATTCAAAGGAGTGACTTGGAAGGAAAAAAAAAGATGGGGGTGAAAATGAATATTAGGGATTAAGGATGCCCCCTTAAGAGCACATGTGGGTTGAAGAGAACATGGATGTGCTCTTGAAATGGATGAGATGATGAAATGGGAGATGAGGAAGATGATGCAAAGGGATGGATATGAAAGGATGAAAAGGCGACAAGAGGTTGGGAAGCACAAATGGATGCAAGGACGAAGGTGATGTTGCCCTAGTCAAGCTACAAGTGAAAATGGGTGGATGATGAATGGAAGGATAAGGAAGGATACATTTTGATGAGTGTTGATGAGGGAAGGATACATCCCAAAACAATATGAGGATAGAGAAGGATACATCCTAATAAAAAAGGTTGTTGATGAGGGAAGGATACATCCTGAAACAACATCAAAAGATAGGGAAGAATACATCTTGATGATGAGGATGATGATGAGGATGGTTGGATCAAGGCTTGTAACAAGGCTGGGAACGCGACCAAGGATGCAATTAGATGATTTGGGATAAATGGAATGGATGGGGATTGGATAGAGATGTGAGATGAGGATGAAGGAGGAATGGATGGGTGGATTTTGATAGATGAGAGGATGGGGGATGCATGCAAGATGATAGAAATGAAATGAAATCTTAATGTAATTTTCCATCTTCGGAGTACTATTTTTTTCTATAGCATAAGACACCAAGTTCCAGGGTATGTGGAACCAAGGCGTATTAGTGTCTAATGCATGAAACAAGCACAAAAGATAAGAAGGCTATCCCAACACCCCAAAGTCATGAAGACCTTGGTCAGGCTAGGTATTCAGATAACCACAAGCAAAAAAGGATGCCCTAGCATAACACAAGACCTTGGGGATCTTGGTGGGTACTAAGTGGGACAACCAAGAAGACCAAAAATAGAAATAAAAAGATCAAAATATGCCCCTATGTTGACCAATAAAAACACACCATAATATGATGGATCATGGCAGCTTTGACAAGTGATGATAAGGAGCTCAAATGATAAACAAAAGCCAAAAGTATCAAAAGATCGCAATCAAATTCAAATGTCCTTTGCCATAGGATCAAGGGGGTGGATGGGATTGATGAGGTCTATTAGGAAGGATGCATCTTGTTGATACCGATGATGGATACTAAACTAAAATATCAATATGACATGGGACGTTCAGAACCAATTGGATTTTTGAATGCGAGTAGACCTTGTTTGTTAACAACTAGCTAAATAAGGGCATAACTTGATGACACAATGCAAGACAGACCACTGACACATCCTACGGACCTAGGGGCTCGGGGGTCGATCAAAGATTAGCCTTGCCTACGTGAAATCCCAAAGCCCTCATAGTTCAAAAAAAAGGTTGATGACAGACCACGATGGAGACCTCAATGGATGGTAAAGATAGGATGGATAAAAGGAGCAAAGACCGATGATAGATGATAAAGGATCAGATGGACAAAGCAGAAAGACCGATGATAGGTGATAAAGGAACCCCGGGGTCAAATCAAATGATCATCCTTGCCTACATGAAAGTGCAAGGGCAACGTAGTTTGACGAAAGACCAAAGATAAATGATGAATAAAGGATGATGATAGGATAAGTGGATAAAAAGAAGGGACCGATATGATGAGATAGGATAGACCTGTTGGATTGGATAGGATGATGATGATTACATAAAGCTCGGGGATGGGATAGTTATCCAAATCGTCAAAAGATGAATTGGGAGGATGGTATGATTGGGATATGAATGATGAGAAAGGTTAAGAGATTGAAAAGATGTGTAAAAGAAGCAGAAGTGATGGCGATGAGATAAATGGCATTGGGTTGCATGGAGGGAGGCCTATAGCCAAATACCAATGGCAAGGTATTGTGAGATGCAATGAGGATAAAGATGAAAGAATGGATACAGAGATAGGGATGGGGGATGGAAAGGATTGTTTGGATGGACAGGAAGATAAGGATTGGGAGATGAAAGGGATGCGAGGATAGATGGATAGGAAGATAAGGATGGGGAGATGGAAGGGATGTTGTGGTAGATGTATAGGAAGATGAAGGGATGTTATGATAGATGATGTCTCCAGGGACTATGTCATAAAGGAAGTAAATTCCCCCACTCTAGATATGTCATGTATGATGAGGCATGAGGGATGGAAGAAGATAAAGGAGATAACTAGAGGAGGATAGGATGGGTGACTAAGGAATACGATAGAGCACAGATGAAGGGAATGTATACCAAGAAGTGTCCAAAGCATGCATAGATAGGTGCCCTTGTTTTGATTGAGATCACAAGAAGGATGGAGGGATGGGAGATAAATGGGATATTATGGTAGGATGCAGAAGATAGGTGGGATGGAGGAGATGAATGACATACAGTAGGAAGATAGGTGCATAGTTGGAAGCATAGCTGGAAGCATAGCGGATGGAGGAAATGCATATCAAGAAGCTGCCCCCAAGTGTGGAAAAGGAGGGATGGAGATTTACGCATGACGCCTATTTGCTAGGTCTTCATCATGGTACTTATCCAAGGTGCTTGTTTGCCAAGTTTTCACCATTGGACGAAGGATTTCTCTTTACTATTTTATTTTATTTTATTGACCATTTTTTTCTTATTTTTTTGGATTTTTTTGACTTTTTGGATAGCATGCAGAAGGAGATGGATAAGGATAGGGATATGGATAAGTGGATACACGAGAAGGATATTGATGGACTCAAGCATCAAGTTCCATACGAGGTATTAAGATCCCATGTATGAGGTGACTATTGGAGGTTGGTACGACCCTATTAGGATAAATGGATTATGCAAGAGGATGAAGTAGAGGAATTTGATGGGGAAGATACGCAAGATAATGCATGGGATAGTGGAAAGTGTGTGGATAAAATGATGGGGTAGGCAGGTAATGCGGTGGTGAGTTCAGGACCAACATTGGCACATGTGGTGGTAGATGTGAAAGGATAAGAGGATTAATGGATGGAGAATGTGGGGATAATGGAGGAGATGGGATAGTGAATTTCGTGACATAGGGACCTAAAACCGAGGGTGGATGAAAATGATTAGCTTTTGGATTAGCAACTTTAGATGTTGTTAGATATTTTTCATTTGAACGTGTTGCATCTTTTTTCTTTGGGATCTACATGGTTTTGATCTTTGATTTGGTGGGCCTTTGTGGCCTATGGATTTGATTTGGATTTAGATTTTTCTTCTCTTCACCATGTCTTTTAGAGAGGACATGGGGAGATTTAGATTCATGTGGATGTTTATATTGATGTATTTTTACTTTAGCATCCAAAGTGCTTTTAGTAGCAATGGGATGGGTGCAAGGATATGGATGATGTAGAACAATGGAGGTAAAATTATGAGGATTACATGTAGATGGAAAATGTGTAGGTATGTGCCTTTGTTGATCCTGATTAGGATGTTTATGATGGATGAAAGGATGAGATGGAGGAGATGATCTTGGGATATATGGACCGAAAGTAGACATAGTGGGTGGAGGGACTTAAGAACCCAAGATGGATGGATTAGATGAAGGATGGGAGATGGTGGATGGAGGGATGTAAGGACCCAAAATGGATGGAGTAGATGAAGGAGGAATATGGATGGTTGTTTTGAGGTGATACGATAGAGGAGGAGGGATGGCAGCATATCGTCTAGTAGAGCAATGGGAAGAGCCAACATTTCTTTTGGAAGAGGCTCGTTGAGGACGTCTAGAGGTTGTACCAACATCTTTAAATTTTGGGTCTTGGGAAATAGGTCCAAGACCTTGCATACAGATTTTTTCTTTGACCTAGATGGGCTCTAAAATAACTTGCTCATGAAGGCCTAAACCTTTTCCTTGATAGTTCATGTTCTTGAGCATGCGATCCATGATAGGATTTCTGTTATTTTGAAAACATGATGTGGGTCCATTATTAGACAAAGGATGATGGGTGGTATATATGATGTGTTTTTCTTCTACAAGGAGGCCACCATGGAAGAATGTGAGAGTACCAAGGGGATATGCAAGCAGTGTGGGGATAGCAACTTTAGGCGATGATGGGGGATCATGAGAGGGAGATGATGGGATAGCAGCATTTGGATGGGTGGTATCGGGAGAGGGATGAGGGAATATGACACAATTGGGATTTGTGGTAGTGGGCTCATGCAATAGAGATGGAGGCAAGGGCTCATGATATGGAAGGGGATCATGGGATGAAACGGATGGGAGATTATGATCTTGAGATGGGCTAGATGGGACAGTAGGATCTTGTTCTAGAGAAGGGGATATTTTGGCATGCTTTGGATCAGGCTCTTGGCATGACTCATCGTGTGCGGAATGTATGATAATGGAGTCTTGGTGGGACTCTTCAGGTGGGGAGGATGGAGGGTTGATGGAGGATTCAAAACATTCATGTGAATGCATTTTAGTGACACTGGGAGTGGAAGAAGTGGATCGGATTAGGTTGTCATTGATGGGTTTGATGACTCTCAAAGTAGGAGGTGGGTGTTCAATGGATTCAATAGATGTGATGGTAGGATATGGGGGCTCAGTGGATTCAGAGGGTGTGATGGTTTCAACAGTTAGAGTGATGCTAGGGGTGGTATCATCAATGATAGGTGTTGGGTGGAGAAGGTTCTTGTCACTAATGACAGTGGATGATGGATTGGGATGGCATGCTTCCACAACTTCAAGGTGTGGAGTGGGAGATGTCTTCTTTGTTATAAGTCCTTGGAGAACTTTTGGACTGAGAAACTTGAGTACTCTAGGCTGAGATGGCATGGTAGGAGTGGATGAAGGATTATGGATTGGTGGGGGATTAGGACTAGGGATTGGTAGACTAGGATTAGATGGGGGAATGGAATTGGATGTAGGATTGGGAATAGATGGGGGATTAAGATTAGATGAAGGGTTAAGATAGGGGTATTGGAATGGTAAATTAGGACACAAGGATGCAGGTGGTGGATTAGGATGGGAAGATTGAGGTGGCAGATTGAGATAGGGAAATGTGGATTTCAGATTAGGGTTAGGATAGGTTGGTGTGGATGTTGGATTAGAATGCGAAGGTTCAAATGTAGGATTAGGGTGAGCAGATTGGTATGGAAGAATGGGGTAGTGGGTATATGCGGATGAAGGATTGAGATAGGAGGATGTGGATGGGGGATTAGGATAGGGGTATTGTGACGGTAGAATAGGATAAGAGGATACAGGTGTTGGATAAGAGGATCATGTAGATGAAGGATATGATAGATATGATAGATATCCCTTGTCAAAGGCAGCATAAGGAACATGATTAGGCATGGATGAAGACATAACAGGATAACTCAAAGGGGTGATTGGATTTTGGAAAGAAAATGGAGAAAACTTACTAGCAATGATAGTGTCAAGGGGATCTATATCATATTCCTCTTGATCAACAAGACTTTCATTATCGTTGTTGACATAATTAGGGTTTCCCTTGTCTACTATTGATGGAGGATAAGGATTCATGATGATGGATGAAAAAAATTTCAGATGGAAATGAACCAAAGCTCAAGTCAGTATTTAGGTTAAGCTCATATCAGGATTGGATTAAAGCTCAAATTAGAATGATTGGATGATGCAATGGGATTGATTATGATGATCGAATTTGATTATAAAAGTATGATTTTGACACCAAATCTACTTCGAGATGGAAGTAGATTGGTTGGGTTGAAGGTGATTGGATTGGATTGGATTGAATAAGATTGATTGATGATTGATAAGATCAACCGATGGATTAGATAGGATGACGAAAGGGACTGTAAGCCCTGTTCAGAGATTACCCTAGGTGACTTAGGATACTGATTGATCGAATTAAAGGATAAATGGACGATTGCGGCACCGAATCCACTTTGAAAATGGATTGAATTGGCCGATGAAAATGATTAACTTAGGATGGATGACAATCCTAAGCGGATGTTGATGATGACGATCAAATCAGACACTTAGGTCAAGTTGGATAATAACCTAAAATGAAGTTCAGAGGTTTTGGATGGGGAAAACGATGATTTGATTGGAGAAATGGGTGATAGAAATGGACAAATGACTGCTCAAAATGAGAGAAGGAGGTTCATAATAGGTGAAAGATTACTCAGAACGAGTAAAAAGATGATTGAGAGGGATGAATGACTACTCAAAATGAGTAAACAACCACTCACTACAGATGAATGATTCTTGGAACGAGAGGATGAAGGTTTGGAATAGATGAAAGGTTACTTAGAATGAGTAAACGATTGATGGGGATTGTTGAACGAGAGTTTGAAATGATTAAAGGAGGTTTGAAATGGATGACCGTTTACTTAGAACAAGTAAACGAATGGTCGATATGGTAGGATGAAAATAAGGAATGGATGGATGAAAGGTCAAAACAAGTGGAAGATTACTCGGAATGAGTAAACGAATGATCAAAAGGGACGAACAACTACTCAAAATGAGTAAACGACTGCTAAGAACAAATGAATCACTCTCAAAATAAGAATACAAAAGCTCGAAATGAATGATAGATTACTCAAAATGAGTAGATGATTGATCAAAATAGGTGAACAAGAGCTCAAAATGATAGAAGAAGGTTCAAAATGGATGAATGTTTACTTGGAACGAGTAAACGAATGATCAAAAAAGAGGGAATGAAGGTTCGGAATGGATGAACGAGTACTAAGAATGAGTGAATGAGTGCTCAAAATTAGGATTGGATTGAAAGATATAATGGGATTGGTTCCATCGGTCAAATTTGGGAATTGGATTTGTTTGTTTGCCAATTTTTTGCTGCAAGGGGGTGAATTTTCCCTTCTAGGGTGACTATACCCTCACAGAGGGGCGACTATGCCCACACAGAGGGGAGAATTTTTCCCTTTGGGGTGACTATTCTCTCACAGAGGGGTGAATTTTCCCTTCTAGGGTGACTATGCCCTCACAGAAGGGTGAATTTTCCCCTCTGGGGTGACTATGCCCTCACAGAGGGGTGAATTTTCCCTTCTACAGGGCAGATTCACCCTATTTTAGGCTAGATTCACCCCATTGCTTTGTGAACTCTTTAAGTGGGTAAACAAGTTGATAGAATGAAGAGATGGGTGATTGGAATGGGGTGTTAGATAATCAGATTGAGGAAATAGATGATTGGATTAGGAAAATGAATGATAGGAGTGGATGAACAAGCACTCAAAACTGGTAAATGATTTCTTAGAATGGACGAAGGACTCTCAAGTCATGGAAACAAAGGCTCAAAATGAGTAAACAATTGATTAGAAAGGATGAACAACTCTCAGAATGAGGAGATGGATACATGGAATGGATGAAAGATTACTCAAAATGAGTGAGCAGAGGATTGAAAGGGATGAAAGACTACTTAGTCAAATAGATGTTTGGAATGGTTAAACAAAGGTTTAGAATGGTAAAAATGGGGGTTTAGAATGATCAAACAGGGGTTTCGAAGGTTTAGAATGACAAAATGGAAGCTTGGAATGATTAGATAAAGGTTGAGAATGATTAAATGATGGTTTAGAGGCTAAATGGATCCAAACAGGGCTATTTCAGTTGTTCAACAGGGAAAATTTGCCCCTCTGCAGTAACCAAGAGGGTGTAGTTGCCCTTCTGCAGTGAATCAGAGGGTGCATTCACCCTTCTATAGTAAATCAGAGGGCGCAGTCACCCTTCTATAGTAAATTAGAGGGCACAGTTGCCCTTCCATAGTAAATCAGAGGGTACAATCACCCTTCTGCAGTAAATCAAAGGGCGTAGTCACCCTTTTGCAGTAAATCAAAGGGTGTAGTCGCCCTTTTGCAGTGAACAAGGACTTGGTTTGATGAAAATGACTATGGAAAGGACTTTAAAATGACAATAATAAGGCCAATTTTTCAAAAAATTTACTAGTTTCTCACAAGAAAACACTTTCAAGAAAACACAATCCTATGATTAATGTTAAGGGTATGGACAATGAGGTCTTAATCTAGGATGCATAAGGTGTCTAGAGAGTCCTCAATATACTCTTAGTACATGAGTCACAACTGTGAACACCAGCCCGTCACAAGCGTGAGTCGGGAACCCCAACGAGAAACTGAAGGGCTCAGTCCAACTCTTCACGTCTACCTAGGTATCCCCTAGCTTCAACGCTCCACCAATTATGACACAACTGGATTGGGGTACAGCTTTCACTCTCCCCCCTTTGTATACCCCATCAATATGCATGGTTGGAATCGTCCCTTGGGTTGATGAAATCCCCAAGCAGGTCCCACTAGAAAGAAAGCACTATTCATTTCCAACTACTCCCCAGGCTCACACGAAGTGCAAGGGGAAAGTGAAAACAAACTAATGCCCCCTTTGGGTAACACAAAAAGATAGACACAACAAGCAATGAATATTACTTCCCCTAATTAAACTATGTTCTTAGATTAACGAAGCCAACAAGGATAGCTTTAAAAATCTAAGCAAATGGATAGCCCTACCAGCAAATGTTAGTTGTTTTATCCCGCGTTCTTCATCAATTACACAAGAATATGCTACAAAATGTTATCAAAAACACAAATATCCTTGCAAGAAACAATGTTAGGGGGTTAGTATATAAAAACAACAAAAAATGGGAGCAAAAATGAAGCTAAAATGGTCGTTTTACCTTTCAAAATGTGTTGTTTTGGGGTGTTTTCGCCCCTCTGCAGTGTTGAGGAAGGGCGCAGTCACCCTTTTACAATGACAGGAGGTACATTTTCCCTTTTGCAGTGACCAGGAGAGTGCAGTCACCCTTCTGTAATGACCAAGAGGGTGCAGTCACCCTTCTGTAGTGACCAGAAGGGCGTAGTCGCCCCTCTGTAGTAAAATTTTAGCACAAAAAAGTTCAACCAAGGGGCGTAGTCACCCTTCTGCAGTACAATGTTAGAAAACAAAGTTTAACAAGGGGCATAGTCGCCCTTCTATAGCAAACGTTAGCAAGCCAAAAATCCAAATAAGGGCATAGTCGCCCTTCTGCAGAAAATGTTAGTAAGCCAAAAATCCAAATAAGGGCGTAGTCACCCTTCTACAGAAAATGTTAGTAAGCCAAAAATCCAACCAAGGGTGTAATCATCCTTCTACAGAAAATGTTAGTAAATCAAAAATCCAAACAAGGGCGTAGTTTCCCTTTTGCAGAAAATGTTAGTAAGCCAAAAATTCAAACAATGGCGTAGTCGCCCTTCTACAGTAAAACAGAGGGTGTAATCACCCTTCTGTAGTCACCAAGAGGGCGCAGTCACCCCTTTGCAGTCACCAAGAGGGCGTAGTCACCCCTCTGCAACATGTTCCTGCAAAAAACTCAACAACAACAAACGTGAAATTGAGGAACGTGTTTGTGGGTCCCACCAGACATGCCAAAAATGTGATATCCAAATGTTTTACCTATTCTAAGCAACTAAAATGCAATGAAAAAACACAAAGAAACATCTCAATATTAGCCTAAGGAATTTTTAAATGCAAAGAGAAAAAGAGAAAGATGATGACAAATGGTTATACCTTCCCTTGGTAGCTGAAACTCCTTGGTTGGCCCTTGACTTTGGATTACTTTGTATGCTCCTTGGATGGCTCTTGATGTAGCTAAATGCAAAATTTAAGTATATGATTGGATGAAAATGAAAATAGATTAATTGGATGGCTAAATGAGTGCACAAAATGACAATATTTAGTTGCAAAATGACTAAGTGTTCCCAAAATGCCTTAGAGGAGTGGGTATTTATAGAAGAATTTGAATTCTCTAGAGAATTCAATGGTTGAAATCTATCCAACAAGGCCAAGATGAAGGGATAAGGTGAGTTGAGGACTCACAAGCCCTCACATTTTGACATATGGAATGTGAAGTGGCTAAGGGTGAGATGATGTGTAGGTGATGTGGAAGGGAGGTACATGATGTGGAGGAAGGACAAGTACCTTCCAAGTACCTTGGGGAGTGAGAAGATTCCTTGGAGGAATAAATGTGAATTAAAAATTCACATGCTTGGGAGAATCTACTGGATAAGAGAGGGTCTCCAAAAAGGTGGGATTTTATCACATGTGACATGATATGACAAGTCAAAGATTCTAGAAGATGCATGGGAAAAGGGGATTCTAGGAGGAATAAAAGTGAATTAAAAATTCACATGGGGAAGAGAAGAGCCTTGGATGAATAAAAAAGAATTAAAAATTCCTTGGGGGATGGGGAGAGTTGACCAAGGTACTAATTAGGTTTCACTAATTAGTAATTAGAGGATAATTAGGGGTTAATGAGGATTAGAAGCCAACTTGCAAAAGTTGGAGGATGTGACACATCTTAATCAAGGATTAGGCATGTGCACATCCTTAATGAAGAGATTAGGAGATGGATTAGGATTAGATGAAAATGACATGTGAGGAATTAAATAAATGTAATATTTATTTAATTTGTTTGATGAAAAGGGGATTAGGGAGGGTAAGGTATTTAATCATTAATTAAATACCTTAGAGATCTAGCAGAATTAAGGGTATTAATTAAATAATAGTAATATTACTTAATTAATGCAAATAAAAGGATGTTTAGATGAAAGGGGATAAATTTGGATAAATTAATTGTCCAAATTTAGGTGTCTACAATTAGAAAAAATTCAAAATACCTAAACAACCTCAAATATCTTGAAAACCCTAAACAACCTCGAATAATTGAAAAACCAAAACATTCACATAAACTTTCAAAAATACCAAAAACAACCTTAAAACATTTTCAAAATACCAAAAACATTGAAATAATCCAAAAAATCCAAAACCACCCATCCCATTCTGCTTTCACCCGCAATAAACCTTCATCCCTAATAAATTGATCATCACTTTCAACCTTTAATAAAACAAATAAAAAACAAGTGTAGCAAGTCATAAGGTGAGAACTTAAGTGCCAAAATCTAAAGTCTAAATCATAGTTAAATGCGTCAGTGAAGTTTATATCAACGACTTATCATAAATCTGATCATCATCCTACATCAAACAATCCATGATCAACATGTCCTAGGATGTATCCTTCCAGTGATGGACATTAGTATCAAGCATCACCTTAGCTAAACTTAAACTAGCAAGAGATATCGATAACACTAATTGTTTGTCTTTTGTCTTTTCTTATGATTTATCTTAATAACCCATTCTGAGGACCTCTCAATGATATTTATCTCAAAATATATAAAGAGAAAGGAATGGGGCATCGATCATTATCTTTCATTTGTTGTGCTTGTGGGTACACTTGTAAAATAATCTTGGTGCATACTTGCTTAATTGTGTGTAGGAAGGTTGTTTGGAGTGTGTTCTTGACTATTGTGTATGCTTTGGTCTAATATATTCTAATCTTCTAACTTGCATTCGAATGAGGTTTTTGTATGTCAAGATGTGAAAAATAACTATCCTATCTATTTGCAGAGTCAAAGTCCATTACACTGGATACAACGTCATCTTGGTTATTAATACCTTTATGCATCATGTGTGTTATATCAAATAACAAGGAACAATGAAAAATCTGAATCCCAAGATTTAAGCAAACCATCATCTTTAATTCATCCTCATCATGCATTTCACGTAACCATCTCTAATAAAGTATTGGTGGATCATATAGAATTGTTGGATCTTTTGAAGCAATCATCAAAATTAATGGTCATTCATCTTGTTTCTTCTATCTTCTATACATGCTAACCTGACATCATGAAAATCAACAAAAACATGATCAATGCATCCATCCTACATCCTCAAATCATCAGCAGAATCATAGCATATCACATCATACATCCTACAAAATCATTATCATTTAAGTTGTGATGATTAATATAGATTTGTTATTCTAGGCATCTTAAATCATTGCATTACATATCATAAACATGCATGGAATTATCATATAATAAGCATAGACATCTACATTGTTTATCCATACATCCATACACATACATCATCATCTCATCATCATAAAATTTCATAGAAAATGCACAAAAAGAAATGCATCCATATCATTTGCATAATCATAACATTTGCATATCATATCATCCATCCCATAACATGTCATGAAAAGATAATGAAAAAGAATATAGCATTGCATCCATCCATATCATTACATCTCATATCATCACATGTATCATCGTATTGCATACGAATAAATAAAGTGCATCCATACAATCATAAGCATACCATATCAAATTTGTATTTGTATCATATAATATATATAAAAAAATTAATGTCATGGTACAATATCTAGATCAGTGTATGTATATCAATCATAAATACAATATCCACAAGGCTATCAAAAAGGAGCCCATGAATGTATATCTGTATCAAAGAATAGGGAAACAAATCAAAAAAATTCTATATACTCGAGATAGCCTTGATGGCTACTACCCTCTCCAACCTGTCTCTCTAGCTGATCCTCAGCCCTGGGCCATGCATCACTCCTCTGTGAGTAGTCAGGCTATCTTAGTGGTTGTCGAACATCTCTGTTATAGTGCATCCTATAATAGGTTTCCCTAGTCACAACCTCTTTGTATAGCCTAGTAGATACTGTCCTACCTTATGTAGCCATTGTAAGGGCCTCTAACTATTGGTGTCGCTTGATCTCCTAATCCATCTTGGCTATCACATCTTGTACCTACTACATTGCATGATCTCTCTCCATAGTAATAGCTAAAACCTTCTACCTGGCCTTGTCCCTCTCAACAATGATCACCAAAATCTACTAGCGGGCCTGATTCCACTCACTTGTAATAGTCTAAATCTACTACTACAATTGTTGAATCTGTAAATCTTAGGGATCTAGCTTTGGTGGTGGTCTCTACACTAGCTGTTGTTGCAGTAGCTACAACTAAATAGGAGGATGTTTTCCAACTGGTGGTGCCCCTAGAATCTACCCATCATGGCCATCTTGTCCCCGTCCTCTGTCCTTTCTTGCTCCCCTCCCTCTTAGTCTCTCTCCTATAGGAGCACCCATTGGATATTTCAACCTGTGAGGGGGTGTGAACCGTGCATCATATGTAGGTGTGCTCTAATTTTCCAACTATCCCTAGTCATATGCCCATGGTTATGCCACCAACTACTAAAAGCCCTCAACCACCTTCAAAGCTGGGATAGTAGGTCCCCATGTGGGAACCTCTCGAGTTGATATTGCAAAGATTTCCTTGTATGCATCATCTGGCCTATCCTGTTGATCACCAAACTATCGTGCCACCCTATCTAGTAGATATCTCTCTATAATAGTGTGCTCTCGACCCTACATATATTGGGTCTCTCTAGCGAAGAAGAGCTATTGTGTATCATCAAACCATGCGAGCATCTGTAGCTAGGGTTGCCATCTAAAAACTATCATTTCATCCAGCACCTGACACTAGTATGGAATTCCAAGTTGCCCAATGTGTTGTAGAGTGATGTCACCTCTATAACACCGAACAACTAGATCATCTAGCTCAACAATGGTCGAAGCACAACAATATGCTCCCAAGCCCAAATATGAAGCAAGGTAACTCCTCTCTCGATAGCTCTACCATCGTAGTAGACAAAGTCGTGCATATCATGATACAATGAGGCTAGCATCAGTGGCCCCCATGCAAATAGTGTCCTCCTATAGAGCATCTTGTGCCATGCCAAGCCCCATCTTGTGTTGAATCCTCTACTCTGTTGGTCAGGAGTGACTAAACCAGAAATGATGGCTACAACAATCAATCGAAATGTGAGCACTCAACCTTTATACATCTCAAGGTCGATCTATGAAGTGGCTAGAATGATGTCCTCAATCTCCATCACCTCATTGTAGGCATCGTATCTAGCATCAACATCATAAATCACATCCTCACCGTGTATCGACAAATGCAAAATCTGCCATACATCCTCTAATGTCACCATCGCCTCACTAGTGGGAAGGTGGAATGACAAAGTCTCACTATGTCATCTCTCACATAGCATGGTCATCATAGCCCGATTTGTCTAGATGACGAGCATGTATGCCATGTACCATAGGCTAATCTCCCCCAAGTGCTCCTGGTACAACTCGGATAAATCACCAAGTCTCTCCAAAACTACGGGTTGGACATCAAGGGTTGAATGACCTCCTACACCCACAAAGCACACAATGTCAAAAATTTTAAAAAATTGACTCAGTTTAGAATTTTTGGCTCAAAACCGACAATAGCATAGCTATTTACAATAGCGTCACTATATTTCAAATTCCAAATTATGACGCCCAAAGGCATTCAAATTGCAAATCGCAAACCACGTCGCTAGAAACATATGCCTCATGATTTAAATTTTGGAAACCTTAACCATGTTTTTTTTAATCTAGAAGTGCATCGCAATAAACATATGTGCTGCAATTTAAAATTGGAAACCCTAATTCTAAATTGCGAACTGTCGTATTTACACATATGCATCGCTAAAATTCATTTTAGCATCGTTAATTCTAAAATTAGAGTCACTATATAGTGACACTACCGCAGTTTAAATTTCAAAACACAATAAATGCATCAAAAAGTCAAATTTTAAATCAAGTTTAGGATCACATACCGGTGGTCTTGCACTTGGAAGCCTCTAGTACTCTCAAACTCGATCGAAAATGTGTTGTGGGAGCTCTCCTTGCACCATTTCATCAAAGGCTCAAAGCTCAAAACAACAAAAATTGTCTAAGGTGTGAATGCACAAATAAATTGAAAGTGACCCTTCTTGGCTTATTTATACATCAAAATTAGGTTTTTTTGCCCTAATTTAAGCTTCAAGCTAGGGTTTGTCATTATTTTCACCAATTTTTCCAATCAAAACCTTATTTTTCATCATTTTTAGTGTTTTTGGCATAATTCTTGCATCTTGGAGCCTTTCTAGACCCATGGGGCAACTTTTAACCTTTGTTGAGAAATCAACCCAAAATTCAAAATTTTCACCCGATTTCTCAAGGGGGCAAAGAATCATCTTAATCCCTTCAGCGGGGCATCTAAAAAATCAAAAAAAAAAAAATTGATTTAGGCAGCAGTTTTTAATCTGAAGAACATCAATCTTTGAACTGAAGCAATAGGTACCTCACTTCAAAGAGGGGCAAAATGTAGACACTAAAAAATGTCTTGAATGATATCATGCACTCGAATCAGGTATAGTAACATGATTTCCTCTTCAAACCCATCCTATTTTTTCTTAATTAATTAAATTAACCTATTTATTTAATTAATTGCATCATTTGCATCTATTAACCTAATTGATCAAATCAGGTTAATTCCCCCCTTTTTCATGCTAAGATTTTGTCTCATTCAATTAAATAAATCAACTATTTAATTTGATTCTCTAAGTCTTCTTATTTAATTAAATAACCCCAAGTTATTTAATTAAATATCATTTCACCTTTCCCCTTCATTAAATCATTTAATTTAACGAATACCACTTTAATTCTTCCAAATCCCCTAATTGTATGATTAACATTATTTAATTAACAATTATCTAATTAATCTAATTTTCCTCCAAAAGGGGGAATTTTCCTTCCCCTTTTGCACAATTAAACATTGTTAATTTAATTTTCAAATTATCCTTTTTCCTCACCCATGAGAATATTCCAAAGAATATTCTTTCTCCTCCAATCATTTGAAAAAGGGAATATTCTCACTTGGCTTCATTTACAAGTTAACTTGTGACTTCTTGAGCAAGTTGACTTTTGACCTCTTTAACAGGTCAAAAGTGTGTTTGTTTGGAAGAAAGGAGAACCCTTTATTAAGTCTCATCTTGCATTCTCACCCGTTGATGAGAATCCATGATCCATTCCTCCAATTAGATTTTTCAATCTCAACCCTCCATTTCTCGTTTGCTTTCCAATAAATAGGTCACTATTTGGAGACAAATGGATCCATCTTTCAATTTTCAAACTTATGCTGTTGAAATCACTAAAATTTACACTCATTTTAACTCGTATTTAATATATATTTTAGTTCATTTTAGTTACATAATAGTTGTAAGCTTCCATTAATGGCTTCCATGCATCCATTTAGCTTGTTTATAATTAGGGTTTGAATCTTTAAGCTTAGAATCCACTTAGGTTAGCTTCGCCTTTCCATATTTAGATCATTTTTAGCATAAAATCATATTAAATTACCTTGCATCATGTTAAATTTAACATAAATCATGTTTTCATTCACATATCACAACTATTTAATCGATTCTCTTCAATAGAATTGATTGAAACAAGCTCACCGATCATTGGATTGGGAAAGGGTCTTTGTTTCACATCAACACGACACAAATCTCAAAATAGGATAAGTTTTAGATGGGTTAGAGTAGACATTTAAATGCTTTCGTAGTTTATAATTTATAATGTTTAGTTTAACTTTCATTTGAATGATCTTGTTTAAGATTGAGTATTAGTGGCTTCGTTATACGTCAATTTTTCATGGATCAAGCGTAATCGGCCAATGCTAATATCCTCAGTTGATAGGAAGGCTTCCTTGAGATATGAGGGATGCGTGACAAAGCCCCAAAAAGATTCTTTAGACTTGCATGTAACTAGTGATGATGAGGATTGGTTTGAAAAAAATGGAAAAATAATAGTCTTGAATCATAATTTGAATCCATCCAGAGATGATTCTAAGACTAATGACTTCAGAGAATATTTTAATAAAACTAATGGGCATGGTGAGTTTACCAATGCCCCTTTAGAAGAAGAGCATGTTGAGGGATAAGTTACAGATCCTCAAGGTGATTCTATGATGGTGCATCAATTTGAGGATGTGTGCAATGTAAAAGTGCTATCACATGGAGAATGTATGACAAGAACCTAGGATGACCTTTTAGGTAGGCATGTGGCTACCATTGATGAAATAGTACATGAGGAAAAGGACATAACAACATCCTTGAATGATTCTCTTAATCTATCCAATGTAGTTGTTGACACTAGTATTAAGTTTCATAGTGTTAAGATCAATCATATACCTTTAGATGATGGGATCAGTGAATGTAAAAGTGATGAAGTTTACAAAGAAGCTGAAATAGGTGAATCTTTCCAAACAACAAATAATGGTGATTATAGATATGACAACCTAGGTAGTTTGGGTTTGGACTTCCAAACTAAGGCTATTGAGAGATACTTATGTTGAATTCAATAGTGGTGTGTTAGAGAGTGATTTATTCAAGGAGACAACATCACAAGAGGGGAACAATGATCGAAGAAATTACCCTTTCAATTCATAGGATTTAGGTATATTGACACTTCCATATGATGGTAATCCTACATGGGATGAATTCCATTTTTATCATGATGATGTTCTAATTCTAGAATGCACTGAATGCATTACAGATGGCATTACTACTGTTGATCCATTTTTTGAAAACAAATCTAATTTCTCTCTCTCTCTCTCTCTCTCTCTCTCTCTCTCTCTCTCTCTCTCTCTCTCTCTCTCTCTCTCTCTCTCTCTCTCTCTCTCTCTCTCTCTCTCTCTCTCTCTCTCTCTCTCTCTCTCTCTCTCTCTCTCTCTCTCTCTCTCTCTCTCTCTCTCTCTCTCTCTCTCTCTCTCTCTATATATATATATATATATATATATATATATATATATATATATACTCTCTCTCTCTCTCTCTCTTCACAGGATGGCATTACTGTTGATCATTTTTTGAAAACAAATCTAATTTCTCTCTCTCTCTCTTACAGATGGCATTACTCTTTGTTGATCCATTTTGAAAACAAATCTAATTTCTCTCTCTCTCTCTCTCTCTCTCTCTCCTCTCTCTCTCTCTCTCTCTCTCTCTCTCTCTCTCTCTCTCTCTCTCTCTCTCTCTCTCTCTCTCTCTCTCTCTCTCTCTCTCTCTCCTCTCTCTCTCTCTCTCTCTCTCTCTCTCTCTCTCTCTCTCTCTCTAATCCCTCTTTTCTCTCTCCCTCTCCCTCTCCCCTCCCTCTCTCCTTCCCCTCTCTCTCTCTCTCCTCTCCCCCTCCCCTCTCTCTCTCCCCTCTCCATCCCTCCCCCTCTCTCTCTCTCCTTCACCCTCTCACTCTCACTCTCCCCTATCCCTCCCCTCTCTC
>VDFB02000007.1:33731187-33754592 GCA_007258455.2 Sequoia sempervirens | reverse complement strand
AGGGAGTGAGAGAGATAGAGGGTAGAGGGTTTAAGGATTTAAGGTTTAAGGGTAAAGGGCTAAGGGTAGACTGGAGAGACATAGGAGTGTGTGAGAGAGAGAGAGGGGGAAAGAGATAATATTTAAATATTTTATATGTTATTAATATTAATTAGTTATATAATATTTTATATATTACTAATATATATATACACATTAACTAAAATATAGAAATAATATTTAAATATTATACATAATAATATTTTATTTTTTAGACTGCAGGAATCGGGTAGCACGACCCCCTATAAACTGCAGGTGCGCCTGGTAAACTTTTTAACGTGACCGGCGGCGCTGGTGCGACACGCCCTTCGGTACCACGGGGGTGGGGGGGACTAGAACTTGTGACCAACCTCCTGCTACAGGAAAGATTTAGCCAACCAAGTTAGGGCCCCAACCCCTATTATACATAATAATATATTATATTATATATTATATAATTTTTTAAGAGACTATCATAAATTGTATATTATATATTAAATTATAAACTATATTGTATATTTTAAACTAGATATGTTAAAATAAACTATAAAATATTTATTATATTTTCTAAATCATATATTATAAAGTGTATAATTTTTTTTTAAATCATATATAAACCAAATCGGATATCCGATCCAAAACAGATATCCGATTTGAAACGGATATATGATTCAAAAGGGATATCCGATTTGAAACAGGTACTCAATAGTTCTGACATAAAATTTATTGACTAGGAATTAGCCTCAGGCTTGCTATGGAATTTGGCTAGGACATGCCAATCTTAAGAAGTCAACACAAAAAATGTGTTTAACAACTTACCTTATTTTTCTAGACTTCGCCCATGTGGCCGACAACTTTTATTTTAGCCAAAATTGATGAAACGAAAAGGGTTTGTAGAGGAGACTCAACTTTCCATCAATATAAATTATGCTTTACTTTGAATTTAATAAATAATTATTATTCATTTTCTATTAGAATTATGACTAAAGTCTTGATTGATAGGTGATTGAAAAATCTATAACTTTCAAAAGGTATCATATTTTTGAATTCAAAACATGTGTCACATTATATGCTTGCATACTATAGGATTAAAAAAAATGAATTTCATGAGGTTTTGACCAAGAGGTGGTCAAACATACGAGTTTTTATATTTTTAAAAGTTGTAATAAAAAATCATAATTAATTATTTACTTGGAAAAAATTACAAAAATATCGTCACATCGGACATGAGTCCTCTACTTATATCTAAAATCTTATAAAAATTATTATCATTTTATTGTAGTTAGGGTGGTCAGACAGACATCTACTTTTTTCGCTGAAATTTAAGTACTACTACATTGAAATTTCAAATTTTCACCAAATAGACTTAAAAAAAAATAAAATAGTAGTTTAGAAACTACATTCAATTTTCCACAAATTCTATTCTTACATATTTTTGAAATAATATAGATAACTTATTCAAATTTTTATCTCAAGTTGCCTAACTCTGATTTTTTTTAATTTTCATTGCCACTTAAGGGCATGTTTTTTCCATGATGATCATGTACATACCCTCTATCTACTACTCAAATATTGATGAGCCTACTCTAAAATTTGTGAAAATTATATCTAATGTCCTAGTGGCTTTTAATGCAAATTCCTTTCCTTGTGATTGTGCATTAATTGGTTGCTTTGTTGGAACCAGCCTATCAAACCAAACAACTCTAGATTGGGTAGTTGATAAATGGTATATCTTGCCGAAAATTCATTTTACCCTAGAAGGTTTTCTCATTGCAACCTTTGAAGATAAAGACATGAGAGATCATATATTAAACACAAATGGATGGATGCTTGGCAAGGCACATTTATCTATTCAAAATTAGTCTCTAAACTTTAATCCACTAAAATGTAACCTAGCAAATTCACTCATTCAGATTGGCTTCTATAACCTTTCTATGGAGCTTTGGTTGATGGATGTACTTTACATTATTGGTAATAACTTGGGGAACTTGTGGTAATCTATGAGGAATAATTGGTGGAGAATTCAAGATTGTATTCTTGATTATGTATGGCCACAATACACAAACTTTCGAAGACATTAACTTCATGTGTGTTTAGTGGAAAATTGGTGTGATCAATCAAGGTTGAAGAGAAGAAATTATTTTTTCTAAAATGTGGTAACAACTCACATTTCACAAAATATTTCCCCAAGGTTCAACCCCAAAAATAAAAAATAAATATGGGTTTAAAATGCCAACCTGGTTCTTGACCTAGTCCAATTACCCACTATGGTTGAATTATACCCTATAAAAGCTAGGAAGGTATGTAATTGTGTTGCATTTATTCATTTTAATGGGACACTTTTTGGTGTAGATACTTTAGAGGAAGAAGGGAAAATGAGTGTAGAACTAGATTTTAATTAAATGATGAGAAATATGAATCATGAAAGTAAGATGCATTAGCTAATTTGTGGCTAATATTTTGAAGGCTAATATAGATTCTAGGAGGAAGAGGGATCTAGGAAAAAAAAAATTAAAATACAAGAATGTGCTTTATCTAAAGGACAACTGAACATTTATCACTACCTACTAAGGCCTAAGGGACAAAGCCCCTCTGTTAGAGAAAAATGAATACTTCATCATGAATGATATGGGATTGAATTCCCCTAACAAGAGTAATGTGACTAAGCATCTCATTAAAACAATGTTTGTTGACAAGCACTATATGCTAAGTGATCTTATCTTAATGAACCTGTCAATAGGAAACCCCTAAAACTTGGATTATTCACCATGATAAGACACTTATTCCCATGGACACAAGTGTCCATAGTCAAATTTCAAAAATTCAATTTTCCTAACACTTCTTGTCTTGAAAGATACTATATTTTCATGGTCATTTTATTAAAAACTTAGTATAAGCTTGTTTATAAACCTATTTTTCCCTCCAACCATTCATGTGATGAAAAACTTGCTATCATCATTCATCCTCCAAGACAAGGTGAATTATAGTATCATCATAAAAGCAATAGGGAAACAAGGTGAAAGTTAAATATCTAAAGTTGTGGATCCTCATTGGAGCTACCAAGCCATGGATATTTTATTGTTTTTATTCTCCTCTTCTATTTAAAATATATTTCTTCTATTTCCCCCTTTAGAGATCCATTAGGAACACACTAAACTATATTTATAGTTTACAGTTGGGTCATAGAAAATTATTTGTTATATAAAATTTTAGAATTTAATAAATTTATATATCCAAAGCCACATGTGGTATCATTATAATGCTAGTTACAATTATCACTATCAGAAGCTTTCACACTTTAATATTTATAAAATAATATTCATTTAGTAAAACAACACTCTTTTTAGGTTTATCTACATATATGATACATTACAAGGATATTATTTCTTATAGTCTTCCTTGAGTTGGAAATGTTAGTTTAGAAGTTGAGAGAACTAAGAATAGGATTAAGGATCAATGAGAAGTAAACTATTGTTTCTTAAATGTCACTAGTATAGTATTGATTATCCAAAATCATTTCTAATGAACTAATGCCCATCCAAGAGTTAAACATAGAAATCAAATAATTTCACTATATTTTACTCTATAATTTAACAATATCATGTTAATATTCACACCAATTTTTAACATAATTCTTAACCAAACTTGAGTCATGGAGGTTGAATAGGAATTTAAAAGGCATATGCTAAGTGTTTGGAAATCACATTGAGGGAGGTTGCTTCCACATCTACAGTAAATAATTGGTTAATTCAAGAACTATCCATGTTTTGCATAACATTGACGTTCCTTGTCTATGCATCCACATTTAATGGAATTGTTTGACAAAACAATAAACTAACATGAATTCCTTCAAAATATGAGGTGCACGGTAAAATTTCATTTTGAGATATGCTTGGTGAATCTAATTAGGAGAGGATAATATGGTCATTCAGAATATACAACTAGAGAAGATTCAATAAAGACTATATTTTTAAACAATTGACTGCATAAATTGGTTGAGAAGAGGGTATCACATCACTTAGTTAAGTGAAATTTAGTTGTAGGAAAAATTACCACATTTTATAGTTGGCACACAAATACACTTGCATTTTGACAACAAACTGGTTATGATTTTCTATTGACGCTTTCTCACATGAAGTATCAATGTAGATAGGTGTCCTTAGAGGTGTCAATTCTCTTTTGACACCTCTTCCTACATTTTTTGGAGGCAACTTCCCACCACTCCATGAGTGAGGATTCTTATCCTTATTTCATGGAGTTTGGTTGCCTCCCTCATTCTTATTTATGTACACCTTACCAATCTAATCTATGGGTTGACTTTATGCAATTTTGTGTTCATTGTGTTTTCTTTCAATCTTTGATTATCAGAGGTTCTTTCATGGTATCAGAACTAGACATGGATTTTTCCAGGTCATAAGGTGAAGCATTTCATTGTATTTTTCAATCAATTCATCTCTATGCAACAATCCACTGGAAAGGAATTATTGATCCAAGCTTGTAGGCTAGGATTTTTGAAGGATGAATGATTAAGGGGAGATTTTGGTTCTCCATTATGAGGTGTGGTTTGTTCATCACATGTGACTATTTGTTCATTGCATGTCAAAATTTCCACTATATCAGGTTCATTTTTTGTATTTACATTGGTTGCAAGTTGTGATTAAGAGGAGGAGGTAGAAAGTTTGGGATACCAAATAGGGGAAGATATGCCCACCTTGCCTACACTCAGGCGTGCATCAACCAAACCCTCATGATTTCTTTATAGAGGTTGTGTTTCATTTTGGAGGGCCATTTAATTTCAAGATCATTTGTGGATGCACACTTGAATTCATAGACTTGATCAATATACATGTCATGAGTCATCTTTGGTAGGCCACGAAGGATCTCTACCACATTTTAGTGAATTTATAGGTTGTGAATCACATGTGGTAGATTGCGGGGAATATCTACCACGATTTAATCATGAGCCATCTGTGTGACGATTTCTAGGATTTTAGGCACATTCAAACTTGGTTCAAAGATGTTTTGCATTTGGGAATCCTATTAGGATTTTGCGAAGAAAGCCCTTTGCATTTTTCAGAAACCTATGATTTCTGAAAGAGACTTATGACTTATTTTGTTATAAGGGAGAGGATTTGATGGTGGGTAGGACAGTGTTGAGTTAGAGGTCCACATCAGCATCATTTGAGTCAATCAAAATTTTTTGCACATTTCCCTTCATAGTCTTGCTAGCACACCCCCATTTTTTTCTCTAGTCAAATTTGTGCATTTTTTCAATGTTTTTAGATCATTTTCCAAAAACCACAAAAAAAGAGCCAAAATGTGTCATCAACCAATAGTGGGTCTCTGAGTCATGTATTATTGGTACGTTGATGTGGTATCACATGATTGGTCAGTTTGTGTACTTTATGAATTAAAGTTTTTTGTAGTTGGATATTAAGTGTAAATTTATTGACTCTTTTGTTAACCAAAGTTGGGTTCCAGGCTATCATATTCTATACCCATGATATGTCCCCTACCCATGATTGGCTCCTCTCCCTTAGATCCAATTTAGGTGGGGCATGAAATTGGGGCTCTTTCTTGGTGGTAAAAATTGTTAAATTCAATGGAAGGAAGACCACTATTGTTCACCTCCCTTTTTATTCCAACTCACTAATGTCACCTTTTACCATAGGGCTTATATAAAACAATTTCAATTCTTAGCCCTTGGTCACATGGTATTCCAACCCTTGATTCTTTCCAACCCAAGGGGACTTAAATTCCTCTTATTTTTCCTCTCTTTTCTAATTTTTTGGTGGATTTTTTTTTAAAAAACTACAATTAATTTTTGCAAGGAGGGTCAATTATTTTGAAAATGTGAAAAAATTGAAAGCTTCATAACTTTTTCTTATTAGCTCAAAATTGAGTGTCATTTTTTGTACAAGTTCTTGTTTTGTACAACACTTCCAATGAGCCCGTTTGGACTATTTATAAAAGCACTCCTATAAAGAGAAAAATGGGAGGTGGGGAGGGTCAATGAACACCTAAGTAGGCTTAAAGCATATGCGTATGCAATATATACACTAACATGGATCCTATCAAACTAATTTTGGGATGGAAATACGTGAAGGGGAGTGGATGATATAGAGTTAGTTCTGACATTACATCAAGATTTTTTTCTTCTTTGCTTGATTTGTAGGAATCCAAAGGAGTGTCTTTTGCAATGGTGAAACTTCTCATAAAAAAATTATTTCTCATTAGGGTGGAGGACATTCTAGTACTAGAAAGTTTGGGGAAGGGATTCCTCATCTATGTGATATCCACATGTTGCTTGTTCCAGGGGCACGAGTGAAGAGATACTTGTTTGTTCTAAAAATTAAGGATGTGACTTTGGCAAGACATATGATACAACCTAATTATAGCACTATATTTGTGAAGTGCTAAGTGAACTTGGTGGCATGCCAAAATTTTGTTTAGATGGAGGAATTTGTGAATTTATTACAAACTATTGTAGACAAAGATTTTTGAAGGGTGGTTGAAGGTTGTCAAAAAATTTATACAAAGGAGGAAATAATGGTGTTTACAACATTCAAGGGTTGGAGTTGGAAAAATACATTACCATATGACAGTGATAATTTTGGTTTCTCATTAGGGTGGAGGACATTCTCGAGTGAGAAAGTTTGGGGGAAGGGATCCCTCATCTGAATGATATCCACATGTTGCTTGTTTCAGGGGCATGGGTGAAGAGTTACTTGTTTATTCTAGAAATCAAGGATGTGACTTTGGCAAGACATACGGTACAAGATAATTATGGCACTAGATTTCTGAAGTGCTATCTGAACTTGGTAGCATGCCAATATTTTGATTAGATGGAGGGGTGTTTGAATTTCTTACAAACTATTGCAGACAAAGATGTTTGAAGGGTGGCCGAAGGTTCCCAAAAATTTTGTGCAAAGGAGGAAATAATGGTGTTTACAACATTCAAGGGTTGGAGTTGGAAAAAAACACTACCATATGCCAATGATGATCAACTTTGTAGAGAGTAGTGAAAAAAATTGGTTTGCCTGAATTATAATATGTTTGAATAAAATTACAATCCAGGGAACAAAAAGGGCTAGAAATCTTAGCTATTGAATGCAAAATTTTAGACCCTATGTAGTCAATGATTATGGGGGGATTTTTGTTGGTAATCTTTGTTGCAAAATCAATGGCTCTTCCATGATAATTGTTGGTTTATATTTTTTGATATGGGGGGGTAAATGCTTCTATGTTGTAGAGTATTTACCTCTCTCAATCTCTCTACCATCCTCACTCCCTCTCCAATTCTCCCTCTCTAAGACCCCTATCTCCCTCCCTCCTACCTCCCACCCTCCCCCCTCTCTCTCTTGTCCTCTTTCTCTCTTTCTTGCTTCCTCTCTCTCCCCTATTTCCTCTCACACTCTCCCTCCCCCTCTTTATCTCTTACTTTCTTCCTCACTCTCTCCTTCCCTCTCTACTTCTTTCTACCTACCTATCCCTCTTTCCTCCATTTGTCTCTTTCTCTCACCTCTCTCCATCCCTACCTCTCCCTCTATCTCTCCTTCCCTCTCTACTTCTCCCTATCTACCTATCCCTCCCTATTTACCTCTCTCAATCTCTCTACCTTTCTCCTTCACTCTCTCCATCCCTCTACTTCACTCTATCTTTCCCCTCTCTCTCTCTCCCCCTCCATCTCTACTCCCTCTCAACTCTCTATCTCACCTATCTCTCCCTCCACTCTTCCCTCTATAATCTCTCTCCCATATTTCCTCTCAATTTCTCTCCCTCCACCTCTTTCTCTCTTACTCTCTTCATCACTCTCTCCCTCCCTTTCTACTTCTCTCTATTTTTCCCCCCTCTCTCTCCCATTCCCTCTCTACTCCCTCTCTACTCTCTATCTCACCTCTCTCTCCCTCCATCCTCCTTCCCTCTCTACTTCTCTTTATCCTACCCCTAATGATTGTTGGATATAAAATTGGTTGCTACAATATCTAGGGAATATAAAATTTATTTTGTTAAATTGGAAGGCTTGTCAAATCTATAGAATATTTGAATTACAGAGGCCGACTTTCTTAAGTACAAAAAAAAATTGCACTGTATGACTTTGAACTAAGATATTTAAAATTTTGAGAAAAAGGGTAGGAAGATATACCACCAAATATGAAATTAAATGTAATGTTATGATAATTTTATTTATTATTTCTTTCTTAACACCCTAGAAACACATTTGATTATATTGAAGATAGAGAGAGTTGGAAGATGCATAAATATTCTACTATATAATTAAGGACTTTTGTCCTTTCCACAACCTCATCATATAACTAAATCAAGAGGTTTAGAATTTGAAAATGGAGGATGGATGCAATGCCAAAAATTATGAAACTAAATGTAGTTGAGAAATTAAAAAGACAATATTAACAATTCATTTAAAACTATCTTTGTTATTTCTGTGTTGATACCTTGAAAACATTGTATCGAGAATTAAATGATCCTTGTTCTATATTTTCTTAGTTCGAAGATGCATATCTTATCTGCTATAATCATCTCAATCTACTGTATTTTTTTGAAAATTTATTCATTAATTCCAACGGTTTAAGATCACAAAGCAAATTAAAAACACAACTCAATTTCCAAGAATTGTTATAACAAAAGTGAACAACTAATCTATTCAACACATAAATCCACTATTCAGAAAATATCTCCAAAGATGAACATGACATGCACTAAATATGTATCTACTATACTAATGCTTTTGTTACATAAGAAATAAATATTTAGAAATCCCACTTTGAGTGTTACATCTAAAATACATTTTAAAAATAGGCAATAAATAGAACTATTTTTATTTTTTTTTAAATGGTTGATAGGAATTCCAATACTATCTTGAATAGAGTCAAATACATCAAAAACAAGCAAAGATTTCTATATAAGTATAGGTGATAAGAATAAAAAACCAAACAGATCCAACTAGACTATTTTTTAGGGCCAACAATTGCAAACACAATGATGGTTTTCAACTAATATTCTATAAAATATCGTTATTAAAATGATAGAAAGGGTTGTGTACTGTAAATTTTCATGAATCATTAAAATGTGATTCATACAACTCTGGGAAATAGCTCAAAATCCCCATTTTATAATACTTTATAATTGTTTGCAAAGGATTGAATAACGTCAATAGGACAACACTGGCTTAAAAAATATTTGATTACTTTGGATCCACAGGATATAACTAGTAAATTTCATTGCTTATCTCAATTTAATCAACCAACCAATAGATATATTATGTTTATAGGAAACGGAAATACATTTTTGTACACGGATCAAAGCATTAAGGTAGATGCAAAGGAATCTATTTAAGATACACATCATACATATTGAAAAATTATTAAGAAAGCCCTGATACAATCCCTACTACATAGGACAAACACATTCTGGAAAAATTAGCACAACACTTATAAGCTCAATGTTGTGTTGTACCCCAATGCTAAAGAAAAGCAGATAGGTTTCAAGACTCATCAAAGGATAGGTATTTTTTTATGGATATGAGTTATAAGAACATCATCGTGCTAATTATGCTTTGAATGCATAACTGATATATTAGGATCATCAACAAGGGGCTTATAAAACCCTTAGACACATATTCATAAGCAATAAATAAAATCTCACTTTAAAAACACACCACATGGATATCAACGACTTCACATTTCACAATAGGGTAAAACTCAATTTGAAAATCAATTGTAAAGAAATGAAAAAAATCCCTATATTGGGTATACCTCTAGGTTTGTCAATGTTTTTCCATTTTATTTTGTTCAAACCACGGAATGAACTATCCTTTTTATTACAAACACCTTATTCTACATTCAAGAAGTTGAATACATACATCGAAGCTTGAATATTTTTAAGAACAACCAACAAATAAATAAGTCATCTAGGAAATCAAATCAGACATCTGACTTCTACTCTCCCACTGCATAAAAATTCCATGTACAATAAGCACTAGAAAAAATGTGTTGAAAATTCTTCTGCTATTAAACATAAATCATCCCACATACAATCATCTTACCAACTAGTTAGTTGCATGAAATTATCTTGCATGACCGTAGGAGGTGGCATGAGATAAATTTTAAAGCAATGGGAAGATAAAATTGAGAGCACCATTTGAGAGGGCCTAACTTCCACATTAGAGCTCTTCTACCTCTTAGCAGGTTGAGGCTCTTTTGACCAATCAAAGGTCACACCCTTCATCCTCACCTCTTGAATGAATCTACTCAAATCCGTCAAATCAATCGTGTCCCTCTACAAGATCTTTTCAACATTGCCTTGACCAATCAGCTTGTGGAAAACAACACAAATGAAAACAAAAGAGGTCACAAATGGCATAGTACCAAGGATCCACCATCTCGTACAAGTGTCAGTATTCTCATGAGTGGCAACAATAAATAGAAGAGTCAAAACAATTCCATGCAAACCAAAAAAGAAGCAAGAAAGTTGAAAATCTCGTATTTGATGCTCTCAATCCTATACTCCTTCAATTCAATGTGGTTGGAAATAATTTCCAACTATCTCTACCCAATTTGAGCATAAGCAATTGGACCTTGCTATTTAAAATTTCTTCTAGTGGGTGTTGTGGAGAAGAAGAAGAATCGATCTTTATCTTCTCCTCATCCACAAAGATCCCCAAAATATGATGAATAACACCTATACTCATTGCACATACAATAGTACCACTACCTTCATCAACACCCATCTTAAAGAAATAAGATCTACTCTGCTAAAATCTCAAATTGTCAATTAATCAAAAAATCACTGCAAATGGGTATTTTCACCAAGTAGAAAAAGGAATTGTGTTGTAGAAATTGAGAGTGTGAGAGAAATGGCAAAGTATTGGGTCCAAGGATGATGAATTTAAGGAAAATTGTGCAATGGTGTAATTGGTAGTTTGTTACAAGACCGTTATGACTTCCTAAATATAAAAAAATGCACATTGCTTTCACCTTTTTATAATTTCAAATTTCAAAGAAGGCATAAGGCTTTGAGGTGCATTACAATTTAATTTTTTTGAGGATGCACAGTGAGGCGAGGAGGGAAATCTGAGGTGCATGGGGATGAGTCATCTAGATTTAATTTGTTAAATATATAATAAAAATTAATAATTATAAGTTAATATAAATTTAATTTATGGTTTATAATATACTTCGTATGCTTTAATTTTTAATTTTACTTATAACTCTACAATTTACAATCATTTATAATCTAGTTTTACAATTTAATTCAAAAATCTATAGTTTATCATAATTTATAATCATAGTTTACAATAATTTATATTTCTACAATCTAATTAAGCTAAGAGTTGATGGTATACATAAAAATAAAAATATAGCCTACATAGGTTCAAAAAAATTAAAACTATGAAACAACTTTGAAGTAAATAAAATAAAATAACTCTATAAATTGATGAGGATAGTTTGACATGTAATGCCCTGCCATGCAACCCTAGAGGAAGTTGCAATTTACTACTCAAACATACTCTTTTTTTTTTAAAGTACAAATAACATGCAAGATCACTATCCATTGCCAACAACCTCTAAGGTTACAAGATTGAGATTACTTAAAACCCAAACAAGAAACATGAATTGAAAACATCACATTAATTACTTAATAAATTAAGAATGCAAACATTCCATACAAGAGAAATACATCAAAGCATAAGAGAAACCACATGTTTCCAATAATATAATTTACAATACAGTTACAACTCTCATTCCCCAAATGAGGTAAATCCAATAAACATGGTTACAAATTACATCTTCCACCTCGATAACATAAGAGGGGAATAAAATACAATAACAACTGAAATGAATAATGCATGAAAAGAAATTGGATCCCACGAGCTCTTGAACTAGAAATCTCGTCCACACAAACAAGAAGAAAATCCAACGGATTAAGGTGCACATTCCACCCAACCATGTGATACCCGAAGGCTCACCCCCTATGCTAGGAGATAGTAACAAGGAATTCTAGACAAGACTAGCAACCTCTAGGCATAGGCTAAGTCACACTGACTCAACCAAACACATGAACCATACATCCATAAGGATAACACAAGTACAACTCCAACATCACTGACATTGGTCTCATTGCTTCCAGAAATAAAACAGATCGAATATGATAAGAAGACCAAATACATAAAACTAAATACCAATTGTTGTCGTAGAAAGAGTGTCATCACACAGCTCGTCATGGGATATCCTCTGGGAATCTTCCTAGGCTCTGGCCCCCACTCTGAGTTGTCTTGGTGGCCTCTACCGAATCTCGACACCCATGCTCACTCATGCGGAATCAAATACCTCTCATAAGGATAAGATAGATGACTTTTCCATTCCAGGCCTTCCCATCTCATCCCAAGTCTATACAAGTCCTTGCGTCCATGAGTGAGGCTCAATTATCTTAATTAGTGTGAAATACTACCTAAACTTCTAAGTATATTATTTTAGTTATCACTTGATTAAACCACTTCTGAAGGTTTCCCAGTTTACCTCTTTGGGCTATGGCCCCTAACAGAAGCCACTCTTCTACTTGACAACATACCAAACAAAACCAATCACCAAGGGAATCCCAAGTGCAAACCAACAAGATAAAACCACTTCAACTCTAGGAGGAACATAAAATGAAAATCCACTCCAACACAGGAGGCAAGCAAAGTCAAAACCCTCTCCAAACACTGGAGGCAACAAAGGTCAAAATCCTCTCCAAACATTGGAGGCAACAAACCACATAAAATACTCTTAATTCAAGGGAGGCACCAAACATCCTCGTTCGTGAAATTTGGGTAGTATAACAGGATACAACTATACTCACTACCCAAGGCACTACAACGGTGGACTAACATAATACAGCAACCCCAAAAGTTAAACCCCTTCGAGAAGACTTAACAACCCTTCAAGTCATTTTCCCCAAAGCGAAAACAGAAGAAGTGCACATACAAGAAGGGAAATCAAATAGGAATTTACATCTATATTTGGATTTCCTAAATCCACTTCCTTCATTAACCTTCAGTAATTTATTGCCTTAATAAAACTGATTTAATAATGTCTCTTCCAGACAAAAGATAAAATTTAAACCAAATATTTAATTCCTTAATTGCTTTTAAATAATAATAAAATAAACATTTACTTCTTCGATTTAAACATATCATTTTAAAATAACTATTTCTCCTTTGCAGAATAAATCATTTTAAAATCTATTAATCTAGCTGTTAAAACATATTACCTTTTTAAATCCAATATTTGACCTTTCAAATATATTTTCTAAAAACAATAAATCCATAAATTCATCTATTGCATATTGATTTAAAATCCGCCCCAATTACATAAAAGACACCCATTATTTTAATCATCTATTCTAATATATATATTTTAAATTTATATTCCCAACTATTTATATATTTTATTAGTAATATATATTAATATTTTAATATTATAAAATACTATTTATAAATATTTTAATATTATACAAGATAATATATAAAATATTATATATATATATTTACATAAAAAAATGAAATAGAAAAGCCCACCCATATTTTTTCCTTGGGCCACGTGCCATTGAGCTAGGTCAGTTGTTTTTACACACAGTCGAACCCCATTGAATGGGACGACTGTGTGTAAACACAGTCAAAACCTCCAAAGGGGTTGTGACTGTGTTTACACACAGTCGTCCCTTTGATGGTGGCGGCCGGCTAGGGTACGCACTGGGCGCGGCTCCCCCACAATGCCTCCCATGGGCGGTGTTGTGGGGTGAGCCCCCAGCGACCCCCGACACTTCAAATTTTTATTTTTTAATATTTATTATTTTATTTTGAATAAAAACAACTATGGATTTTTTTTAAATCCACCCAGTATTTTAACTGGGTTTTTATACAACAATTTTAAATATAAACATATATATCTAAATGTATATTTTTTTTTTTATTTTCTCTATATACATAATTTTTATCTAAATTTATAAAAATTATAAGTCTAGTTGAGCAAATAAATCCTAGAAATGAAACATTTACAGCCCAAATTGAAATCTTTCCTTGAAAAACATTATTCCCAAATAGAGGTTTTTTTTCAAAGTTTTGAAGCAAGATTTAACATGGGTTTTCTTTCATCATAATCCATTTCAAGTTTCCCAAACAATGATTTTGCAAACAACATGTCAAAACTATGAATTTTTTTAAAATCAAAATTAATTTAATTAACATGAACCTGGTTTCCAAAAGCTTGAGAGGATGCCAAATGGTGCAATGACTCTTTCACAAATTCCAGCTCCTTCCAAGCAATCCATTAGAGTTTCTCCACAATCAAAATCCAAAAAACCCACAACCAAAAATCCCTTTTCCTCTCTTACTTTTCATTTTTTTTCCCTCCACCAAAAACTCTATCAAAATCCAAAATAATAAGAGAGAATGAAAATATCTCAAAATATTTATTCAACCACCATAGTCAATTTTGAAAGTCAAAACAATAAATATCTCAATTTTCTTTTCTTTTTCAATTTTCCAATTTCAAAAAAAATATCTATTAATTCCAAAATGAATAACTTAATACAATTCAACACAATTAATTTAATTAATCAATAAAATAAATCTAATCCAAGATTAAATTTTTTATTAATTAACTAATTAAATAATATCTTCTAACATAATAAACCAGATTAATTTAATAAACAACTTAAATACATAAAGCCATTTATTTACCTCTTTCAACTTGCAATTAAATAAAATAAGGGAGAGATGAACAACAAAGAAGCAACTTAACCCAACTAAACCCTACAACACGCTAAGACTAGGGTGATGACTTGGCACAAAAAACCTAGCTACTATCTCCCAATCGAATACCGTTGGCCAATGGACACGCTCAACCTTGTGAAACCAGGTGGAGTCGATGTCTTATACATGTCAATCTGCGAACAAAAAGTATATCGAACATGCATATATATGATATAATAAAACACACCGTGAAGAGGAAATCATAGAATCGTAGGGCACTCACAAGCGAGTGATGCGATCTCATCCCCTTCACCAATACACTCATCATAGACTAACAATTCCATCATAAAAAAATCTCATGCAATAACATGGTACAATAACTAATCATCGGTATGGTATGAGATGGCGTTTTTGGGAGCCTGCTGCGAGCAAGCTAGGGCACCCGTGCCCTAGCTTCCTCTATTCGTTTTCCAGGCGTCTGCGAGAGGGACGGGATTTGGTGTGGTGCGGGTTGAGGCCAGGGGTGGCCGTTTCTGCTTTCTTTTTGTCTGAGCGCTGATTTCCTTCGGAGTTGCTTGGTGTTGGCTGTTGGGCGCATGATACGGGTGTGGGGGTGGCTCTTTTCCTGCGTTCTCTATCTCCTTTGCTGGCTGGGTGGAGATCTAGTTGTTTCCTAGTGCTGGACGGTGTTCCTTGAAGGTTTTCTCTTGCATGTAATTGTGGTGGGCTAGTTTTGGTTTGGGGTTTTTTTGGCTGGTGCTTTTGGTGGGTGGCTCCAATGGCAATGAATGCTTCGATTGGTGAGGCGGGGGGAGATAATGCTATGACGGAGTTGGGTGATGGGGCTTCCTTTGGAGAGGGTGGGACAAAATCAAATTCCTTTAAAATGCATAAGGTAAATGGATGCTTGGAGAGGGGGCAAGTTCGTCCTGTGTTGGTGATTCAATCAGAGGCAGTCGCTGAGGATCTAGATTATTACAGCAAACATGTTTTGATTTGTAATTTTATGGGGATGATGGTTTCCCTTTCCTTCTTGGACACGTGGATCCGCAAGACATGGTCTCCGGAGGGCAACTTTGATGTTCTGTTGGCTGCAAACAATTTCTTTCTGGTAGACTTTTCGTGCATTTCAGATCGAAATAAGGCATTTGAAGGGGGGCCTTACTTTTATAACCAAGTAGGTCTTTTCATAAAACCATGGCATGCAGGCTTTAATTCGACAGAAGAGTTGCCTTCTAAGGTCTCGGTTTGGGTCCGCCTTCCTCGGTTGCCACTGGAATGCTGGAGAACTGATATTTTACAATCGATTGATTTATTGCTGGGTAAACCTATTGGTCCTTCTCAACATACTTTGGATAAGAGAATCTTTTCTTATGCAATGGTTTGTGTCGAGATTGATCTAAGTCAGCCTCTGCCTGATTCTATTGATTTGACTGTTGGCTCTAATTCCTGGACCCAGCCATTAGATTATGAAATGTTGCCATTTCGGTGTCAGTTATGTCATGAATATGGACATCTGTTGCAGAGGTGTCCTCGGGCCCATAGTACAGGGGGTAAAATTAATGCGGATACTCAACCTAAATTGAGGGTGGAAAAGGGTAAGGATCCAGTGCAGGGCTTGGCAGCGGACAAAGAAGGTTTTGTTCTTGTTAAACCTCGCAATCGAGGACGGGGTCAAAAGAGGCCTTTTCAAGATAGACAGGAAGGAGAAACTTTCAATAGATTTGAGGCTTTGGATGGGTTAGTTCAGGAGGAAGGGTTTTCTGCTGACATGCAGATGGTGGATGGCACTGGTTCTAAGGAGTTGGATGTGGTACTGCCTTCGGTGATCCCTGGAGTGGCTCAACCTGGTGACCTAGATCCTCAGATGGTGTCCGGTCTAGCTCCTTCCACTCTAGCTATTGGTGCGGGGATTGGGGTGGTTGGTGATTCTGGTGGCCCTTCTAGTGCTGGGAAGGTCCACTCGGAGGATCAGGATAGCCCTGATTTAGGTAAGTTTAGACCTTCTGCCTCTATTTTGGGTGTGCAGCAAAAATCTTTTAAGAAAGGGACACCTGAGAAATCAGTTAAGGTTGGTCGCAAAAAGGACCAAGAAAAGGTGAAGCTTGTTGGAGAGACATTGGTTGAGGCTGGTTCAGTGAAGACTATTGATGCTCACTTTTCCCAACCCCAACGATGATAGTTCTATCTTGGAATGTGAGGGGTATGAATAGCATCCCTAGAGAAAAGGCTATTCACGATTTGATCCGCTTTCATTCTCCGGATGTGGTTTTCTTGCATGAAACTAAGTTACCTTTGGATAGCATGTTAGGTGTGGCTCCAAAGATTTGGAGTCGTGGACAATGTCAATGTGTAGGTGCTTCTGGCAATTCTGGTGGAGTGGCTTGTTTTTGGGATCCCCGAAAGGTTAGTCCAATTTGGTGGATCTCCTGTAAGAGTTCAATTTATTGTGTTGCTTCTCATTTAGAATCAGGGGAGAAAGTTATTTTCTCTAATATTTATGCTTCGATTGATTTCCAAGGTAAAGTGCATCTGTGGGATCATGTTAGATATGTGAGATCTTTGGATCCTTACTTGCCTTGGATCCTGGCTGGTGATTTTAATGCTATCATCTCTTTAGAAGAGAAGAGGGGAGGTAGTGCTCATTTGGAGCCTTCCTCTAGGCTCTTGCAGGATAATATGGCCCTTTTGAGGTTCGTGGATGTCAAGCCAACTAATGGAGTCTTCACATGGAATAATAGGAGAACTGGGGATGCTGTTATTTCTGAAAGACTTGATAGATTTTTGGTGTCCAGTTTTTGGATGGGGGATAGGTGGATGATTAGCTTTGAAATATTGGATTGTCGAGGCTCTGACCACTGGCCAATTAAGCTTGTGGTTGTTGTGCCTCAACGATGTGCTAGATAGACTTTCAAGTTCCAACTCATGTGGCTTCGGGATGAGTCTCTTCATGGTATGATTTCTGGCTGGTGGGATCTTGGGAAGCCAGCTTATGGCACTGCTATGTACTCATTCTCAAAGAGGTTACAGTTCGTCAAATACAAGTTGAAAAGATGGAATAGGCAACATTTTGGTAATTTGTTTCATGAAAAACAGAAGGCTCGGGATAATCTAGACATAATCACCAAGCATATTCGGGATCAAGGCCTAACGGATGAGTTGAGTTTATTAGAAATGGCTGCAACAAAAGAGGTAGAGGAATGGGAGTTAAGAGAAGAAATTTTTTGGAAACAAAAGTCCCGTATTGAATGGCTTCAGGTTGGTGATAGGAATACTTCTTTTTTTCACAACTCAGTTAAAGATCGAAGGCAAGGTAATGTTATTTCCTCTCTTGTGCTGTCTGATGGGAAAATTTTGTCTTCTTCTGCCTCTATCTCTATGGAATGTATTCGTTATTTCTCTTCTTTATTTTTTGAGGATTCACCTCCAACTGAGGCTGAAACAAGGATTCTGAATTGTATCCCGCAGCTGGTGTCTAATGAAATGAATGAATCATTGCTCTCTCCCGCAGCTGGTGTCTAATGAAATGAATGAATCATTGCTCTCTACTATTACCTTGTTGGAGCTTGAGAATGTTGTGTTTCAGATGAAGAAAGGTAAAGCACCAGGGCCTGATGGATTCCCTGTTGAATTCTTTCAGGAGTTTTGGGAGGTGGTTAAGTTGGACTTCTTAGAAGTTGTTAAGGAATCTTTCATGAATAAGCAAATGTTGAAGTCTCTGAATGCTACTTTTTTAGTACTCATTCCAAAGAAGGAGGGGGCTAATTATTTGGATCTTTTTCGACCTATTGCATTATGTAATGTGGTTTATAAGATCATTACTAAGTTGATTGCTGAAAGGTTGAAACCTTGGCTTGGTGAGTTAATCTCTAAGGAGCAGGGTGGTTTTGTTGCTGGCAGGAAGATCATGGATGGTGTTGTGATTGCTGCTGAAACCATCCATTCCATGGAATCTTCAAAAGAAAAATCTATGTTTATCAAGCTAGACATGGCTAAAGCGTATGATCGAGTTAAATGGAGATTTTTGTTTAAGATTCTTGGAGCTTTTGGCTTTGCGAGTGATTGGATTGAATGGGTTAGGAGTTGTGTTACTTCTTCCTCCTTCTCAGTGCTTCTTAATGGAGTGCCCACTAAGTTTTTTGGTGCTTCTAGGGGCCTCAGACAAGGAGATCCTTTGTCGCCCTATTTATTCATCCTACTTGCGGAAGGGTTTGGAAGGCTTATCCGTGCTCAGGTTGCTGGCGGCTTAATTCAGGGTTGGAATTGGGGAAATGGTCTTCCCCCTCAGTCTCATCTTCAGTTTGTTGATGATATTGCCTTGATGGGCAGGGCAAGGGTTGAGGAGGCTTTGAACTAGCGTAGTGTTTTGGACAGCTACTTGGCGGCTTCTAGGCAGCGCATTAATGAGGGGAAGTCTCTCATTTACTTCTTCCATACTCCTAAGGTTATCCAAAGGAGATTAGCAGGTATTCTATGTTTCCAGATAGGTTCGCTTCCCTTTCTCTATCTTGGAATCCCTCTTGCTATTCGTTCTCTCCCTAAAAGGTTTTGGCAAGAGACTCTTGACAAGTTTCGAAGATTGGTCAGCCATTGGACTTGCAGGTGGCTTTCTTCAGCTGGAAGAGTGACTCCTAAATTCAGTGGTCCAGGCTCTCCCTCTTTACAGGTGCTTTGTTCTTTCTGCTCCAAGTTTTATTCAAGATTTTGAGAGACTGTCTCGTCAGTTCCTGTGGTCTAGAAACCTTCTTCATAGAAAGTGGAGCTTGGTGAAATGGGATGTTGTCTATAGGCCGAAACAGGAGGGGGGTCTTGGTCTACGGCGGACTGATTTGAATGGGTAGGCCTTGGCTGCTAAGCTGTATTGGCGCTGGTGTTCTCAACAACATATGTGGTGGGCTAAAATTCTTACCCTCAAATATTTGGGTGCAGTGGAAAGCATGGAAGTTGTAAGATTCAATCTGGAGGGGAGAGGTTCTATGATCTGGAGTACCCTCAAACGGGGTGCCAAGCTTGTGAAACAGGGCCTTTTTTGGATTTGTAATGGGGGTCGGGAAGCTCTTTTCTGGCATGATTCTTGGGATGGACATCCACCTATTTTGTCTTCTCATCCCCACCTTCAGGACTTGTGTCAGATTTTTGAGGAAGCGGGTTGGTGTCATGTGGCTGACTTCAAATCCCAGCATTCTTTGGGTCAAATTACTATGTCCAGGTGGAAGGACCCTCAAGATTGGCCTCCTGGGGGGATTTTGGAGGATTGTCAAGTGCTTGCTAAGATTCTTTCGGATCGCGCCTGCAACTCTCTTCTTGGGAGAGATGTGCTGGCTTGGGGTCTTGATTTGCGAGGTAAATTTTTGGTTGCCTCTGGTTATCAGGCTTTGGATAAACAGGTCTTTGGGAGCTCTAAGGTTCCTTGGTGGAAGCATGTTTGGAATAAATTTTCTTGGCCTAAGTGTAATTTTTTCTCTTGGCTCGTTGTCCAAGGTAAGTGTCTTACTTGGGACAATCTTTGGAAACGGGGGTTCCAGGGCCCTTCCATGTGTGTTTTGTGTGGTCAGCATGAGGAATGCTACTCGCATCTCTTTTTTCAGTGTTTCTTTGCTAAGGATATTTGGCATCATTGGTGGAATCTCTAGAGCTTACCGTGTTGCCATGTCTCTACCTTGGTTGATTTTTGGAGGAGACAGGGATCATCTCCTGCCAAAACCTCTTTTCTTAAAATTGCTTGGAGCATTGGCCCTAGTTTGATTGTTTGGCATATTTGGTTGGAGCACAATAGACGGATTTTCTTGGATAAAAAATTGATCTCTGAACAGCTTTGGAGGCGGATCCTTGGGGCTCTGCAGGAGACTTTGTCTACAAAGTGTGATTTGTCTGTGCCTGTTGATCCTGGGGACTTGGGTGTTGTTAACTCCCTGGGTCTCGCAGCTGGGGATAAGAGAAATTTGGGCAGGGTGCATCATAGGTGTGGGTGCGAGAGGGTGGTTCGTGATGGATTCTAGTGTCCGCCTGCTCTAGGGGAGCTAAAGATCAATACTGATGGGTCATCTAGGGGTAACCCTGGGCATGCTAGAGTTGGCAGTATTGGTAGAGACAGCTTGGGAGTGGTGGTGTTTTTCTTTTCTATGTATCATGGTTTGTATACCAATAATCTTATGGAGGCTAGTGCTATTCTTATGGCGATTGAGTGTGCGGTTGGCCTTGGGTGGCGGCAGATTTTTTTTTAATCTGATTCTCAGGTGGTTATTGATATGTTGCATAAGTGACAGTTGGAGGATGTGAATTGGCAGCTTGTTGTGGTTGTCAAGCAGATTATCTCTATGTGCTCTTCTTTGGAGTCCATTGTTTTCCTCCATATACTGTGAGAGTGGAATAGGGTAGCTAATGGACTGGCTAAATGGGCGACAGAGAGGACTGATTCTTGGTGTGTGGATGGTTGGGGCAATCTTCCAAATGACTTGGCCCCTGTCCTTGAGGAGTGGATTGCTGAGGATATGAGGTGCTTCTTGGGTGTGAATTAATTCTTGTTTTGTTGGGCCCCCTATGGCTTCTTTCTTCTGACTTTGTAATGTTGTTCTGATTCAATAAAGTTTTTACCCTCCTTTAAAAAAAAAAATAATAATAACTAATCATCATTACACCAATTAAAACATGTCAAATAAAGCATTAGATAAGATACATCACATCACACAAATAGACTATCGCTCTATAAATCATGATCAAATAACACACACATGATAAAGTATCCCAATAACCAAAAAGCACATCCAAGCAAACAAGGACACATTGTCCAACCAAAAAGCAAAACAAAGGGGTATTACATGACATCTACCAAAATTATATTTGATGTCCCAATGGTTGTTGATGCAAATTCCTTACTTTGTGATCATGCATTAATTGATTTCTTTGTTGGCACCATCCTACATTTATTTATTCAAAATTAGTCTTAAAAATCTAATTCACTAAAATATGAAGTGGAAAATTCTCTTATTTGGATTTGTTTGTATAACATTTCTAGGAACTTTGGTTAATGGATGCACTTTACATTATTGGCAAAAACTTGGGAAATTGTGGTACTTAATGAGAAATGGTTGGTGGAGAATTCAAAACTATATTCTTGGTTATATGTGGTCACAATATACAAACATTCAAAAGACATTAACCTTATGTGTGATTAATGGAGAATGGGTGCAATCAATTGAGGCTAAAGAGAATAAATTATTTTTTATAAAATGTGGTAACTTCTCACATTTCATAAAATATTGTCCCAAGGATGAACCCCAAAAATAAAAATAAATATGGGTTTAAAAGGCCAAAAACTTGGTTCTTGGCCTAGTCCAATTACCCACAATGATTGAATTAGAGTGGACAAAAACTAGGAAGGTATGTACATTTAATCATGTTATATTTTTTCATTTTAATGAGATAGTTTCTAGTGTATATACTTTGGATGTAGAAGATAAAATGAGTGTAGAAACATATTTTAAATTATATGATGAGTTAGGAATCATGAATGTAAGATAAATTAGCTAATCTGTGACTAAGATTTTGAAGGCCAATATGGATTCTAGGAGGCAGCGGGAGAGAAAAACCAATAAGCAAATAGAAAAGAAATTTTCTTTTTCTATAGGACAACCTAGCACTAATCATTAGGTCTACTTAGATCTAAGGGAGGAAGCCCCTCCCTTAGAGGGAATTAATATTTCCTCATGAATATTATGGGATTGAACACTCATGACAAGAGCATCACATAGAAATAATAATGGTTAACAACCACCACAAGGTAAGTGGTCCTCTCTTGAGGAACCCCTTGATAGATAACCCCTAAAACTTGGATTCTTCACCATGCACATAGACTTATTCCAATGTGTAGTAGTGTCCATAGTCAAATTTTAAAAATTCAATTTTTATACCCCTTCCTATCTTGGAACATACTATGTTTTCCATGATCATTTTATTGAAAAATTAGTATAGGATAGTTTATAAACCTCTTTTTCCCTCCAACCATTCATGAGATACAAATTAAAAAAAAAATTATCATCATTCATCCTCCAACATAAGTTAAATTATAGTATCATCATAAGAGAAATAGGGAAACAAGGTGAATGCCAAAGATTTCAAGTTGTGGATACCCCTTGGAGCTACCAAGCCATGGATATTTTGTGGTTTTTATTCCTTAATACACTTCTTGGTCTTGCCCCACCACTTAGACATCTCACGAACTCACCCCTTTAATATTCAGCTAAACCCTTAATCTACAAACTCACTCTATTTCCCTCAAAGACAAACTTGGACTCTTTTCCCTCACTTGAAAATCCTCTTATACCCATTTTCTATATTCCTTTGTACCTATCACATCCTCATACTTCACTTTTTCTAGTTTTCTCCCTAAGGTTTGATATAGTGATCATCATTTTTGCACACTTTGAATCTATCTAATAGTACTTTGTGGAGGCTAGCTCCTAATAAGGAACACACACAAAAAGTCTCCTATAAAACACTTGTTCACCCTTATCATCAAATTCATCTCAAATTATCTCATTGTCAAGAGTCAATGTCAATATTCTACAAGAAAGAAAAAGAAAAAGAATTGGAGGAAAACAAATTCTAAAATTTGTGGATTTGTTGGAGACAAAGA
>VDFB02000007.1:33665285-33731087 GCA_007258455.2 Sequoia sempervirens | reverse complement strand
TTTTAGTGTCTACATTTTGCCCCTTTCTGAGATAATGTTTCAACTAAGAGAAGTAACATCATTTCAAAGAATACAACATAGTGGGTAGGAAAGGGATTAGGAATAAAATCATGATGCACCAATCACTAGCAAGGAAGAGGAAGGATTATGAGGAGGTAGTGGTATTCCCCCTCGAGAAGACATGTGGGTTCATAGAACACGAGTGTACTCAAAATGGATGAGAGGACTCAAAAGGATGATGAATAAAAGGACAGAGGAAAGTAGATAAGGATAATGAAAATATGGATGGAGAGGGAGGGTTGAGGATAAAGTAATATCTATAATTTTTATATGATAATGGATTTATTAGTTTTATTATCTAAATTTTAAATATTGTAAAGTATATCTATAATTTAAATATAAATGTATGAAATGATTATTTATCAATGTTAACTAACTTAATACATAAGAATATTTAAAAAAATCAAATACATGCAAACCTTAAAGATGGAAGGTATTATATTGAGTTGTTGAAGATTTGGATGTGGATACTCATAATTCTATGAGCATAACATTAGCATAGAATATGTTATATCAAAATGGAATGGGAGGTCTTTTCTTTATAGAAAGTCAATTTCAAAAGAAGGGCAATGAAGAATGATGTTGATACATGGATGGGATTGCTTAGAAGCAAAGACAAATAGGGTTAGGGAAAAAATATGGTTTAGTTAAGGATGAAAGTGGAGATTAAAATGTAATGTCACATGATCAAGGGTAAAAATTATGAAGAGATATGAATAGCACGGAAAAAGAGGTTGGCGGCAAAAAAAATTGTTGGAGTAAATTCAATAACAATATAATTAAAATTAAAGAAAAAGGATAAAATATTAAATAATTATTTAATATTGGAGGGAAAAAGACAAAATGTTAAATAGTTATTTAATAGTGGGAGAAAGTGGGAAAATAAAATAACAATTTAATTAAAAGTAGAGAAAAAGAACATCTTAAAAAATTATTTAATAGTGGAGTGAAATGTGAAAAATAAATAGATAAATATAATTTATTTAATTATGGAAGAAAAGCCTAATGAAGAATTAAATAACGAAATAATTTTTTAATTATAGGATAAAAATGAAATTAAAAAATTAAATAAATAGGATTTTATTTAATTATAGAATGAAAGAATTAATTAGTGATGCAATTTATTTAATTAATCAAGGAGGAATAAAGAGAAAACGAATTAATAAAATAATTAAAAATTATTTAATTAATAAGACAATAAGATCTTAGGGAATAATCAAATAATTTAAATAATTTAATTATGTAAGAAGGAGGAAGAATTAATTTGAAAATGGAATTCATAGGCTTAGGACATTTTTTAGTGTCTACATTTTGCCCCTTTTTGAAATAATGTTTCAACTAAGAGAAGTAACATCATTTCAAAGAATACAACATAGTGGGTAGGAAAGGGATTAGGAATAAAAGCATGATTCACCAATCACTAGCAAGGAAGAGGAAGGATTATGAGGAGGTAGTGGTATTCTCCCTTGAGAAGACATGTGGGTTCAAAGAACACGAGTGTACTCAAAATGGATGAGAGGACTCAAAAGGATGATGAATAAAAGGATAGAGGAAAGTAGATAAGGATGATGAAAATATGGATGGAGAGGGAGGATTAAGGATCAAAGTAATATCTATAATTTTTATATGATAATGGATTTATTAGTGTTATTATCTAAATTTTAAATATTGTAAAGTATATCTATAATTTAAATATAAATGTATGAAATGATTATTTATCAATGTTAACTAACTTAATACATAAGAATATTTTAAAAAATCAAATGCATGCAAACCTCAAAAGATGGAAGGTATTATATTGAGTTGTTGAAGATTTGGATGTGGATGCTCATAATTCTATGAGCATAACATTAGCATAGAATATGTTATATCAAAATGGAATGGGAGTCTTTTCTTTATAGAAAGTCAATTTCAAATGAAGGGTGATGAAGAATGATGTTGATCAATGGATGGGATTGCTTAGAAGCAAAGAGAAATAGGGTTAGGGAAAAAATATGGTTTAGTTAAGGATGAACGGTGGAGATTAAAATGTAATGTCACATGATCAAGGGTAAAAATTATGAAGAGATAAGAATAGCACGGAAAAAGAGGTTGGCCCCAAAAAAAATTGTTGGAGTAAATTAAATAACAATATATTTAAAATTAAAGAAAAAGGATAAAATATTAAATAATTATTTAATATTGAAGGGAAAAGAGACAAAATGTTATATAGTTATTTAATAGTAGGAGAAAGTGGGAAAATAAAATAACAATTTAATTAAAAGTAGAGAAAAAGGACATCTTAAATAATTATTTAATAGTGGAGTGAAATGTGAAAAATAAATAGATAAATATAATTTATTTAATTATGGAAGAAAAGCCTAATGAAGAATTAAATAATGAAATAATTTTTTAATTATAGGATAAAAATTAAATTAAAAAATTAAATAAATAAGATTTTATTTAATTATAGAATGAAAGAATTAATTAGTGATGCAATTTATTTAATTAATCAGGGAGGAATAAAGAGAAAATTTATTAATAAAATAATTAAAAGTATTTAATTAGAGAGAGAATAATACCTTAGGGAATAATCAAATAATTTAAATAATTTAATTAATTAGTGATGCAATTTATTTAATTAATCAAGGAGGAATAAAGAGAAAAATAATTAATAAAATAATTAAAAATTATTTAATTAATAAGAGAATAAGACCTTAGGGAATAATCAAATAATTTAAATAATTTAATTATGTAAGAGGAGAATTAATTTGAAATGGAATTCATGAGCTTAGGACATTTTTTAGTGTCTACATTTGCCTTTTGAGATAATGTTTAGGAAAACTAAGAGAAGTAACATCATTTTCAAAGGAATACAACATAGTGGGTATGAAAGGGATTAGGAATAAAGCATGATGCACCAATCCAGCAGGAAGTGGAAGGATTATGAGGATGTGGTGGTATTCCCCCTTGAGAGGACATGCAGGTTCAAAGAACACGAGTGTACTCAAAATGGATAAGAGGACTCAAAAGGATGATGAATAAAGGATAGAGGAAAGTAGATAAGGATGATGAAAATATGGATGGAGAGGAGGAGTTATGAGGGTCAGAAATAATTTCTATAATTTTATATGATAATGGATTTATTAGTGTTATTATCTAAATTTTAAATATTGTAAAGTATATCTATAATTTAAATATAAATGTATGAAATGATTATTTATCAATGTTAACTAACTTAATACATAAGAATATTTAAAAAATTCAAATACATGCAAACCTCAAAAGATTGAAGGTATTATACTGAGTTATTGAAGATTTGGATGTGGATGCTCATAATTCTATGAACATGACATTAGCATAGAATATGTTATATCAAAATGGAATGGGAGGTCTTTTCTTTATAGAAAGTCAATTTCAAATGAACGGCGATGAAGAATGATGTTGATCAATGGATGGGATTGCTTAGAAGCAAAGAGAAATAGGGTTAGGGTAAAAATATGGTTTAGTTAAGGATGAACGGTGGAGATTAAAATGTAATGTCACATGATCAAGGGTAAAAATTATGAAGAGATAAGAATGGCATGGAAAAAGAGGTTGGCCGAAATTTTTTTTGTTGGAGTAAATTAAATAACAATATAATTAAAATTAAAGAAAAAGGATAAAATATTAAATAATTATTTAATATTGGAGGGAAAAGGACAAAATGTTAAATAGTTATTTAATAGTGGGAGAAAGGTGGAAAATAAAATAACAATTTAATTAAAAGTAGAGAAAAAGGACAACATCTTAAATAATTATTTAATAGTGAAGTGAAATGTGAAAAATAAATAGATAAATATAATTTATTTAACTATGGAAGAAAACCCTAATGAATAATTAAATAACGAAATAATTAATTAATTATAGGATAAAAATGAAATTAAAAAATTAAATAAATAAGATTTTATTTAATTATAGAAAGAAAGAATTAATTAGTGATCTAATTTATTTAATTAATCAAGGAGGAATAAAGAGAAAATGAATTAATAAAATAATTAAAAATTATTTAATTAATAAGAGAATAAGAGCTTAGGGAATAATCAAATAATTTAAATAATTTAATTATGTAAGAAGGAGAAAGAATTAATTTGAAAATGGAATTCATAGACTTACGACATTTTTTAGTGTCTACATTTTGCCCCTTTTTGAGATAATGTTTCAACTAAGAGAAGTAACATCATTTCAAATAATACAACATAGTGGGTAGGAAAAGGATTAGGAATAAAAGCATGATGCACCAATCACTAGCGAGGCAGAGGAAAGATTATGAGGAGGTAGTGGTATTCCCCCTTGAGAAGACATGTGGGTTCAAGGAACATGAGTGTACTCAAAATGGATGAGAGGACTCAAAAGGATGATGAATAAAAGGATAGAAAGTATATAAGGATGATGAAAATATATATGGATGGAGAGGGTTCAAAGTAATATCTATAATGTTTATATATGATAATGGATTTATTAGTGTTTATTATCTAAATTTTAAATATTGTAAAGAATATATCATAATTTAAATATAAAATGTATGACATGATTATTTATCAATGTTAACTAGCTTAATACATAAGAATATTAAAAAAATCAAAATACATGCAAACCTCAAAAGATGGAAAGGTATTATATTCAGTTGTTGAAAATTTGGATGTGCTTGCTCATAATTCTATGAGCATAACATTAGCATAGAATATGTTATATCAAAATGGAATGGGAGATCTTTGCTTTATATAAAGTCAATATCAAGTGAAGGGCGATGAAGAATGATGTTGATCAACGGATGAGATTGCTTAGAAGCAAAGAGAAATAGGGTTAGGGAAAAAATAGGGATTAGTTAAGGATGGACGATAGAGATTAAAAAGTAATGTCACATGATCAAGGGTAAAAATTATGAAGAGATAAGAATGGCACGGAAAAAGAGGTTGGCACAAAAAAAAATTGTTGGAGTAAATTAAATAACAATATAATTAAAATTAAAGAAAAAGGACAAAATATTAAATAATTATTTAATATTGGAGGGAAAAACAAAATGTTAAATAGTTATTTACTAGTGGGAGAAAGGTGGAAAAAACATAACAATTTAATTAAAAGTAGAGAAAAAGGACAACATATTAAATAATTATTTAATAGTGGAAAGAAAGGTAAAAAATAATTAGATAAATATAATTTCTTTAATTATGGAAGAAATGGCTAATGAATAATTAAATAACTAAAATAATTATTCAATTATAGGATAAAAAATGAAATTAAAAAATTAAATAAAATAATATTTATTTAATTATAGAAAGAAAGAATTAATTAATTGATACAATTTATTTGGATAATCAAGGAGGAATAAACATAAAATAAGATTAATTAAATAATTTAAAAATTGGCTTTAATTAATAAGAGAATAAGACATAGGGAATAATCAAATAATTTAAATAATTTAATTATGTAAGGAGTAAAATTAATTTGAAATGGGAGGACTCAACATAGATTGGTAAGTAAGAATAAATACACCAATCACTAGCGAGGAAGAGGAAGGATTATAAGGAGGTAGTGGTATTCCTCCTTGAGAAGACATGTGGGTCAAAGAACACGAGTGTACTCAAAATGGATGAGAGGACTCAAAACGATGATGAATAAAAGGATAGAGGAAAGTAGATAAGGATGATGAAAATATGGATGGAGAGGGAGGATTGAGGATCATCATTCTGCAATGATATGTGCAACCTAGATTTGATATTGTAATTGACATTATGCACCAAAGTATAAGGAACTAAGATGACAATGTGCCCATTATGTGATCAAAAAGGTCAAGTGCAAAAATATTCCTTATAAAACAATGATATGGAAGACCATGATACCCCTATGGAAAGAGTGCAAAAGACAATGAGAAATGCAAACAATGATAAAACACACAAGCAACAAGAAAGCATGCACAATAAACCAAAAGAAAACAAGGACTATGTGCCAAGTCAACATAAAAACTAATTGATATATTGATTGATGATGGCGTCGATGTTGTTTGATTTGGGAAGGACACATCTCAAAACAATGTGAGGATTGGGAAATACATATCCTTATGATGATAATGGATTCAAGTGGATCGATAGATTATCAACAAATATGGATTGAAATGATGGATTGCTTATGGATGATGCATTAAATTGCAAGATTGGATTGCATGGATTAGGCTTTATTTAATTTAAATGGACTAGATTTGGATGGTTGGGGCATGGTTGGATTGTAAGGATAGGGGATAAATGGATTGGATAAGATAAGTTTGGATGGAAGATTGAATGAGATATAATGACAAGGGATAACCAAGGCATGGTTCAAGATGGAACAGTGGAGGAATTCCATGGATAGGAGAGACGACTTCGGATAATGGATGGTGATGGGAGATAGGATGATGGTGGATGGATGGTAGGAAGATGAGCTCCAAGGACTAGTTGCAAAGGACTAAGATGCCCCACATAAGAGGTAGTGTAATTATTGATGGAAGGTGATGAGTGATGTATGATATGGAAGGATAGTGCATAAAGAATATGAATGGTAGAGGAAGTAAGGCTTGCATTTTCCAAATAATGCATTTATATTTTCCCTTAGCCTTATCAACATCAAGGGTGAAAAGAGAGGATGAATTGTATAAGATGGGAGGAAGGTATGATAAGGGATATATGATGAAGGATATGGATAGAATGATCAAGATCAAGTGGATAGGATATGGATGTACTGATATTTGACCCTTGGGGTCTTCATCAAGATCAAATATGGGAAGGATCGATTGATTTGGATAGAATGAGGGATATCTAATCAATGATATGGATAGGATAAGAAACATGGAAGGATATAATGCACTATGTATATGCAGATCCTTAGCCTTGTTAAGATCAAAAGAGGGAAAAGGGGGAATAGATTTAGATAGGATAGTGAATATAAAATGAGCGATAAAATGGGTTGTGGTACGTAGGTTAGCATGGATGAAACTTTCCCCCAAGTGTAGAGTGTAAGAGGGTGATGGATTACACATGATGCATGTTTACTAGGTTTTCATCATAGTGCCCATCCAAGGCACCACAAGAAGTGGTTTTCATCATTGGAAAAATGATTTCCCTTTACTTTTTTATTTTTCATTTATTTTTTTCTCTGTTCTGTATTTTTCAAAAAAAAATTGGGAAAAGGATGGATGGAGACAGATAAGGATATAGATAAGTGTATTTGTAATATATAGGATGTAGGATAGGTAGATTAAGGGAGGAATAAAGAATCTAGTTCCATCGATGATATCCCTTGAAGATGTGATCCATTATATCATTGAAAATTAGAGCTATGCTCATAGATGTTGATAGAAGATGGTAAGGGGGATGAAATGGATGGGAAGATGGCGAGGGATATGGATCTAAGAAAAGGATTGGATAAGAGGGATAGAAGGATGAAATATGTATGTTGGATAATTCATGGATTGATGGATGAGTTGTAGATGAGTGAATGGAAATTTTGGCAAGATCAACAGTAGCACACACCTCGAAAGGTGGCAGAGTTATGAAAGAGAAGTGGCTTTTGAATTTGGAGATTTAGATGGAGAAGTGGATGTGGATTTTGGGATACAAGGACCCAAAATGGATAGAGATGATAAAGGTTTATTAGATGGAGTGGAAGACGTAGAATTGGATGGAGTTTTCGGATAAGAAATTTTTGATGCCAATTCTATTTTTTCTTTGGGATGCATTGATTCTATGAGTATTTTTGGAATCCAGATATTTTTTGACTTTGAATTTTGCTTCATGGGCCTTTGGGTCCTTTCAGATTTAAATTTTTTATTTTGTATCATTTTTTTTTTTGTGTCTTTTTGGAGGGACATGTTGATCCTTTGATTTTTTTGGATTTTTGGCTTTATACATTTAAGATTTTGCATCCAAATTGCTTCCAAGAGAAATGGGCTTGGTTGATGGAGAGGAATGATATGGAGTATGGATGGGTTGGTGTAGGAATGTTGTAAAAGGTTCAAGGGTGTGTACCTTTGTTGGTCTTGATGAGGTGATGGATATAGAGGATAATGGGATCTTAGAATAGCAATTTTAGATGGTGGAAAGTAAGGACCCAAGATGGATGGAAGGGATGAAGGACTTGGTTTTCGAACACAAGGACCCAAAATGTATGGAAGGGAATATGGATTTGGTTTTGGAACATAAGGTCCCAAGATAGATTTTGAGGATGGGAAATGTGAATGTTTGGATATAGATGGTAGAATTTTGGATTTGCGACGAATGGAAGGATTACCAATGTCTAGAGAATTGTAGCGAAGGCCATGATAATTAGGATTTTCTTTGATATGAATGGGTACTAAGATGCCTTTCTCATAAAGGCCTAACCATTTTCCTTGATAACACATAGTTTAAAAAATCCTTTTTCCAATAGGATACTTATTGTTTTGGAAGCAAGATGCTATTCCATTTTGAGGTGGATATGGCATGGATTGAATGATAGGATCTTGGAGTAGACCCACTTGGATTAAAGTGGGGGAACCAAATTGATAAGTAGGGGACTCATGGGTAGCTTGGATATGAGCAATGAGATCTTGTGGAGGACTAGGATCATGACATGAAGGTGAAGGGTTGCTTTGATCTCGATTTATGGTAGGATCATGTGACGGGGTAGATGATATAGTTTTCTCTTGGCTATGAGAAGGAAGTGGATCATGAGATGGAATAGAAGTTATACTTTGATCTTAATTTTGAGAAAGGGGATCATTGGATCAGATAGAAGGGTTATGTTGTTTTTTATTGGAAATGGGATCATGAGGTGGAAGGTGATCATGTGATGGATTGTATGAGACATCTTGATGATGATTGGGATGGGTATCATTAGATGGGGTAATGGATGGAAAGGTTTGTTCTTGTGATGGATTAGGGTCATGCCATGGAGGTGCTATGATATGATCATGATATTATGTGTATATGCTAGGATCATAAAATGGGTTGGATATGGTAAGATTATGAGATGGTATGGAAGTTATACTTTGATCCTAATATGAAAGGGGGTTATGTGGGTGTATGAAAGGGATGGCTTGATCTTGATATGAAATGGGATCTTTTTAGATTTCTTGATCAACAGGAGGATCTTGATCAAACATAGGTTTATCATGGATTTCATGGTTGGGAATAGGATCTTCATCAAATATTCAATTGCGTTTGACATCATGATCATCTAGAAGGATTTCTTAGATGGACTTAGGGATAGGATCATGAAATGGAATGGGATCACATGGAGTACTTTTATCTTGACATAAAGGGGGATCTATGATGTCATGCTTTGGATTAACAAGGTCAAGTGAGTCAGATGGTTGACATTGTATAGGTTTTCTGGAGGTGGAAAAACATGAAATGAATGAGGTGGATAGACATGGGATGGATGAGGTGGAAGTGGGTAGAACTAGAAGACTAGGACTAGCATTTTGTGAAATAATCTTTTGTATGGGTTATGTTATTCCTTTCATGGTGAATTTTTTTGCTATTGAGAGGGTGACTTTTGGTTGTCCTTTGATGGTAGTTTTTGGTTGCCCTTGGAGGGTGACTTTTCATTTTCTTTTCATGGTGTTTTTTGGCTTGGTAATGCATTGACCAAGATGTGAAGTGCATGAGATATGGTTATGGATGGGTGTTATGTAAACATGGAATAAATTTTGGTTTCCCTTTTCAATGGAGGAAAAGGATGGCATGTGGGCTTGGATGGTTTTTAATATCTCTTGGAATCAACTTATGGTTCAAATGATCATAGATTTTATTTCATTGTTAAAGTAGTTGGCAAGGATAAATTCAAATAGATCTTGAGGTATGAGATGGAAGATGGAGGATATGTTAGGCTCATATTGATCCATGTGGTGATGAAGGATGTTGAAAATGAAGGATGTGGATTAAGGATGATGATAGAGATTAAGAATGATAATGAAGAATAAGGATTAATGGTGATGATGGAGATTAAGGATGATTATGGAGATGGAGATTAAGGATGATAATGGATTAGGAAATAATTTTTTTGATGTGGATTATGGATGGTGGTTATGATATTGATTAGGACTTCAATTGGATTAGAAAATTTAGTTAAGCTTAAGGTCCTAAATGATGGACTATGTCTGGATGTGGATGATTGATATTCTTGAGATGGTGTGGATTAGATAATTGGGTATGATTAGGATAATATGGATGATTAGAAGTATTAGGGGGATAATTAGGATGATTATGAATGATTAGGATGGGGTGATAAGGACAAGGTGATTAAGATGAAAAGGAAGGATTATGATCGGTAAGGATAATTAGGGTGAAGAGAGATCGTTAGGATGAAAAAGAATGATTAGGATTAGAAGAGATTATTAGAATGAAGGGGAGTCTAGATGAAATGATTAGGATGAAGGGAGGTGATTAGGATAAGATGATGGATGGTTATGATGACTAGTATAGGATGATTGATTTGACTTGGATGACTAGGATAGGATGATTGTGATAGAGAATAGGGAATAGGATAATGAGAAATGATTATGATGAATAGGATGCGATGGTTTGGTTAACTTGGATGAATAGGGTAGGATAATTAGTATGGAGAATAAGGATGAGAATTTTTACTTGGAGGACACCTAGATTTCGTTTTTTGAAGTTTCTTATGTTTATGGATTTTTTTTTTTATTTTTTTTTTTGGTTTATGGTTTTTCTTGCTTGATTAATATTCAGATCTTGAATATGCATTCACACATGCAAGAAAACATTTTATGCAAGATGTAATACAAATTATTATGATAAGAAGATACTTCCAAGAACAAGAAAAATCCTAGTAATTATTCAAGTAGGTAGATTGATGAATGGTCTTAAACTAGGATTCACAATGATCTAGGGATGTCCTCTATATACCTTGAAGGTATGTGAGGCACAATTTTGTGAATTTGAAAGGAGAATAATGCCAAACAACTAGGAGGAGAGGGTACTCCACACTCCCCCTTCACTTCCCAATGGTATAAAGTTCTCTAGGGCTTAATCAAGATTGATAAGATTCTACTTCCAAGACATGTGTCTTTTGATTCAAACCCACTATTTATACTCCATCGAAATGATAGAGTTGAGGTTTCCCCAAGAGTGATCACTTCTCTAGGAAGACCCCCTAAGAAGGTTGTACAAAAGTGATGTAAATAATGCTTTTAATCTCCTTGATCATGTGATAATGTGAGGAGAGAGCATACACATGTATTTGATCACACAAGAAATGTTCATTAACCTTAGAAATGGAAATTTTTGATGTGAAAATGAGAGTGTTGAAGAGAATTTATGATTCCCAGGATCATATGGAAAAGTGAGGGAAGAGCATACATACCTCCAACAACAACAAAAAAATACAAAGCAATGCAAACACTTGTTCTTTTTAAGCCCAAATTGAATGTATGATTTTTAAAAGACACTTGTTTGTTTATATCCAAATTGAAATGTGATGTTGGAAACAATTTTAAGATAAAGATATGAGTTGAAAAGTGTACACCTAGATTTTCTTTAGCGCTAAATTTATGTCCACTTGATCCAATTTTTGGTTTGAAGAGTTTATTTTTCTCCACATTGACAAAACCAACAACAAAGAAAAACCAAGATAATTGATTAGTAATATTAGAGGGTTAGCTTAAACCCTACCAAACCCTAATGAAAAAAGATTTTTTTTTTTTATAATTATTTTAAGCTCAAAAATAAATTTTCAAAAAACACAAACATTCTAAAATTTCAAAAGCTTTCTCAAAATTCAAAGAACAATGAAAATTTTTGTGGTTTGATCCCTATAGAGCTGATTTATTTTAAAACCCTACTGTTGATTTGCTCCTAAAATTATTTTCTTATAAAAAACAATGAAAAAATTATAAATAATTCAAAACAAGATAGATAGTATAGTTTTTTTATAGTATAATATGAATTATAGTGTGATGTTTTCTATCAAATCTGTAACTAAATATAAGAAATCAATTATTTATCTATAAATATTTTAATAGAATATAATATGCAAATAAAAATGAAGGTTTAAATACATTAAAAATTAAATTAAATTAAGGATAACTTAATGGGGGACACCCCTACCCCATAAAAAAAATAAAATGCAAGCTAAGATAGTATAGTATTTTTATAGTATAATATGAATTATAGTGTGATGTTATCAATCAGTCTATAACTAAATATAATAAATCTTTTATTTATCTATAAAAAATTTAATAGAATATAATATGCAAATAAAAACTAAGGTTTAAATACATTAAAAATTAAATTAAATTAAGGATAACTTAATGTAATCTTTGTTTTATTGAAAAATTATATATTTTTTATTTAAAGTAAAATAAGAAATTCAATATTACTAATTTATATATAATAGAAAATAAAAAATTTCAATTAAATTTAGTTATTTCATAATTACATGTAAATAATTATCGTGTTGTGGTTAAACATAAAAAATTGTTTTCTTTCTTAAACACACCAAATTTCTCCAACACGCATATGACAACAACATTAAAATATCTTTTTAGTATGTTGACAACAACATTAAAATAATCATTCATAACAAATAAATTTGAGCTTTAATAGAATATAATATGCAAATAAAAACTAAGGTTTAAATACATTAAAAGTTAAATTAAATTAAGGATAACTTAATGAGAGACACCCCTACCCCATAAAAAAAAATCCAAGCTAAGATAGTATAGTGTTTTTACAACATAATATGAATTATAGTGTGATGTTATCTAACAAGTATGTAACTAAATATAATAAATCTATTATTTATCTATAAATATTTTAATAGAATATAATATGTAAATAAAAAATAAGGTTTAAATACACTAAAAATTAAATTAAATTAAGGACATCATAATGTAATCTTTGTTTTTAATAAAAAGGGGTAAAAATTTATTGAATCAACCAGCAAAGTACAAAAGCAAGGGCCACAAGCCCAGAAGAGAAAACAACACTAACAAAAGTAAATCCCCTGAAGGGGCACAACTAATCATCCATATCTTCCTTGACTAGCCTCTCAAGATCTTGAACACAGTCCGGAGGCAAATGGGCCCAATCTCCCGCCATCCATCCCTCCCTGCGATCCGAAGCCCACTTAGCCAAGCAATCAGCAATCCTATTCCACTCGCGAGGAACATGGCAGAAAGAGACTGCATCCAAAGAAGCACTCAGCTTAAGAATTTGCCTACCCACCACAGCCAGATGCCAATCCATATTCTCCATCCGTTGTAGATTCAACATATCCACCACCACCTGGGAATCAAACTCAGATAATCTTACTCCATCCCAGAGCACATCCTCTTTCAAGATCCAAGAGGACACCAAGCGCCTCCATGTAATTATTGGTCTGTAACCCCTTATAATAGAAGAAGAAGAAAATAACCTCACTAGAGCAATCCCTATCGATTCCTCCAACCCCAGCATGCCCAGGATTTCCCCTGGAAGACCCATCAATATTGATCTTAAGGGTCCCCAGAGGAGGGAGGGACCACTTTCCCTCCCTACAAACCTTTCTTTTAGCTTGCTTGCTTCTAACCTGTTGCTTCTTACAAAGGGCATCACTACAACCAGCACAAGAAATATTCAAGTTGTGAACCACTCGCACATCTCCAGGATCAATATCCTCAGAGAGATCACACTTCGCAGCCAGGGTTTCCTGAAGCATATTTATCACTTGCAACCACACCTATTGCAACATCTTCAACTTATCCTGAAATATCCTGCGGTTCCTTTCCAACCACACCTGCCAGATAATAAATCCTGGACCAATGTCCCAAGCCACCTCAAGAAAGGAGGTCTTAGAAGGGGGTCTACCAAGACTATTCCAGAACTCAACCAGAGAGTTGGCATGAATACAAGCATGCTCCCAAGCTTCCCACCACCAGTGCCAAATAACTCTGGTGAAAGAGCAGTGGAAAAAGAGATGTGAGCTATTTTCCTCATTTTTATTACATAAAATACAGATAGAAGGCCCATGAAAGCCTCTCTTCTGAAGATTCTCCCAGGTAAGGCATTTATTCTGCACCACTAGCCACAAGAAAAAATTACATTTAGGCCAAGCAGACTTATTCCAAACCTGCTTCCACCAAGAACTGTCAATCCTATCAAAAGCTAATCTTTCCAACTCTTGATAACCAGATGCCACTGAAAACTTTCCCTTCGGATTAGGTCCCCAAGCAAGGGTATCATCTTCTCTCAAAGAGTTACATGCTCTACCTACAAGAATCCTAGCAAGAGTCTCCCTCTCGCCCTCAGAACCCCCTGGAGGCCATTCACAAGGTTCTTTCCATCTGGCTCCCTCGCCACGACCCACCCTTAAAGTCACCTTAAAATCCTCAACTTTACTCTAGCCAGCTACAAGAAAATTATCACAAAGAGGTTGAAGGTGGGGGTATTGAGATAAGATAGGAGGGAATCCATCCCAAGAATCCTCCCAAAACAAGGCATCTGAACCCCGATTACAAATCCAGAAAAGACCCTTCTTGACAAGCTGCGCTCCTTTCTTCAAAGTATCCCAAACCATGGATCCCCTTCCTGTCAAATTGTATCTTGGTACATCTTTCCCATTCACCCCACCAAGATACTTAACATTAAGGATCTTAGCCCATCCTTGATCCTGGCTTGTGCACCATCTCCAAAAGAGCTTAGCAGCAAGAGCCCTACTGATCAAGCTCGTTTTCCGCAAACCAAGGCCCCCATCCTGCTTTGATCTGCAAACACAATCCCATTTGACCAGACTCCACTTGGAGGAAAGCAAATTCCCTGTCCATAAAAACTGTCTGGAAAGGGAATCAAAGTCCTTGACGAAACCAGTCGGGGCAGTCTGCACAAGACACCTATAGATAGGAAGAGCCTGGACAACGGATTTCAAAAGTCACTCTACCAGTAGTTGAAAGCCACCGATAGGTCCAACGACTCACCTTGCTCCGAAATTTATCCAAAATTTCCTGCCACACACCTCTTGATAGTCTTTCATCTGAAAGAGGGATTCCAAGATACACAAAAGGAAGAGTTCCAATTTGAAACCTCAAGATCCGAGCAATCCTAGCTTGAATAGGAGCAGGGGTATTGAAGAAAAAGATATGAGACTTTTCTTCATTAATCTTTTGTCCTGAGGCTTTCACATAAATATCCAAAGCTCTTCGAAAGTTAATTGCCTCCTGAATTCTGGCTGCACCCATCAAAGACGTATCATCCACAAATTGGAGGTGGGAAGAAGGAGGAATGCCATGCCCCCACTTCCAACCCTGAATCAGACCCTGCCTAACTTGAGACTTGAGAAACCTTCCCAAGCCCTCCGCCATCAAAATGAAAAGGTAAGGGGAGAGAGGATCCCCTTGCCTAAGGCCTCTGGCTGCCCCGAAGAGATCGGTAGGTTCACCATTGATCAGGACAGCAAAAGAGGGTGAGGTAATGCAGCTCATAACCCAACTAATCCACTCCCTCCCAAAACCAAAAGCTTGGAGAACTTTTTGCAAAAAGCTCCATTTGACCCTATCATAAGCCTTGGCCATGTCAAGCTTTATGAACATGGCTTTCTCCTTTGAGGCCGCCATAGAGTGCACAACTTTTGTAGCTATAATAACCCCATCCAAAATCTTCCTTCCTGTAACAAATCCCCCTTGCTCCTCAGAGATTAGATTACTGAGCCATGGCTTTAATCGTTCAGCTATCACTTTAGTGATTATTTTGTACGTGACATTGCACAAAGCAATAAGTCAAAAGGAGTTAAGAGAGTTAGCACCTTCCTTTTTTGGGATGAGGGCAAGGAAGGTAGCATTCAAAGCCTTAAGCATCTGCTTATTGCTAAACGATTCTTGCACCACTTCAAAGAGGTCCATCTTGACAATATCCCAAAAAGCTTGAAAGAACTCTATAGGAAACCCATCGGGTCCAGGGGCTTTACCCTTTTTCATTCCAAACAACACTGCTTCTATCTCAGATAGAGAGATAGGTTTAATGAGAGCCTCATTCATTTCAGGAGTGACAATGGGGGGGATGCACTCCAACACCAAATCCTCCTCAACCCTAGCAGGATCAGAGTCCTCTGAAAATAGATTGCCAAAAAATCGAGTGGCCTCAAGGGCAATCTCCCTATGAGAGGAAACCAAAGTCCCTTCAGTTGTCATGAGAGAATTGAGAATGCTCCCATGTCTTCTATCTTTTACAGTGTTGTGGAAGAACTTAGTGTTTTTGTCCCCTTCCTGCAGCCAATCGATCCGAGCTTTTTGTTTCCAATAGATTTCCTCACGTAGCTCCCATTCTTCCAATTCTCTCAGCGCCATAGCTTCTTCTCTAAATAGCCCATCAGATAGACCCTGTTCTCTGATTTGATGAGTAATAGTGTCCACCCTCAGCTGAGCATCTCTCTTAGCTACGAAGAGGTTGCCAAAAAACATCATGTTCCACCTTTTCAGCTTAAACTTAACAAACTGTAATTGCTTAACAAAGGAAAACATAGCAGTGCCATAAGCAGGCTTCCCTTCCCCCCACCAAGCAAGCATATGATCCTGAAGAGAGGCATCCCTCAACCACATAAGCTGAAACTTGGAAGAGGGATTCTTTGTCATTCGAAACTTAGAGGCAGACAAAAGAATTGGCCAGTGATCTGAACCTCTCCAGTCCAAAATCTCCGATCTGGTATTCCAACAATCCGCCATCCAGTAGCAGGACACAAGAAACCTGTCTAACCTTTCAGCTATCGCCTCTGCCCCACATCTTCTATTATTCCAAGTGAACAAACCATTGGAAGGTGTAATATCCACAACCTTCAAACTTTTAATATTACTTCTCAAAAGGCTCGCAGAAGGGTCAAGCCTAGGATTACCTCCACGCTTCTCTTCCAAACTTAAAACTGCATTAAAATCTCTTGCTATAATCCAGGGGAACAAAGGAGCAAAAGAACAAACATATCCTATATGTGACCAAAGTAAAGCTTTTCCCATGAAGTCAGTTGGAGCATAAACATTAGTGAAGAGAAGAGTCTCACCGGTTTCACAATAAGTGGCCACAACGGAAATAGAAGACCTACTAGATATCCACCAGAGTGGGACCAGCTTGCAAGGATCCCATAACAGAGCCAAGCCTCCCGAACATCCTTGAGTACCAATGCATTGACAGAGACTTCTAGGCCAAATCTTAGCAGTCGTGGAAAGCATCCTTTCAATAGATAACTTAGTTTCCTGAATAAAAACCACCTTAGGCGAATAAGACTTAATCAATTCCCGAATAGCCTTTTGTCTAGGGATGCTATTAAACCCCCTTACATTCCATGAAAGAACAATCATTTCTGAGATAGAGGAAAGTGGGAATCAATGGTCTTCACAGAACCAGACTCCACTAAAGTCTCTCCTACTAACTTCACCTTTTCCTGGTCTTTCTTCCTCCCCACCTTAAGAGACTTCTCTAAAGCATCTTTTTTAATAGTCTTTTGATGAATACCTAAAACAGAAGGATATCCCTTGCTTTTTCTCTCCTCTTGCCGCTCTTTCCCAGCACAAGACTTAGATCAGGAAGGAGCAGAAATCTCCTGCAACTCCATGCCTCCACTGGCTCCCGACTCCTCCATCGGCCTCACAGAAGAGTCTTTATCCATCTGAATCCCAATCACTCCCTCTTGCAAATTGGCCTAAATGACATTGTTCTCATCCCCACCTATTTCCCCTGCCTCCAAGAGATCTTGTCCAATAGGCATATTAGCAATAGTTCCATCAAACTGTTCTAGATCATCTAGAGCATCAAACCTATTGAAAACCTCATCTACTTGTCTGTCTTTAAAGGTCCTCTTTTGGTCTCGACCCTTATTATGAGCTCTTACAGGAATGAAACCCTCCTTGTCCTCCCTCATGGGGGCCTTCCCTTTATCTTGATTAGGAGGTGCACTAGCTGACCTCAATTTTGAATCTTCTACAGGCTTAGATTTGGGACACATCCTCTGCAAATGCCCATATTCATGACACAAACGACAACGAAACGGTAGTGTTTCATAATCAATCTGTTGAATCCAAGAGCTTGATCCCAACCGAATTTCTATAGAATCAGGCAAGGGCTTATTCAAATCAATTTCTACACATACTCGGGCATAGGTAATTACCTTCTTTTCCATAGTTTGTCTTGAAGGACCCACTGGTTTTCCAAGCTGGCTTGCAACTAAGCTGAAAATGTCCTCTCTCCAGAATTCCAAAGGAAGCCACGGTAACCGCACCCAAACTGGAACCCGTGAAGGAAGCTCTTCTGTAGGATTGAATCCAACATGCCAGGGCTTGATGAAAAGGCCCACTTGGTTGTAGAAATAGGGCCCTCCTTCAAATACTTCATTTCTGTCCGACATGCAAGAAAAAACCACTTGAAAATAGCCATTGGCTGCCAACATTACATCCATATCCCCCTCTGGAGACCAAGTTCATCGAGCCCACGATTCCAGAAAGGGCAAAGACACCCGGATCCCTAAAAACTTACAAATCAAAGCATGTTTTGACAGATAATTGATATCGTCTACAATGGAATCAGGCTGAATCTCAACAATCGGCCTATTATCACCCTTAGCTAGACACCCATTCACCTTTGAAGGCCTAAACCCTCCAGACAAATAAGAGGGCTCTCCCATTCCTGATCCATTTTCACCAAAAATCAGATTTGCATGCACAAGCATAGAAGGACTGCCTTCCACCACAATATCCTTAAAAGACAACCCCTTGCCCCCAAAAGGGGTCCCACTAGGAGCCATGCAAGACCACAAATAGAAAACTCTGAAGGGGAGAGCACAGTCCCACCACCCCAAAAAGAAACCCCAAAAGCACAACCCCACTAGGGCACACAAAGAGCAAAGCCCACACCCCCCTTGAAGAAACAAGAAAAACCCCCCACCAACAAAAGAAGTCAACCAGAAGGCAACACAGGAAATAAAAATAAGGAAGAGAGGCCAACGGATACCCCCGTGCAACCGAGCTCCTCCCACACCCAAAACCACCCACACATAGCGGACTAAAGCTACAATGAACTAAACCAGAGAAACCCACACTAAGCGACACATGCAAAGCGGAAAAACCAAAGGCAGTCCATGACCCTTACCCGGGGCCCAGCGAACTGTAGATCTCCTCCCACATGCAACTCTCCATCTCTTTCTCATGTGGGCCATCTTGGTCACAACCTAATGAATTCATTTTTCTAACTCATAATTCATACCCCTTTGTCTATTTACATTTGATATATTTCATATTTACTAAAATGCACCATGTTGAGTATGATGATTTTTTGTAGATTCTACTAATGGTTTTGCATGTGCAATTTTGGAGATGTAGCTATACCTAGAACATAGAGAAATTATGAGTTATTTTCTAAATATTCTATCCTTTTGAATATGTTTGTTGTAAATATGAAGTTGTTGTCATTGGTGTCAATTGTGTAGTGGTTGAGAGAGATTGTTTCTTTGATTAGTTGCATTATGTTTTCATTAGTTAAGTTACTGGTGTTAACCTTTGGTGTTGCTTTGATAAGCTTTTGGTTATGGTTATGGTTGTGATAAAGATGTTGAGGATATTGAGAAAATTGATAAAAAGGAGGAAACGAGGTGTTGCAGAGATGTTCTGATTTTGCTCCGCATTTCCTCTAGGTTGAAGATATGATTGTGTGGTTTGTATATGTTGGTTAGAGGTGTTCAGAGTTTCTATATCTAGAATTTGGGCTTCTAGATCGATGTACAGAAGAAGTTATGTTCACTAGTGTGTGAGCTAGATTTGTAGTGTTGCTTACAAAGGTGTCTGGGAGAAATGTTTTTGCTCCATGTTTCTTTGCAATTGCACTTTAGGTTGTGTGATTCTGAAGGTATGTTGATGGTGTTGGTATCTTGCCTATGTCGAGAGGATTTATGGTTTGGTGCTCCAGAAGATGGTTTTTAGAGTTACAATGTTTAGCAAAGTGGTTTGAGTGTACAATTCATTTACATTCTAAAGGTGTGAATTAGTGCGAATGATTTATTGGATCTCAGGTGATTTGTGAATTATTCTAGATTGTCTAGAAACATGGTGTGTGGTTTTCAAGTCATTCTTGGATTTGAGGGATCATGTACTTCAAAGTTTAATGGTGTTTGCAGGAGTAACAACTGACTTGGTGTTTACACTACATTCAAAGATGTTTAGGTATTGATGAAGTTGTAGTGTGGCATGTGAGTGTTGATTTGGGTCCCAATTAAGTTTGTATTACTCCACTTCCATTCTATCCACCACGAGAATGCTTAGTGCTGACCTATTTTTAAATTTGTAAAGTGTAAGGCATGTGTAGCCGACTTGAAGATGTTTTTCAAGTTATGGATGGTATAAATGCAAGGTGAATTGATGCAAGATGAAGTGTGGAATAGAATTGAGCATTGTGATGCAAAATTAAGCGTAGAGCTGTGAAATGTAGTGCGAGCTATAATGCAAGATTGCTAAATGCAGTGAGCTAAAAGTATCTTGATCTCTTGAAGGTTGTGAGTGTTGTTAAAGCTATTATGGTGCATTCTTTATTGCATTGAGATCATATTCTCTGTGTAACATTCTATCTTCTTTCTTCTTTCTATTTCTGCAGTAAGCCTGGGTTGTGAGCCTTTCTAAACAGTGTGTCCTACTTTGGCAGTGAGCCTCTTTGTACCAGTTTCACAATTATTTATATTGTGAGCTAATCCTCACCGTGGCTTTTCCCTCCTAGGTTTTTCCATGTAATCTAGTGTTCTCTTGTGTATGGTGTTGTTATTTCAGTTTTTGTTATTTTCATTTCATGTTTAAATATTATAACAAATTAAGAGTTTAATGAATGCATGTGGATCTGATTATTGTTGAGGGTTTTGATGTTTTAATTGGATACAATTGATTCACCCCCCCTCTCAGTTGTCTTTCTCATTCAACAATTGGTATCAGAGCAAGGGTCCTTGGATAAAAGCTTGACTACTTGAGGTAGATTTAGGATGGCGAGCATGAAGGAGATCCCTATGTTTGATGGCACAAACTATACATTCCGAAAGGTTAAAATGGAAGGCTATCTAGTTTACCTTGGATTTGATGTTGCAATGGCAATGAAGACTGCATATACCATACCTACAAATGGACCAAGCACAAGTGATGAGATCAAGGCCTATGATACAAATGGTAAAGTGAGGTTTTTTCTTTTGAGTAGTCTTGCAAATATTGAATTAGTGAAAGTTGTGGATCTGAAAACTGCTAAAGAAGTATGGGATAAGCTAGAAAGTATTTATGAAGGATATGATAAGGTTAAAAAAGCTAAGATGCAGAATCTAAAGACACAATTTGAGAACTTGTGAATGTTTGAAGATGAAACAATTACAAGTTACATGCAAAGGGTTGATGAAATTGTCAGTGCAATGTGAGGTCTTGGTGCAAAAGTCAAAGAACCTAAAGTGATAATGAAATTTCTCAGAACTCGTCCTAATTCTTATGGTGAAAAGGTTTCTACTGTTGAGGAAGTTGAAATTTTTAATACTTACACTAGAGATCAATTGTGTGGTACACATTTGAAATGAGAAAAAATGGTCTAAATAAAGATGCAAAAGTGGAGACTACTTTTAAGGTTGGAAAATTAAAAAAAGTTGAAGATTTAGATGGAGATGATCTTGATGATGTAGAAGGTAACTCTGTAAGAAGGATGAAAAAGGGTATTGGTAAGTACAAAGATAAATTACCTTTCAAATGTTTTAGTTGTGGATAAATAGGTCACTATGCTTCAAGATGTCCTAACAGAGTTGTTGTTGTGAACAAGATGCCATTTAATTGCAATCCTAAACATATTTCATGTATCTCCTAAGTCCTTGCAAAGTGTTCCCCAACACTAGGATTAGAAAATTAAATTGAATGAAATGAACATGTAATTGGCATTGTGATTATTCCTAAATGATAGGAACATGTGGGGACGTCCAGAAGAGCTCCTATAGATAGGAGCACATGGGGATACATGGAAGGTGAAACCCACCTTGCTTCAGTTAATTGTTTGGAGGATTAGTAATGCATGTTTTGATCCCTGGTAATGCATGTTTGATCCCTACAAATTAGGGATTGATATTTACATGAGTGGAGTGGCACTATCAATTCAGTATCAGTTTAGTTTAGTTCAGTTATGGTTTAGTTATCTTTAGTTGCATGTAGTTATTCTGAGTTGAATACTAGTTGACTTGAGTTAACTTGAGTTGCATGACTAATGACTTCCAGTTGCATGATAGATAGCAGTGCTTGGATACTTTCGGTTAAGTGGGGATGATCAATCATGCATAATGTTTGCATGGTGGTGGAAGAAGATATGTTTCAGTTAACTAAGATTGACTTGGGTCCACCTTGGGCACCCAAGTTGACATCTTTTAGTTAACACCTTCATGAGAAGATATTTACAAGGCTCAGTGAAGTGGGTCCATTCTTGGGCACCAACTTTGAGGTGAAGTTTACATGATATCTTCTTGACAAAAGTTCAGTTAAGTGTTTAGTTTGGGGCACCTAAATTGAGGAATACTTTGGTTTGACTTCAAATTACATTGTGGAACTCTATTTTCCCAATCTAGGCATAGATTTTTGTGAGGATCTTTATGCTCTTAGTACAACTCTTATGAGTTTACATGCTCTTTTATTGTTTATTGATTGCAGCAAGTGTGTAGAGAGTTCCATGAGTTTGCTGCAGGTTGTGAAGAAGGATTGTTGAAGGAAAGGAAGCATATCAATCAAGGATTGATATAGTATTATTGTAATCTTGTTTTAAGGTTAAATAATACAAGCACTATTTATTCTGGTGGATTTTTTTCCCGAAAGGGTTTCTCCATGTATATGTTGTGTCACTTCTATCTCCTTGTCTCATTCTTCTACAATCTTCTATCTATTTCTACAATTGGCAAAATTCATCTAAACAGATTAATCATACACAAAGAATTGTGACAAAGAATACTTAATTAGATCTACAATCTCATAGTTTTACAAGTTTTAAGCTGCAATATTACCTTCATTTTTAACAGTTGTGAACAATAAGAACAAGGAAAACAAAGGAAAGATGTTCAAGAAAATATGTTATGTTAGAGAAGATGTTGGTATTTTTTATTATGGAGATGTTGACGATAATGAATGTTTTTTCTTGGCTTTAAAGGATGAATCTGTTTCTACTAACTCTCAAATTTGTGTAAAGGAAAGTGCTTTGGAGAAAAGGGATAAGACTAGAGGTACTTTGGTATCTTCTTTTCATGTTAGATAGGATAAGAACTACTGGGTCATTGATAGTGGTTTCTCAAATCATATGACCAGAGACAAGAGTATCAAAGTGTTGAGTATGTTGACTGATTGACCATTGTTGATAAAGCACCTAACCGCAAGAAAGACATATCCTGCTTAAGGTGAATGACTAGATTGACCAAAGACAAAGTCAAATCTCAGGAAGGACGAATCATGATAAAAGATAATAGATAGGACCAAATGAGACAAATGACATCATGCCCCATTCTGATATAAGACCAATGATCTGAGTATTTTGATTGTTGATAAGGTGATTGAATGATTGAAAATTAAAGATTTGTTGGATATGTTATGTTGGTTCATGATTTGGTTTTAATAATGATTGCTTGATGAAAAAGGACATGATCAAACTCGACAAACCCTAAAGGACTGACCTAGAGCCTCGGGGGCTCATCGATTGATGGCCTTGCCTACGTTATACACACAGAGACCTCGTAGTTCGGCATGACTTGACTTTGCTTTATCAAACTACAATTGTCCCTCCAAACTTGTCCCTCAACCAACATAAAACCTTAAGCAGAATATGATAAAGATTGATTTTCTTTATCGAATGTGCTTTATTAACATATATGATAAAGTTGATCGATTGACCATTGTTGATAAAGCACCTAACTGCAAGAAAGACATATCCTAATTAAGGTGAATGACCAGATTGACCAAAGACAAAGTCTAATCTCAGGAAGGACATATCCTAATGAAAGGTAATAGATATGACTAAATTAGACAAATAACATCATGCCCCATTCTGATATAAGACCAATGATCTGATTATTTTGATTATTGATAAGGTGATTGATTGATTGAAAATTAAAGATTTGTTGGATATCTTTGTCTATTGATTCGTGATTTGGTTTTAATAATGATTACTTGATGACAAAGGACACGATCAAACTCGAAAAATGCTAAGGGACCGACATAGGGCCTCGGGGGCTCATCGATTGGCGGCCTTTCCTATGTTATACACGTAGAGACCTCGTAGTTCAATATGACTTGACTTTGCTTTATCAAACTACAATTATCCCTCTATACTTTTCCCTCAACCAATGCAAAACCTTTATCTGAAAAGCATCCAAATATGCCATCATCAGAGATACCCTTTACCGCCGCAACCTAGATAACACCCTCCTTCGATGTCTCAACTCAAATGAAGCACAAACTGTCTTACAAGAGGTACATCACAGTATATGTGGAGCTCACTCTACTGGTCCAATCCTATCTAAAAATATCATGAGGACATGATATTATTGGCCTACAATGGAACGTGATGCCTATCATTTTGTGAAGAAATGTCACCAGTGTTAGATTCATGGAGATCTTATACATGCGCCAGCTCAGGAACTACAACCGCTTGCATCACCATGGCCATTTTCTTAATGGGGTCTCGACCTCGTAGGAAAGATCCATCCCACTTCTACAAATGAACATAAGTTTTCCCTTGTTACTACTGAGTACTTTACAAAATGGATCAAAGCCATCCCAATGACCTACATTACTAGAAAGCAGATAGCCAAGTTCATCCATAATTACATTATATGTCGCTATGGTATCCTACAATCCATCATTACAGATAATGGTCACCCTTTTAAGAATTGGATGTCTGTGAACTTTGTGAAAAAATTTGTATCCAACACCATTTTGCTACCCCATATTACCACCAGGGAAATGGCTAAGCCAAGGCATCTAATAAGACCATCCTTAAAATCTTAAAGAACATTGTCAATGATGTTGGTCATGATTGGCACCTCCAACTCAATCTTGCTTTTTGGGCCTACCATACCAGTGTTCGCACCCCTGCAAGAGCCACTCCATATTCTCTTGTCTTTGGATCTGAAGCCATACTTCTTATATAGGTTGAGTTACCATCCCTAAGAGTATACATGCAAGGATTGATTGATCAAGAGGAATATCATGTATCCCATCTGTATGAGCTAGAGTTATTAGATGAAAAGAGACAAAATGTGTTGATACATTTGCACGCATACCAAAATCTCCTTTGTCTTAGCTACAATAAGAAGGTTTGACCTAGAATTTTTGACATTGGTGACTTAGTCCTGAAAGAAAATCCAAAGAATCAAGCAGATTGAGAAAAACCTAGAAAGTTTGAACCTAATTGGCTAGGTCTATACATCATCACAACAGCATATGGATCTCGGGCTTACCAGCTCTCTACTCCTAAGGGTGAACCATTTCCCAAAGCTATCAATAGCATGCACCTCCGCAAGTACTACACCTAATTCTCGAAGTATCCCATCAAAAAGTCAAAAAATACAAAAAAATCAAAAAAATAGTCACCCTAATGAAAACCTAGCAAACAGGGTCTTGGTGACAACAAAAAAATAAAAAAAATAGTAAATAGAAATAATTCATCCAAAAGTGAAAGCCACTTTGATGGCGCTTTGGATAAGTACCATGGTGAAAACCTGGCAAACAGGCACCATGTGTAGTCAATCTATGCTCCTCCATCTACTATCACTCTACCTGGTCTTCCATCCTCCACTCACCCATTCATACATGTCACCCATCCATAATGAAGCTTTGTCATCCTTACCATGACCTGAGAACCATTGACATTCAGTCTCCTTCACTTTCATGACCATCCTTTGCATCCATCGATCCCCTTGTGAATAATAAATTGATCCTATACCTGACTGGGGGAAATTCCTTGACTTACATCTTCATGGGATCCGATGCATGGTATCAACTTTTTAAAACATCAAAATCCAAAAAAATTATAAAACATAAAAAAACCCAAAAAAATCATAAAACATCAAAATCCAAAAAAATCATAAATCATCAAAATCCAAAAAATCATAAATCATCAAAATCCAAAAAAATCATAAAACATCAAAATCCAAAAAAATCATAAAACATCAAAATCCAAAAAAAATCATAAAACATCAAAATCAAAAAATCATAAAACATCAAAATCAAAAATCATAAAACATCAAAATTCAAAAATCATAAATCATCCAAATCCAAAAAATAATAAATCATCAAAATCCAAAAAATCATATATCAAAAATCAAAAAATCATAAAACACATCAAAATCAAAAAAATCATAAAACTTTAAAAATCAAAAACATGTGAAAATATATCAAAACTTCCAAAAATAGAGTTAGAATCTAAGTACGAGGTCAATTTGTGTTAGAGTGGTCGAACTATGTTGTCTCTACACATTTGCTTCATAGGCAAGGCTCATCTTAAATGAGCCCCTGAGACATTAGGTCAGTTCTTTTAGGTTTGGTCAAATAAAAGTCAAATCTGAATGATTTAGTCTTTTGTCAAATAAAGCAAAGTCAAGTCATGTTGAACTACGAGGTATTTTTGTGTATAACATAGGCAAGGCCATCAATTGATGAGCCCTTGAGGCCCTAGGTCGGTCCTTTAGGGTATGTCAAGTATGATTGTGTCCTTTGTCATTAAGCAATCGTTATTCAATGGAACAAATCTTTAATTTTCAATCAATCAATCACCTTATCAATAATCAAAACAATTGGATCATTAGTCTTATATCGTAATGGAGCATGATGTCATTTGTCTCATTCAGTCCTATCTAGCCCATCTTTATAGGATGTGTCGCTTCTGATATTATACTTCTGTCTTTGGTCAATCGGTCATTCACCTTAAGCGAGGATATGTATTTCTTTGCGACTAGGTTTTATCCAAATTGGTGGTCGATCAACTTTAATAGATATTGTTCCTTTTAATGGGAATATGTCTTTAGTGAAACCATGCATCATCACGACATCGATCAATCATATCAATCAAGCTTTATCAAATCCATTCAATTTTGTCACTTGGTCAATCAACTTTATCATCTTTAGTCAATTAATCTTGCCTTAATGGGGATGACGCCTTTCTTGAAATAGAGCACAATCAAAATCGAGTTAATCAACCTTTTATGCTTATCAATCACCTTGAGTCAGCGATCAATCATTTGAACCATCTACGTCATCGTCAATCTAATCAATCTAATCAATCAATCTTATCAATCCTATCAATGAGCATTATCTCTTTGGAAAACACTTTATTGGTCTGACTTTGTCTTATCTTTTTGATTGGTTTTTTTTATCATGTTACTATGCACCTCGAGGATGTCCCATGAAGGATTTAGAGGAGCGATGATGGATCATGATCTCTTTTCTTTGCTTGTTGTATGTGGTTTGTCTTGAAAAAAATACTAGGGCAATCGGGTCCTTAGTATGAGTCATGGCATTCCTTATCTTTTTTATTGTCTTTTGCAAGTGGTAACATTGCACACCTTGGTTTATGTCATACCATGGTGTTTGTGATCCATTTACCATAATTTTTACCACCCAATGATGATAAACATGCAAGTTGGCATCTATAAAGCAAGAATGTCCATCCCTTTTCATTTGACTAATTCCACCCTAATAAATGTCTTCTTACATTGCTAACATCCATCTTCTCCGCACTAACATCTTCCATCCACAATCATCCTGGTGGCTTACAAGCTGAATTATTTTCCTGTCAGTGCATCAAAGTGGCTTTTTGGAATAATTTCTCAATTTTTAAAAAAAAATTGAGAAATTTTCCAAGGGGGTATAGGTCTATCCCACCTTCACTAGGGCACATTGGGGCATGAACTGAACCTGATTTTTTTCTTTATTCTTTGACACAACACTCAAATCACATTATGACAAAGAGGGGAAAAATATAGACATTGAAAAATGTCTTGGTCTACTAGATCATTTTTCATTTGTCTTGGTCTTTCTTCCTTGTATAATTAATAATTTTAGTTGTTAATTAATTTTTTTATCTTATTCTACTATCATCAATTAAATAAATTTAATTGTGTCACTAATCTCACTTTTTTAATAATTAAATATATTACTATTTATTTAATTATTTATCTTTCACTATTTGTCTATAGTAAAATAATTATTATTAATTGTTTGTCTATTCATTAATCTTTTAATTCTTCTATAGTCAAATAAATTTTAAATTAGTTGACTATCTTTTGACATTTCTCCCCCACTTAAATAATTAATCCGATTTCATTATTTAATTCCATTTCTCTATTTCTTCCTATTTAATTAAAATGGTTGCATAAATCATTTTAATTAAATGCCCACTTTCCTTTTCCTCAAATAAATTATTTATGCCTCCATGTGATCAAAGATTCCTTCTCATGAATTAAATTATTTTAATTTTTAATTTCTCCATTATCTCCCTTCACTATCTCATTTTTGAATCTTGGTAGATGGGTTGACTTTGGCCTCTTCTTAATCTTTACCTTTTCATTCAAAATCCCCACTCCTCTATGTTGCATTTTGCTATAGAGTAAATGCGATCTTGGAATCTTTCTAGAAGCTTGATGGACCATCTGACTTGAATGGTTGTCTATAAAAGAAGCCTTCCTCCTCCATTTTCAATTTAACAACCACTTATCTCCAACTTTCTTGCTTAAAATTTGTAGGTATTTGCACAATATCAACTACAAATATGAGGGCATATTTGCAAAAGAAGAATGAGGAGAGACGAGGGAAGTGATTCAAGTTCAAACATGGGGATTGTTTTCATTTGACGCTTTCATTTTCCTTATGTTTTGATTGTTTTCTCTTGTTTTGGATTGGGTTTTGGCTTAGTAGTGTTGTGGTTGTCACTAGAATCTAGGATAGCTCATTTTAACCCATCTTACAAGTTTATTAAACTTGAAAAATATGATGGAGGACTTGTTAAATTTAGAGACGATTTAGGTGCTAAGATATGTGGAATAGGTTCAATCAGTTTTGATGGCAAGCATAATACTGAAGATGTTTACTATGTTAAGGTTTAAGGCATAACCTCTGAGTGTTGGAAAAATGTGTAGCAAAGGATACAATCTTACCATTTCGGGGATGATGGATGTGAGATCAAAAAATGGTTTGAAACTGGGATTGCTACTGGAAAGAGGATAGATGAAAATATCTACCAACTCAAGGGTGTTGAAGGTCATTATTTTATGACTCGGATTAATGATAGCTAATTATGGCACAAGAGGATGTGTCACATCAATTTTGATAATTTGGTTAGAATCAATTAAGTTCAAGCAGTGAGAGATCTACCAAGGATTACAAAGCCTATCAATGTTGTTTGCAGAGATTGTCAATTTGGAAAACAAATAAGTAGTTTCAAGGAGAAAATAATATTCTAGACCTTTGTGGTCCCTCTGAAGTGAAAGTCTTCAAGGTGATAGGTATTTTGTTAGGAATTGCATGCAGACAATATCAATTAAATGCAAATAAAGATTAAACAGAGGAATGAAAAAAAACATAGAAATAATAACATCGAGAGACAATTTTTAACATGGTTCACCCAAACTTGAGCTACATCCACCAACAGAGATTCCAATATTATTGTCAAAAATTGAGCTGATTACAACCAACAATCCTTGTAACTCAATACCACTACAAATGCTATAATACAAATGTCAACAGACACCCAAACCCTTAGCCTTTTATCAAGACTTGTGTCAGTTACAAAATAGGGTTTTTTATGTTGGCCAATAGAAAAAATAACACCCAACGCCAGCACATAATAAAAGTCATGTGAGGGTTTAGGTGGCTTTGCCTGACCCGCCATATATCATGACATGGAGTAGCTGAGGGGCACTACCCTTGACCTTGTCTTGGGGGTGTTCACAAACCCCTATTAAATAATTTGGGGAGAAACTACACCGATAAAAGTGGGGAAAATTTACCCTTTGAGTCTGATTAGGCTCCATATAACAACATATTTCATGCTTTTGATTGATGATTATTCTAGGATGACATGGGTTAATTTTCTTAGAGAAAAATCTGAAGCTCTAGATAGATTTAAAGCATTTAAAGTTATGGTTGAGAATCAAATGGATTTGAAGATCAAATTTCTGAGGTCTTGAAGAGGTGGAGGGTTCACCTCCAATGAATTTAACATGTTTTGTGAGGAATCATGGCATAAAAGGCACTTGTTTTCCCCTAGGAATCCTCAGCAAAATGGAGTGGTTGAAAGGAAAAACACTATTTAAGAAGCTACAAGGACTATGATGAAAGAATCTAACCTACTAGAAGTCTATTGGAAAGCGAATTCATACTATTTTTACATATAACAAAGTTCAGAAAAGACTAACAACACAAGGCTCTATGAGTTGTGGTATGGAAGGATCCCTCTTGTCAAATACTTTAGAGTGTTTAAGGAAACAAATGTATATCAGAAAATGAAGTGAAAAACTCAGAAAAGTTTGAGGTGTAGGTCAAATGAAGGGTATCTTGCATGGATATTCTACTAAAATAAAATCATACAGATGTTACAATAAAAAGGCTAAGAAGGATTGTTGAAAGTGCACAAGTGTCAAGGGTTGATGAAGAATTGGAGGTAATTCAATGGTAATAAAATGGATATGAACTAAGATGAACTTGCTTGTGAGGGAGGAGGATGAGAAGAAGAAGAAGAAGAAAAAAGGTAAACAAAAGAGGTGCACAGAATAAGAGAGGAAGAAGCTCGAAGACCGTCTAAAGGTATGTGCAGAGAAATCATTCTAAAGAATAGATCATTGGAGACAAAATCAAGGTGTTGACCCGGGGCAAAGGCTAAAGGAGGTGGGAATTTTGTTTACTTTCTAAAACTAAGGCAAATGATGAATATATGATGGAGAGCAATGAAATAACTTATGTGAAAAGAATTAGACTTGGGAACTTGTTCCTAGACTTGAAAAAAAAAACATAATTCATACCAAGTGGGTATTCAAAAACAAGTTGGATGAGAATGGAGAAGTGATAAGAAACAAGGGAAGGCTTGTGTGTAAGGTTTAATCGCAAGTTGAAGGAATAGAATTTGAGGAGACATTTGCTCTGGTGGCTAGAATGGAGGTAATCAGGATGTTTCTGGCATTTGCAGCACATAAGGACTTTAAATTTTATCAAATGGATGCGAAGTCTACTTGCTTGAATGGAGAATTGGAAGAACAAGTTTACATGGAAAAACCGAAAGGATTTCAGTTATCAAATTAACCTAATATGGTTTGCAGATTGAAAAAGGCATTATATAGATTGAAGCAAGCACCTAGAGCTTTGTATGCAAGGTTGGATGAATATTTGATACAGCAAGGATTCAATAAAGGAACCACAAATAGTAATCTTTACTTTAAGGTTGAAAAAGATCAAATCTTGATAGTGGTTGTGTATATTGATGACATAATTTTTTGAGGAAATGAAGCTATATGCAGGAAATTGGAAGAAGAGATGCAAATAGAGTTTGAGATGTCTATGTTTGGGGAGATGAATTTCTTCCTTGGGCTACAAATCAATCAAACAAATAAAGGCATATTCATTTCACAATCAAAGTATGTTAAAGAAATGTTGAAGAAGTTTGGAATGGAATACTCCAAACCAGTATGTACTCCTATGGTTATTGGTTGTAAACTAAGTAAGGATGATGAATCCCCTATGTTTGATCAGAGCAAGTATAGATCTATGATTGGTGGATTGCTATATCTAACTGCTACTAGACTGGATATCCACATGCAATTTGTCTTGTGGCTAGATTTCAAGAAGATCCTAGAGAGACACATGTTGCAGTAGTGAAGAGGATATTTCCATTTTTGAAAGGAACTCCATATTATGGCTTGTGGTTCCTAAGGATACTGATTTCACATTGAGTGATTACATAGATGCAAATTGGGTTGGTTGTGTGGATGACAAGAAAAGTACAAGTGGTGGTGCAATTTTCTTAGATGTAGATTGTTATCATGGCTAAGTAAGAAACAAGATTCAATTTCTTTATCTACTATAGAGGCTGAGTACATTTAAACAGCATCTTGTTGCACACAGGTATTGTGGATGAGGCAAAAATTGAAGGATATTAGAGTGGTGTATGATGTGCCAATTTATATCTTTTGTGATAATACAAGTGCAATCAATATTTCAAAGAACCCAGTGATGCACTCAAGGACAAAGTATATTTCAATCAAATATTACTTTCTAAGAGAGAAGGTTGTGGAGAATGAAGTGAAGCTTGAATATGTACCTACAAGGATCAAATTGCTGATATATTTACTAAGGCTCTTCCTAAGGATACTTTTGAGTATCTTTGAGAGAAGTTGGGGGTTATTTCCCCTCCTTCTTTAAACTAGATGCATATGGAGATGCATCAATCCAGTGGATCTATGGATTCATTCTCTATCTGGACTAATGTTAGTGGCTACCTCTCAAGGGGAGTAGGTAGTGACATTGTTGTAGTATGGAGTGAGTGTTGTCATTTTATGCTGATTTGGTTGGTGTATACTCCTAAGGGGAAGTATTTTGAGTAGGAGCAAGTATCTTGGTTCAATGTCAAAGGGGGAGAACAATGTAAAATATTTTTTCCTTTTCCATTGATGTCAAAGGGGGAGAGAGAGTCATGTGAAAAAATCTATCTATACTGTGAGAGAGTCATGTGAAAAAAATCTATCTATACAAGGGGAAAGTGAAGCATGTGAAAAAGAAAAAGTTGAAAAGGGGGAGAGAATCTTGTGAGGAGAGAGTGTAGGAATGTTGTGAATTTGTATGTTGTCTTTGATGGATTTTCACATATTGTGTTGTCATCAATGACAAAGGGGGATATTGTTGCAAGTATGAAGGTGTTGTCATTGATGTGAACAAGATTGTGTTGTCATTGGTGTCAATTGTGTAGTGGTTGAGAGAGATTGTTTCTTTGATTAGTTGAACTATGTTGCCATCAGTTAAGTTACTGGTGTTAACCTCTAGTGTTTCTTTGATAATCTTATGGTTATGGTTATGGTTGTGATAAAGATGTCGAGGATATTGAGAAAATTGATAAAAAAAAGGAGGAAACAGGGTGTTGCAGAGATGTTATGGTTTTTCTCTGCATTTCTTTTGGGTTGAAGATCTTCTTGTGTGGTTTGGATATGTTGGTTAGAAGTGTTCAGAGTTTCTATATCCAAAATTTGTGATTTTGGATTGATGTGCAGAAGAAGTTATGTTGACCAGTGTGTGAACTAGATTTGCAGTGTTGCTTACAGAGGTTTCTGGGAGAAATGTTTTTGCTCCACATTTCTCCCCAGTTGCACTTTAGGTCTTGTGATTCTAAAGGTATGTTTATGGTGTTGGTCTCTTTCCTATTTCAATGGGATTTGTGGTTTGGCGCTCTAGAAGATGGTTTTTAGAGTTACAATGTTTAGTAGAGTGGTCTGAGTGTACAAGTTGTGTACATTCTAAAGGTGGGAATTAGTGCAAAGGATTTGTTGGATCTCAAGTGATTTGTGAATTATTCTAGATTGTCTAGAAGCATGGTGCATGGTTTTCAAGTCATTCTTGGATTTGAGGAAACATGTACTTTAAAGTTTAATGGTGTTTGTACGGGTAATGATCGACCTAGTGTTTACACTACATTTGAAGATGTTTAGGTATTGATGAAGGTGTAGTGTGGCGTGTGATTGTTGATTTGGGTCCCAATTAAGTTTTTTATTTGTCCAATTTCATTCCTATCCAACATGGGAATGCTTAGTGTCGACCTATTTTTGAATTTGTAAAGTATAATGTGTGTGTAGCCAACTTGAAGATGCTTTTCAAGTTGTGGATGGTATAAATGCAATGTGAGTTGATGTGAGATGAAGTGTGGAATATAATTGAGTGTTGTGATGTGAAATGTAGTGAGAGCTATAATGCAAGATTGTTGAATGCAGTGAGATGAAATTATCTTGATCTCTTGAAGGTTGTGAGTGTTGTTGAAGCTATTGTGGTGGATTTTTTGTTGCATTGAGATCATGTTCTTTATGTAACATTCTATCTTCTTTCTTCTTTCTATTATGGCAATGATCCTAGGTTGTGAGCCTTTTTGGACAATGTGTCCTATTCTAGTAGTGAACCTCTTTTTATCAGTTTTGCAATTACTTATATTATGATCTAATATCCTCACTATGGTTTTCCCTCCTAGGGTTCTCTGCGTAAATCTAGTCTTCTCTTGTGTATGGTGTTGTTATTTTAGTTTTTGTTATCAGCATTTCATGTTTAAACATTATAACATATTAAGGGTTTAATGATGCATGTGGATCTAATTATTGTTGAGGGTTTTGATATTTTAATTGCATACAACTAATTCACCCCCCTCTCAATTGTCTTGTTCATTCAACAATGTTTGATTATTTTAATTATTATGTTCATTACTTTGGCATGCATGGTTCTTTGAGATCTAGAGGGAGTTTTGACCTTATTGTTGGAAGTGATGGAAAACATATCAAGGATAGAAATAAAATTATTAGATACAAAATTTGAGTGTTGGAAGCTCAAGATTGAGGATCTGCTCATAGATCAAGATATTTGGGTTGTAGTAAATAGATACAAACTTATAGCTATATCATTAAAATATTTGGACAAGATGGATAGAAAAGAAAAGGGTCTCATTAAACTTAGTTTGGTGGATTCAGTGTTACTAAATGTGCATGAAGAGACCAATACAATGAGGCTTAGGAATAAGCTTGGAGAAATTTATTAGACTAAATCCTTAGTGAACAATATTCTCATGATAAATTTGTATACCGTCAAGATGGAGGATGGTGGGTGTGTGGCAAAAATCTAAATTCCTTCAATATGGTAGTTACCTAGTTACACTCTGTGTGAGTGAAAATGGGGAGGGGAGGATCAGTGTATGGTATTGTTTTGTTATTTTCTAGATTCATGGGACCACCTAGTTATGACCATTCAAAGAACTACCACCAAGTTTAACAAGGTTGAAGTGGTTATATCTTTGTTTTTTGAGGAAATGAGAAGGGGGTAAGTGCAAGAAGTTGGATCCACAAAGAGGGGAATTTTCAGCCAAAAAAAGTCACCAGGAATGGGTACCCATTTTGGAATAGGATCTCGAGCCTAAATCTGAATGGGTACATGTTCCATTTCAAGAACCTGTTACAAAATGGGTACCCGTTATGGAATGGGTACCCATTACAAAATGTGTAGGTCTGTTTAGGAACGAGTATTCGTTTTGAAATGGGTACCCATTTCACAAAGCTATTAATTTTTTTAAAAGACTTTTAGTCATTTTTTCCTACAATAATCCACAAACCAAGAGTGAACAGAGCAAAATGGGTACATGTATTTCAAGCCATTTACACCTCCAAATTGTGCCCACCACCACCTCTAAACAGGCACAATAAAGATATCATTTCCAAATGGAAAATTTAAGCATTTATGCACTACATACGGGATGACATCCATGGAGCGTAGCCATAGATAACCAAGCTTCACACAAAATTGGTCCGACAATGGGATGATGGAGAATGATACATTCAATTATTTCAGTCCAAATTTTAAAGGAAAAGTGATTGAACCTATTGTAGGGAAAGAAAAACTATTATGCATTTTGATCCATGCTTTTAGTTGTTCATAAGAATCTTGATAAAGTTCATGCACAAATAAGAATTCCTTGGTGATCACATTCTCTACACATACGAGATCAATTAATATCCTATTAGTAGGCTTGTCATTGATTCTTCTAGCGATGTAAAGAGGACCATCAGGTGCACATCTAATTATGTCATTTTTTGAGAAAGCAATGTTAAGGGAAATTTTGGTTTGGCCCTTACAAGGTTGGACATCAATTAAGCCAACCATACATTATGTCTCCTTCATTTTCATTCATATTTTCATTATTTGCATCTTGAAGTTTTTCAACGTTCATCACATCATTCTTATATCATTGGCTTTCACAAAAGAGATATTATGATTTGGCATGGGGTTGGTAAAGATTTGTAAATTTTAGTTGGGTGGGGAAATGGACTTATTTCCTTGATCATTAACACCACCAATCTGGATGTGATTAGAATCAATGAGGTCTTGCATAATATGTTTAAGACACTTGCATTGTTCTATATCCTATCCATTTTGTCAGTGATAATGGAAAAAGGAATTTGAGTTGAAGTTTGGAGGTAAGGGCTTAGTGGTATTGATGGCTTTAATAGGAGGTAAGGTGACTAAGTTCTTACTCAAAAGTTGCAACATAATGGAGTGAAGGGTATTGGGTAAAGGGGTAAATTGTCTATTCCTTTCCCTAAATGGATATGGATTTGTTTTTTTTTATATTAGCCACTTGGGAGTTAACATGTTGATGTGTTTGAGGTGTATTTAGTTGTAAAAATACCTTATTTTGTTTCTTAAAAGGTTGGAAGTTTTTATGGGGCACGACTTTAGATTTCTCAGGATGGTTAGGAGGAGCTTTTGCTTCACAATGACTAACTAAATTTTGACAATCACGAAGGTTCGTGCACAAGTGTGTAAAGGAGGGAAACTTCAACATCTCAATTTTAGCTTGAATATTGGTTTGCAAATTTACAACATTCTTTGAAGGTCAACATCAAGAATCTTAATGTTGATTTGTGAGTAAAGCAATTGGTACTATGCTATAAAATTAGTGACCTTTTCATCTTGTTTTGTTTACATTGCATTAAATCAGCTAAGGTCATCTTGGGACCCATGTACACGTGGAAATGGTTAAGAAAGGCGTCAACAAGCTCATTGAATGAATGAATTGAGTTATTTGGTAAAGAACAAAACCACTCCAAGGTAGTGTCTTTCAAGGATCTAGGGAAAATTTTAGCCAAGAGTTTATCCTCAAAAATGAAGTCACTACACAAGGTTGTGTATGATGAGACATGGTTACTAGGGTCTCCTTTTCCACTGTATCTCTCAAATCTAGGATTCTCTATGCCTTGTGGCATTTGCGCTCTCAATATCTCCAAGGACTAAGGGTTTCTTTTGACATATTATGAAGGTTGGCCATTTTGACTTTGGTTCAATGTGGCAATTTGTTGTTGGAGGGATGAAAAATTTTGTTGGAGTTAGTTAAGGACATAATCATTGGTTATGTTGTGAGATGGAGGTGAATAAGGTGGAGGTGTATATGTATTCAAAGGGAAAGTGAATTGTAAGTTTGTGAGGGAAGATGGATTAGGAGATATGGGATTTGAATGCACAAAGCTAAAGAGATTCCCAGTGGAAATACCTAGGGTGGTATTGACATTTCTAGTGGGTTGTTTTGTTGTTGTAACAATTGGATTAGTGTATATAGGTATAGAGGTCATAGTTGTGGGAGGAGGAATTGGATTTTCACCTTGACTTTGAGTGTAAGCCAAAGTTTGAGCACAACTAGCTACCGTAGGAACATGTTTATCAATAATGTGAGCTAGGATATGCACAATATCTATTCCTTATTCATTATCAAGCATTTTCCTCATGTTACCTATGATAGGAATTGCAATACCAGCAATATATTTATAATTCACAAAGTTTTGCAATTTCTCTAAATCTTCATCCATTTTTTTTAGTTCTTCTTGAGGGACATTAGCAACCATTGTGTCAACATCAATCACATTGATTGTGGGTAGGGTGGTCATTGGAAATGAGGTATCAAAGCTATGGTTCATAGTGGGTTGACTAGTATCAACACTATGAGTGAAAGAGTTGAAAAACTCAAGATCCACAGTGAGTGTAGTAGCGCAGGATGACATGAGTCTCGAACTCTGTCTCACTACAGTATTGGTAATAAGGCACTAGGTTGTGAAGCTCATACAAGTTTCACCAAACCTAGGTACACCCAAAATGGAGAATAGGCACTAGATAGATGTAATCAAACACCCTAGAATATGAAGTGCACAGAGAGCAATTTTTAGATTTTAAACAAGATAATTTATTGATTATGCTATGAAAAAACTTGAAAATGATGTCTTTTAATGCCAATTTTGATTTTCAAGCAATGCATTCAATTTGACCAATTGAACCTAATGTAAACAATGACATATTTTTTTAATTTATGAAATTGAAACATAGATTTAACAAACAAAAAAATGAAGCAAACAAAGACAAATCACTTCCCAGAATTTTGAAACCACTTGTACAGGGATTGATTCACCCTAGGGAAAATGGGTCTTAGCACAAGATTTGCAAAGTCTAAGGTTTAGTGCTAGGGTTTCCTATTTCAGATTACAAATTATGCTTTCAGTGAGTAAATTTTCTAGATTTTGATGTCTAAATGCAAGTGAAATGAATGAAAAATGATGAACAATATGACACTTTTGAAATGCAATTTTGACTCTGTGAATGTGGATGGTTGAAGATGCATTAATATGCATGTACTATACAAAATCAATGTAATATGCATGCAATTTTTTGAATTTTTTAGATTTTAAAGGATGAAAAATGCAAACCTAAAACCCTAAATGAGATGCAAACTAATGTAATTTTAACAACCCTAAATGAAGTGCAAAATAATGCAATGCAATGTAAATCCTAGATCTAGGGTTTGAATGGACTCTAATTTCAAATTTTTGATTTACAATGTCAGTTTCACCAAGATGAAATGGAGGAGAATAGGGTGACTCTAAAATGCAATGTGAAATGGGGATATGCACCTATCTTCCTTATCTCATTAGGAAAAAGAGATCCCCTAGGATAATATTTACTTTCAACCCTTAGGTGAGTCAACCTTAGTGGACTCTTGTTGTTTTCCTCATGACTAAGGATAGGGTAAATTAGCCTGAAATGAACTTTTGGGGAATGAATGAAAAATATCAAATGAATGCAATTATGCAATGTAACACTTAAATCATCAATTTAAAACCTTAGCTTGAAAAAATCTAAAAAAATTTAGCATATCTGAGAAGGTTATGAATTTATACACCTGTCACGAAAAGCCTCTACTAACTGTCCTCTTGGGACAACTTCACCGTAGGGTGAATGGTTCTTGCTTCAAGGGTTCAAAATCTACTTTCATAGTCCTCTGTTTCTAGATCTACACTCTTGATTCTTCAGGGTTTCATAGTCAAAATTTTGGAATTAAATTTTGAAAGTGAGTTTTGTGGTTGGACGACAATGTTGATAACTTTGACAACTTTGCAAAATTGCACTTTTGATGAATCTTCAATCCTTCTTCAACCTAAGATCTGCAACACACACAAGAGGGAAAAATTGTTTGTTTTTGGTGAATGGGGGTTACCTTGGTCAAACCCCATTTTGGTAATTAAACCTTGAAATGAAATGAAACATGAAAGGAATGATGAATGAACACTTGCTATGTTACAACTCACCAAACCCTTGAATTGAGATCCTTGAAGGACTGAAACTTAATACATCTCTTCAAGGTCTTTATATTGCATGAATGGCTTGATTTGATGTTTATCTCTGATGCTTGAATCTTATCTTAAATGATTGAAACATGCATCACAATATTAGCTCCAAAAACATGAATGAATGAAGATAACTTTGATATGATGCTTGAGATATTGAATGCTACGACAAATGACTAAGAAATCTTCTCTTGAACACCTTTGACAATAATATTATCTCTTGGAATTGATCTCTCAAAAATCTAGCTTGCTTCTAGGATTTGAATTGATAAAGAGACCTTATATTCATAGGTGATTTTATAATTTCTCAAAAATTAGACTTTACAAGCCGACATTTAAAATTTGAATTTGGATCATAAAAAGGCCACCAAAAACATATTAAAATTTTGAATTTGGCAACTACAGGGGACCCATTCACCCAAGGGTGAATGGGTCTTGACCTAAATTTCTAGGACCTATTCATTTTAGGGTGTTAAAAATGATAATTGCATTAATTAAATATCAACCCCTTTCAAAAATTGCAATTAATTAAGCTTGTAGATGCATAATTAGGCCAATTAGAGCCTTAATTAATTCCAATTTAATTAAGGGACCCAAACATGGTGTGAAAATGTAAAGGAGTACATTTTCCGACACTACATCTATCATCACTAAAATTTTATGTAAGTCTTCATCCACTTTGACACTTGCACTTTCAACAATCCTTTTCAACCTTTTGTCAAAGCACCGATAATTCTTGCTTCTTGTAGAATATCCAATGAAGATTCCTTCATCAAATCTTGCATCAGAATTTCCCAAGCTTTCTTCATCTCTTCTGATATAGCATTTGCTTCCAAACACTCTGAAATATTTCACAGTAGAGGTTATTCCATACCATAGCTCATAGGGTCTTTGAACTATTTTTCCTTGCTTATGTTATGTTGAGTATGTAGACTGTAGTATGAATTGCTTCTCTGCAATAGACATCTAGTAGATTTTCTTCCTTCATCATTGTCCTTGTTGCTTCCTGAACAGTTATATTCTTTCTTTCCAAAACTCCATTCTACTGAGGAGTCCTAGGGGCTGACAAATGCCTCTTTATTCCATGATCTTTAAAAAAAGTTTTAAACTCATTGGAGGTGATCTCTCCACCTCTATCAAATCTCAAACATTTGATCTTCATATCCATTTCATTCTCAACCATAGCTTTGAATTCCTTAAAGTTATCTAAAGCTTCTAATTTTTCTTTGAGAAAAGTAACCCAAGTCATTCTAGAATAATCATCAATTAATAACGTAAAATGCTTGTCACCTTGAAGAGCTTCTAATTCTTATGGAGTGCACTTAGAAAGATCACGTATACACACGCAAACTTCGAAAGGACCCGGTGGTAGATTGTTCTTTGACTTTGAAACTCATTCTAGCTTGCTACCCAATCTAACACTCTTTGTAGACAACATTAATAGGCTTTGTAATCTTCAACACATCTCTCACAACTTGATTTTAACTAATCCTCACTAGGCTATCAAAATTGATGTGGCATATTCTTCTATGCCATATCCAACTTTCATTAATCTAAGTCATAAAGCATTGACCATTTGCACCCTAAATTCGATAAAATATTTCATCTGTCCTTCCTACTACAACTACAATTTTGGAGCCTTTTTTGATCTCACAACCATTGTCCTGAAACAAAAGATTATATCCTTTGCTACACATTTTTCCTACACTCAAAAGGTTATGCCGCAAACCTTTAACATAAAGAACATCATTTGTATTGTGCTTTCCATCAAAACTGATTGAACCTTTTCCATATATCTTAACAAATGTATCATCACAAACATAAGCACATTGCCTATTTTTTTTCACTTCGAGCTCAAATAGGTAGAGCTGAATGAAATTCATTATTGATAGGTACATAAATTTTCATTGATCTGTTTGAAGTATTCATTGATCATCATAGTAGATCATTTTACATCTGAATCATAGTTTTATTGTGCAAGCATTTAAAACAAAAAATTGAGGAAAACTTGCATAGTAATTCTTTTTATTCATCTTGAAAAAATGTTCAATCCCACGCAAGTCGTGGTAGTAACTTAATTTGATTTTTACAATCAAATAAAGGGTGCATGAGCAAAAGAAAAATATACAACTGAAAATAAAGAAGGCATAGGGTAGAAAGTGATTTGTCATTTCCTAGAATGACAAATCATTGACAAGTTGAGATCTTCAATTGTGTTTTCAGCTCCAGTTCCAGCCTCCAATCTTCGATGCGTCTGCAAGAATGATGAAATATGGTATTAGAGATGGTCTCTAAGCAATGTGAATCAAATCCTATCATGTTCCTACGCTACCAACAAAAATATAATGTACATTCGATTAGGCATCCATCAGATGGTTTTACTATTCAAAAGAAAATAGAATTCAAAATGGAAGCTTTCAACTTCTTTTATTTTGCTAACTTGTTTGTTTCAATGTGCAGGAACAGGTTCATCATGTTCAAGATCATTTCATCAGATATGTGGAGAAAAATGGGTTCCCACAAGGGTAGAGCTTGGCATATCATAGACACCTCTCATTCACATTATTATATGAGAGTCATCAAGTGTTACAGTTAACTTTCGGAACTGCTGAAAAGTAATAATTGATTCTAAGAAGTAGTTTAATTCAGCATGGTAAAATAGATTGAGTAGTTATCTTTTGCTCATCATAAACAAAGAAGCATGATTGGAGAGTGTTAATTGTATTTGTCATAGTGTAGTTTTAGCTCAGTCTTCCATTCATGTTTTACATCTCAGTAAGGTATTGAGTTCTTTTATACTAAAGGAAGAACAAAGTATCAATCATTTAAAATTGTTTCTAAACAACTCCAGATTTATACATAGCCTGAAAGAGACTTTGAGAAATAGAGTACTATCATAAAGGAGCATTGTTACATAGAAACTGTAAGGCGTAAAGAATGACATTACCATGACAGGCAGCCATGAAAGTGCATATGAGGTTTTCAATGGTTACATGAGAATACATCATACTTTTCAAATGATAATGAATGAAAGGAGATAGTGAAGTTGATTCAGATATGGAACTGCACAAATGCAAGTATTACATTCATAAGATAAGAGGGATGCTATTTCAGAAAATGCATGACATGTGATACCTTGAGTTTCTTGTTTGAAATAAGAATAAGCAACAACAAAAAAGTATAATGCTTATTAAGTTGCTGAGTCGTGGTATCTCACAGATATAAATAGAGCAGCAGCATTATTTTCCAAATGAAAGCTTGTTGTAGTAACATCTATAACTGTGATTTTCAGGCTTGAGCTCAATGAATAAAAAAAGGAGTTATGTATTTTGCAAGAGTTAGTGGGATTACAATGGAAGCAACTGCATGGCATATTAATAATAATGTTGGTAGTCCAAACAGTTTGAAAGGAAGGTTCAATCATTCATCCATTATCCTATGTTTGCATTGGTTATCCTTACCAAGGAGGTTTCGAGAAAACCCCAGCCATACCTCTACTATGGCCAACATTTATGTCCTTTTCCAAGAATATTGACAAAGAATAAAAAATAGAGGCAGTACAAGTCACATAGTCACAAAGTTAATAGAGCAGCAAATCTACAGTATATATAAGTCACATGCAAAGATTATGTCTATTAAGAATGCAGGGCATCAACAATGAATATGCTGAATAGAAACAAAAATGACATTTTTTATTTTTGTTTTGATGTCCTGATTGTTTAAGGAAAGGTATGTGCGTCATGTTATTTTCAAAGGGACGAGCTAACAAAGAAGGAATTTCTTTTTATTTTTGGTATGGAAAAGCTCAAAACAAAATCAATAGCAGAATATTCGCATAAAGCTCAAATACCCACATGGGGCTTTTCCTCATAAATTTAGATAAATGGAGTTGCCATATTTTCAGTTGAATACATCAAAGGGTATTTAATTTTCAATCAAGGCCGCATCCTGGAGCTTTCTTTCTTTGAAATATAGAGGTACCCATTTAACATCTTTACTTTGAAAGTCATAAATACATACAGGAGCATTGAAAGTCACCAAGGTGGAAGCAGGGAGATGGAAGAGACAAATCTCATGTCCTATGAAGAAAAGGAAAAAGTCAAGATGTCTATAAACTATTTTGTTTAATGTGCAACCAGTCATATGGGTTTGTAGCAGGAAGTTGTACCATGCCAAGGAGGGAGTTCTATTCAAGCTCAAATATCAAGAGGAGAACTTAGAAGCATATTCAAAGACCATATAGAATGAATTGGACAAAATATGACTTACCACGCATTTGTCTTCAAAATCTTCATGGCAGTCATTAGGAAATAGGAGAATGTGGTTCACTCCAAAGAAAAAAATGGCCTCAAACTTTTGATACCATATATCATGGCGGCCCAATACAATTTAATAACAAAGAATGATAATATCAGAAAGTATGTTCAATATTGTGCACAACCAATTTTAAAACCTCATGAAATGTTAAAAACTAGAGTCAAACTAGTAAAGAATGAACTTACCACGTGAAAATCATAAGATTCAGCTCAAGAAACATCAAAAGGTGTGGATTCAACCCATTTCATGGTGGATTTTTAGGTTGAAACCCTACTCCATGGCAGCAGTCAATGGATCTTCATGAAGCTTCTCAAAGTGTGGTCGAATGGTAATGATTTAAGGTTGAATGTTTTTTTTTTCCATTCACCCTAAATTCATTTTTGGTATTTTTTGTGAATGATTTTCAATAATCATTATGTTCCTTATGCTCCCCATGGCCATGACTTTTAAGCCAATGAGCCTAGTAAGTGGTCGGCCTTATCAAGCAATGAAGATTGGTGCTAAAGTGTTATGGCAGAACCTTTAAATTATTGACAAATTTATGCCAAGTATGGTTGAATGGTGACTATTTAGTGAAAAGTCCAAAATACATACTAAGTATGATATATGGAGCCTGAAGATCATGAAGTGAAGAAATATATTTTCTAAATTAGCTTTATTCCTTTATATTTTATTTGCATAATTCAATGTAAATGGATTAATTAAATGATGCATTATAAATCATTTAATTAATTCATCTTTTCTCAAATGCAAATAAAGATATTTTGTAAAGCTAAATCACATTTTACTTCAATTATACATCAGATTGTCAACTAGAGATTTATCATGAGAAAGATGGACTTAAAAATGTGCATGGGAAAATTGGTGAGAACGAGGCAGTTTTGCATGATTTAGCCCACCATTTCAGGGATTTCAGTTCAGTTTGAGTTGTGGATCAGTTACATGCTTTATGACTGCCGGTTCGAGACTAAGTTCACTCATTTTTGCATGAGTTTGAACCACATTTTCAGGGATTTTTTACTTGTGCTCGGATTTCACTTTGCTATTGTCATCTTTTCACTTTCATATCACTTTCAGTTGCTTATTCATGCACTTTGAAGTGCATTCATATTTTATGTATTGAAAAAGCTTATCTTTTTCAATTCTAGTTCTTTTTTCTTGCTTACACATACAATAGTAAGGCATTGTAACTCAACACTTTTTCATTCAAGAATTGTAATAGAGTTTTTAGTATAGTTTTTCCTTCTCAATATTTCTTGAGTTTTATTGTCACATAAATTATTTGATTTAAACACTATGATTTAATCTCGAATCCTTTGTTTTATCTCATTAATTCTTTAAAAGACAGGAAGGTTTCATGTTATAATTCAAGTTGCATGTTGTGTTTAACAAATATTTCAATCATTTGTATCTGTTAAAATCTCGTTTTCCTCTTACAAACATTGAAATTTCAAACCTTCATGTGGAATATTGGTGAATTTCATGATCTTAGTTGAGTTGTGAGATAAACTTAGAACTTTAGAATCACAAATTTTTGGTGCAATCATCTCCCGTAGTTTTAGGATTTCAACTCAAGCAAGCTTTCTATCTCTTTCCCAGCCAAGTTAGTTAGTTTTTAGGAGGTCTTCATTAGGGAACCAGCCCTCTCTGGAGATTTATTCTCAAATTAGGCAACCCACAGGCTTGAGAATCATTTCATGTTTCAACAGATTGCTGAATTTCACTATTCAAGCATTCCGGTGCAATCTGATTGACAACAACAATATTTCCTAATAGGCATAATAGATACAAGACTTGGATAATTGGATGAGTTCCAATAGATTGCAATATATAACCACCAATTAGAAAGGAAAATAAAAAAAGAATGGCATGATAGAAAATTGTGATTGAAAAAATTTAAGACAAGAGACATTATATTGTTGTATGATAGTAAATTCAATAAGTAATGGAAGTTGAATGTGTAATGGTCAGGACCTTATCACATTCATGATATCATTGAATTTGAAGTGGTGAAACTGAAACTATTGGATGACACTCTCATGGTAGGAAATGTTAGTGGTGTATGCCTTAGCACTACCACTTACTAGTATAATAACAACACAAGCCCACATAATCAAACCCTTATATATTATGTACTATAGCTAGATAGTTCAAAAATATAATAAACTAAAAATATAAACTTTAGAAGTTAAATGGCTAGGAAAACCTACCAACAAGAAGAGCATTAAATTCTTATCTACCCATCCATCTATATAACAACTCATACCCAACTCATTCAATCACTTGTTTCTCTCACATTTTACACATTGAGCTATTTTCACTCGAGTGTAAAACCCTAGAAACTATCTGCACCCTAAAAAATTTCACTCATACCATGGCCTCCCCTACAATCATTATCATTTATGAAAGGCCTCACCCAAAATAATAGAATTATCCCTACAAGGCCCAAGAAACAATCAAGTATGTGGCATTCTCTCAAATCCCCCATAATATAGTATACTTGGAGGATGTTTAGAAGTATATTCATGACCAAATCATAGAAATTGACCACATGAAGCTAGAGAAGATTTTTCTAACTCTCCACAAAGATGATGAAAAAACATACATGCCAAAATATATGGTGATTGGTCGAAAGAACTTGGACATCTAGAAGGACAATCTAGATTTTTGTGATGAGGAGGCATGGGTTCACATTGTGCTAAGTTGGGTACATATGAATTTAAGTGTACCTAGAAAAACCATACCAGATTACAAACAGTCATTCATGCGGTAACCAGGCTAAGAATGGTAGGTGACATTCCCTCCAAGAAATCCATAAAAACTAATGAGGTATAACAATTGATTAAAGCAACTTTTCATGGGCAAAGCATGAACCTCAAAATAATAACAAACTTTTGATAACTTATAAAATTTACTATTTCAACTGATAAGACTTTATCACAACTACCACAATTCACACGGCTTACAAAATGGTGGTGGAGGGAAAATAATTTGACCTCTACAAAGTCATGAGGGAGCAGATAATGGAAAACATCCAAAAAACAAAAATCTACAGGTATCCTTTTTAGTATGGTACATTTCTCATTTTCTTGATGTTTTATTTTCTTAACGAATTTCCAAATTTCAAAGGCAAAGTTTGGAAACTTAAGTAGACCATGGTGATGCAAGTCAAATATCGCATTCATCAATTCCCTAACACCAGAGCATACAAGGCTACATACTGGTGGTTCTTCAAAACCTTCCAAGAGAAAATGTGTGAGAGGGAAAGGATTCCCTATGCATCCACTACATAGTACATTAACACAATTGCATTTATAGTGGACAAAGGCTATGCATATATGGAGGTGGTAGAACCATGCACTCTATAGATTTCATGGCTATATATGTGTCTATCATGAAAGTTATCAACCATATGACTAGTTTGTCCCTACCTCTTTTTATATTTAATATAAATCTTGCTTCATGAATAAATATAACACATTTATGCACTATTGAAGGAACATATTTTAAATATTCTAGTAATGGTATTTTTATTTCATGCAAATGATACAAATTAAATATGAATAGATTATAACTTAGATCAAACCAAAAACATGCAAACCTCAAAAGATCAAGTGTAGTATGTTGATAGATTGATAGCTTGGATGTGGTTTCTCATTATTACAATAGCATGATGGTGTGATCAAATATGATTAAATACAAATTTCAACAGCATAACAATAACATAATATTGGATTCATGCAAATGGGAGGAGAGGCCTCTCATTTATATAATTTGAATGATAGAAATAAGAGGCCAAGATGTATTGGTTAATGGATGTCTAGGATGGAATAAGGATTAGGGTTTGGATCAAAGTTGTAGTCATGTGACATGTATCACATGAGGGTTTAGGATGTGCATTATGGAAACATGCTTATGTGAATGGATAGGATTCAAAAGTATGATATTAAAAGAAGGTATGAGATGAAAAGTTAGTTTGACTTTTGGTAAGTGTAGACTCAATGATTCAAGACAAGGAGTTAGTTAGAAATGTGAAGGGAGCATTTTTCATATGAGGATAAATTTAGATTGTGATCCATGTGAATGGAATCAATGGCTAAGATTAAATGGATAAGGATTGAGGGATAGAGTGAATTAAATAATGGAGGAAAAGGTAATGGGAATTAATTAGCCTAAATTTATTAATTAATTGGGGTTAGAGGATTTGGTGATAAGGATATACTTAATTAAAGTTGGTGGATAAGGGTAATGGATAAATTAATTAAAAAAATAATAAATATTTATTTAATTAAATTTTAGGGATAAGGGAAAAGGTTAACTTAATTAATTAAATAATCAATATTTATTTAATTAAATATTAGGATAGGTCAAGTCAAGTGTGGTTAGGTTAAGGTCACATTTCAAGTGTCTACATTATTCTAAGTAAAATAGAGAATTAATTTGTAGAAGGATAACATGACATAAAAGATATATTAAAATAAAGTGACAAGATGACACAACCCAGATTATTATTATTATTATTTTCACAACCCAGATTATTAACATTTCATTTGTCACATATAATTAAATCCTAGACTATGCATAGAATTTTGGTTTTGTCTCTATAGAAATTAATACATCATTTAAGCATATATTGTATTTACTAGACATATCAATTAAAACATCTCAAATTTCCCATTTCTTCAAATATGTCTTAATATATAACTATCCATAATGGATTTTTTGTGCAATCTCCTCATCCATAAAATAAAATTAATTGAACCATAGGAGGAGAGGAAAATGGAGCATTAGATTCAACATTCCCCCAAAAACCTTATGTTTCATGTTATCATGTGCTCAACATTAGGAATGATTTTTATCAAATTGTAGTTTGGAGGAAAATTGGAAGATGGTATAAATTTAATTTTACTATTGTTGATGAGATCTTGTATCTTATTTTTTAAATGAAATACTTTTTTGTGTAACAAATTTTAACTATGATAGTAATTTTTTTGGTCATTATATGATCTAGGAAGTGGTTAGTGATATTCAATTGATAGATGGGAGATAGTTTAATTAGATTAGCACTCAAAAATATTTGAAGTACATCATCCATGTATTCTTGAATATTAGTGAACTTACTAGGCACGTATGGTTTGAAGTAATGAAAATAAGATGCAATGCTAACTTGATTCATATTTTCCTTGAAAAAAAAATTTAGGTGCACATTACTCTTGATATAGGGAAGAAATCACTCTAAAAACATGGTTTGTAATTTATTGTCATCAAATTGGTTTTTTAATTTTCTAAATAAAGACTAAAATCAAATGCTCATTACTCTTTTATGTGCATATAGTAAGATCATTAATGCTAATTTTCAATACATTTTTATATGAAAGTGATATAATAAAATAACAGTAAAATATTCAATACATACTCCACTACACTCTAGGCTGCACAATAGACTTCCTCTTTGAGGTATGACTTTCCAAAAACTCTCTAGTTGAGCGAAGGAATGCCGCATAATATACCACTCACATCCCCTCCTTACAGTCCTTAACTGACATGTCCTTCTACCTTATATGTCTTCATTCAAGATACATTCCTACAAAACTAAGCTCAAAACTAGTTTGGTCTCCACCACTTTCCTTTATATATTTTCTTATACATGTGCTACATGTGGAATATATACCCTATTTATACACACAAGTTCAAATGCATATGTTGTACTTGCTTTCCTCTCCTACTATCTTTATTTATAATAGACATGTTTTATTTTATGTGTTTAGATTATCAATGTTTATATCCCTAACACATCAATATAGTCATTCTTATACACCTAATTTATCACATAACATTAAAATTAATTGAATTGAGTTTAGATTTCAAAACTTTTCCCTTTTATTAAATGTGCTTCTATAATATTATGTTGTCACTTGTATGTGTTATAAGTTGCATTCATAAAGTGAGCTAAAAAATGGTTACTTGAGAATTTAGTGAATGCATACAATTATCCTTGAAATCCGTTGATTTTTTAAAACCAATAATAGAGATAAAATGCTCATAAATGATGTAAAAAAATCCACCAAACATGTGTTTTAATGATATGAAAATTGCATAGTTTGCACTTTCTTTGGTTTTGTATTCACTTTGATATGGATATTCTTAGTGTAGTAACTAGAGTATAAGTGGTATATTCTAGTGTGGAAGTTAGAAAATAACTTGATATTTACTTGATATCAACTATAAATATTCTTAAGAATAAGTTTCAACCTTTAGTTTTCCCATTTATTCACTATTTTGAATTATCTATATTTATTTTTAAACTTATATTATGATGAATTTTAAATTATATCTAAAAAAACTAGAATTCTTAGGTTTTTTAAAATAATAGGATTGATTAATTTTATTTCTAATGATTCATAGTTATTTTAATTGAGTACCTAGTTTTTTTTATAGGTAAGATAGGATTTCTATTAATATTTCAGAAAATTTACATTACATGCCCATGGACTTTGGGGTAGAAGATGACCAAAAACCACCATTCACCTAGAACTACCCACACCTAAGATCCATAGAGCCCCCAAAATTGAACATGCAGAGTCGAAAGTAGCACACATTACAAAACTGGAAAGAACTAGTAAAACTGGGCCATTGACTTCTGCACTAGACATTACATATTTACCAAACTATACTTATATGTATAATTATCAAAACTTATACCTCACAACAAAATAAAATGAACAAACCAACCAACATTTCATTTTTAGCAGACATTATTTTGATTGAAGACCCTAAATTCATATTTCCAAGTGGCACTCTGAACCACAACAAGATGATACCTTTTTCCTGAGAAACTCTACCCTCGCGATGACCAACCTTTGATGATCAATCAACTCCAATCCCTGCAAGTCTAAGAGAAATGGATAATAATTGATATTTTCTCCTAGGACCTCAAGAAGACCCAAGTCACGTGGGCATGGGATTCAAACCCCCAGAGTGGCAGTCACCAAAGGTTCCTCCAGTCCGACCAACAAATCCTTCCTAAAGAGATTTTGCATCAATACCTTAGCCTCCTCTTTAGGCACATTCACATCCAACATACCTACCAAAACCCTAGAAGATATGTATGTGTCGAGCCGATAACCTTCGGCCCCTTCCATAAAGCCCTTTCTTATGATGCATTTCATCACCACAAAGGTGAGGTAATCATGGTGGTGAATGATTTGTCTCAACCTTAGCGATGTCACAAAGCCTAGAAAATCCATCTAGTGCTTGATACTGAGTAACCATATTGGAGTATCCATGTCACCAGTGTCCAATTCTTTCTTAGAAACACAAATTATAAACATCACCATACCAAAAATAGTTAGGGTTGCTCATTTTAACCATCAAATGACCAATGTGAACCCTAAAGCGACGTGAGAAAGACAACTCAAAAATTGCACTAATCATACAGAATGGAGATTTACACATCATAGCCAGGGGTGCCTTTGAAATTGTAGCTAAAACCTTGGTACACCACTAGGATTTAAGCATGCATTTGATTAAGTTGAAAAGACCACATATCTAGCAATTAAACCCATAATGAATGAAATCAAACAGGCGATCCACACAAATTTGAGTCGATCAATATGTCCAACTCACTCGCCACTTCAACCCATCACATGCCAACCAAGCCACGTGTCAATCCTCATGGCAGGGAGGAGGAGAAAAATCGATTGTCATTGTAACAACCTCTCCACAACTGCATTTTTGGAGAAGCTCCCACCTAGCCACCCACAAATACCTAGTTTATTTTTAATCTCATAATAAGTGTACATTATTTAAAATGGTTTAACTATGAAAATAAATATTTAGTCCCTGCAAGAAGGGGACATGCTAGTAGTTCCCTAGTCATATCTAATGTCCATGTCTTAGCACCCAAATATGTTAAGTTTGGTTAAGAAAATATTGTAGCTATGGTGGAGGTGATGCATGCATTATCATTTCATAGATCAATGGTTGTAGTGTGTGTCATTGGTTACAAGAAATTTAATTATTAGAACTAGTGTTAGAATCTAGGAGTGTAGGATAAACATGCCATGTAAATCATGAACCAACTATTATCTTTCAATACACTCCATTATCCTTCATTGATGAGATATTGTTTATTGGAATGACATGGAAATGATTGTATAATAGCAACTCAATCTATTAGAACTCAAATACATCTAATTTTTTATAAATAAATATTGTTTATATGGGTGAGACACAAATAATGACTTGAATTACATATTTTTCACTTGTTTGTTGTGTGCAATTTGACACATTTCAAATTCCTTATAGCTTCAATTATGATCAATGATTTTAAAGACAAAAGGCTATGCTATAGATATGTTAATGAGGCTTGAAGTTGCAGTGTTATCATCATTGTATGAAGGAAAACAAAGGAAGTTTTTATACACATTCAAGGACACTAAAGAGGGAATACATATTATAACTTGAGGAGTTTTAACAAGTAGATATACTCTCATGCATTAATATCATGATCCATAATTTTCTTATTTAGGAACATGTGAAAGGGAAGTGAATTAAATTTTATAAATTTAGTTCATTGTTTGAAATTTAAGTTGGCATATAATAATAGCTCTTAGAATAGTGCTCTAATTTTACAAAATAATTGGCAATGTATATAAGCATTCTTGGTGGGAGAAAATAGGATAGAGATTTGTACTCACTCACCAAAATGAAAGACCAATAGATTTTGGATGTTTAGTATCTCGTCATTATAGGTTGACATGTATTTTATGTTCTCATCCCCATCAATACTAAAGGAAGATACCAATAAACATTTTCTTAAAAAAATCTCTTTAAACACATGAAAAATATCTTGACAACCTCTTAAATTCTTCCATGTGTTTCGTAAAATTCAATCTAGATCAACTGGAAGTATTTACAGCCTATTTCTATATAAAACCACTTGTTTTGTCTCACAATTGTGAATTCACTCTTAAATTATTGATTTTCTCTAGCAATATATCCACACACTATCTTCCTTAATATACTATCATTTATCGGAATGAAGTTTTTTCAAAAATAGAATCACTTGATTTGTCCATATTTAAATACTATTCGATCGAATGTGTAGTATGTGTGGGATATATATACCCACAACTGTTTCATTTTCCTGCAGACCTCTTTCTCTATTCTTTATTTTAGATTATTAATGCAACCATTCTTATTTGTTTTCTTCATTTCTGTCTTCGTCACTACACAATTTATTGCAAAGCGTTCAAATTAACATGTTGACTATTATTTTGATTTCAAACAACTTTGTTTCTACACTTTAAGCCACCTTCACAAACTAGGCTTAAAATGCTAAATGCCATATTTTTGAAGTTTTTTTTTTGTTGTTCTTACCATCAATCAATGAAATGTGTAACTGAATCAAATTCTTCACTAGTAAGAATTCTCATGACAAGCGTATATCGATTCCTTAAGTAGAATAAGTCAACATGTTTAGGAAAATAATATTTAAGCATGATCACATTAGCTTGATTAAAGGAGTGAGAGAGAGTTAATAAATTAGTAAAATGTACTTGATATCTTAGTAAATATAAATGGGATGGAGGGATGTATTTAGCATCATCATTGAAGAATACATATCAGTGGAGAAAACTTTAGAATATGTTTGATATATGATTTGGAAATAGTATTATCTTCATCACCGAAATATTTTGATGTTTATGTTGGATCTTTGCTCTATCAAAGAAGTTTGTGGATCTAGGAAAAATTTGTAGTCATAAATCACCTATATAAAAAAATTAATGAATTTCTCTAAGCCACAATAAAATCTTGGAAAACATCTACCCTCTCCCATAGAGCCTTCTTATTCTACAAAAGATATATATAAAAATATATAACTTCTCCTGATGTCTCATCCACCATTGTATACCAAATCATTCAGTTGTTGCCAAATCCTTGTAAAACATCACTTGAAATTTGAAAATGCATAAATATTTATTTTGCAAGGAAAATGAATAAAAGGTGGAGGTCCAAGGATGAGCAGGCTGGGATGATTGTGGTGAGAGGGGCAAGTAGCTCGTAGTCCTTTCACTCTAAGGAGTGGGAGCTTATCATTGCTCTGTGAAACCAACCTCACATGGTCTCCTCCACTGTACACTGCAAGACAGATCTCCTTCCTTTGAGGGAGGGCCTCATAACAACTCTCTACTTGGAGAAGGGTGCGCCACATTATATGCCACATATCTTCCCTCCTACAGGCCTTAACTCCCTTGTTCCTCCACCTTGCGTGTCCCCACTTCGGTTACAAGCTCATGCTACCGAGTTCAACAACCAAAATGCTTGTTCTATTTGAATTTAAATGCTAGCTTATATTATGTGTAGTACATGTGGGATATATATGCCCACAATTGTTCCATTTTTTCACAGATCTCTTCTCTACTCTTTGTTTCATATTATCAACACAACCATTCTTATTTTTCTTCTTAATTTCCATCTTCGTCACTACAAAATTTAATGTTGACTATTGTGTTTTGATTTCAAACAACTTCTCTTTTACACCCTAAGCTGCCTTCACAGACTAGGCTTAAAACGTTAAATGAAATATTGTTTAAGTATATATTTTTGTGGATCTAGGACAAAGTTATAGTCATAGATTTCTACTCTAGGTTTTATCTCATTCCTCTACACAATTATATGCTTTGCAACTTCATGTAATGCAATATACCATATTTTTGTCTTTCTGAATATATGAGGGTTTGTGAGTGTTGAGAAATATCTTAAGTGTCATCAATTAGTCACAAGTAGGAAAGTTCTCAGATATCAACAAGATTGTATCATTTTTCACTATGTAGGTTATCTATTTGAGGCAAGTTTTCCACCTTCTTGTGGCCCTATCCACACCTCCCTACTATAGATAGATACTCTACCCCATGGGTCATCCCAAAATAGTGAGTCCCAAACTTGGGACATCACTTTTTTGAAGTTGTGGGGGGCTCAAATTTGTCAGGTACTTTGGAATAAAGGTTCAAAGGTTACCTTCATTCGAAGGTAATTTCATTATTGTTGAAAAAATTAAAACAATATCTTCATTTGAAGGTGACCTTCGAATGAAGGTATTAATTTAATGTAAAAGAAAAATTAATCAAAAGTGAAATGATGACTCATCATTTCACTTTCACGCTACAAATTCCAACATTATTATTTTAATGTAAAAGAAAAACTAATCAAAAGTAAAATGATAACTCATAATTTCACTTTCACACTATAGATTCTAGTGCGATGAGCATTGGAGCTCCCTTCACTTTCACAAGGTCGACTTCACAATATGTAGTTAAGGGTTTGCATGCACTCATTTATCCCACAAATCTATCAAGTGGCTTTGAATGGAGTTTTTTTGTCCACCAGCTTATAAAATTTACTATTTAACATGTATTTTTTTATTTTAGATCATTTATAGTTTCCAGTTGATATTTTTTTACCCTAAAATGTCTAATTTAAACTCTAACAAGCTAACTTTTAAACGTAAATTTTGAAATTAAAACCCTAAATAGTTAATTTCAAACCCTAAACAACTATTTTCAAACCATAAATATTTAATTGAAACCTTAAACAACTATTTTTGTAACCCTAAAATTTTGTAATTAAAGCCCTAAATAGCTATTTTGAAACCCTAAAATGTTCAACTTTGAAACCCAAAACAATTATTTTGTAACCCTAAAATCTTCAATTGAAACCATAAACAATTATTTTCAAACCTTAAAATCTTCAATTGAAACCTTAAACAACTATTTTGAAACCATAAAACATTCAATTGAAATTCTAAATAGCTATTTTGAAACCCTTGAATATTCAATTGAAACCCTAAAATGTTCAATTATGAAACCCTAAACAACTAGTTTAAAACCCTACAATATTCAATTGAAACCCTTCTTATCCTTGAAAATTATTCATTTTATCTTTAGTCATATGTTTGACATAATTGTGAAGCGAGATACATTATAGATAAATCTTAGATCTAGACTTTTGATTCATAGATTCCAACCTAAAATAAATCCTAATGTATGTTGTTTGAGTGAGGATCAGATATCCACCCAACACTTTTTAAATTAGGCCCATGTGTTTTTCATTAAAGAGAGTAAAGGAATATATTATTGGATAATTCCTCTTCTTTTTTTACACATGATGCATCTGGATGAGCTACTTTTTAATAATCTAAGAGACATTTCATTCAAAGTAACCTACAAGAACCTTGTGGATCCCCTAATTTTCCCAGTTAAGATGAATAATAAGTCCTTTTCTTCCTTGACTAGTCTTATGGTATGTATCTCACACTAGTACTTCCTCTAGAAATCTTTATTCTCCATACTAATAAATCTTCTTGTTATTAATTTTTAGCTTCTTGCTTAAAATTAGTGAAGATTTAGTGAAGTGTATTTGCTGGGGTATAAAATTTTTAGTCATCTAATGAATCCTTACTTTCAAAATGAATCAATTAACTTGTTCATTGATTTGTTCAAATCATTCAAACAGTTTAAGATTAAACTGTTGAACAGTGAAAACAAACCAATAAACAAGCTTCACTTAGAAAGGTAAAATTTAGAACATTAAAATGAAGCGCTCAATTATTTTCTACAATATTTATTATTGTTGATTATCAAAGGATAGTGCAGATTTAAGAGCATAAATCATTCATTATGATTACAGAACATATGTTCTAAATAGTTGCAATTTCATAGTTTGAGAATATATAATTGGAATAAACATAGAAAAGTACATAAGCCATTGCATATCATAAACAATTGATTCATTAAGGGATATGTTTCTGTGATCCCACACAAGTTGTGGGTAGACTAAGTTGATTCAATTCAACAAGAAGAAAAATTTATACAACTGAAGAACAGAAAAATAACATGAGAGAGGAGGTCATGTCTGTCATTTCCTTGTAGGCCGACGTAGGGTTGATTCTTCTAGGTTCTTCTCAGCCTTCAGTATCTTCAGTTCCAACTTCATTTCTCCTAAGTTCTAAAACCTGCAATGATGTAAAATTATTGTTAGAGCTCAGGTCATGAATTCCTAAAACATGTTTTAGTTCAACAGAGATATAACTTATTTTAAACATAGAATAAGATCAACTTGGTCAGACAAATGAAAGATAAATAAAATAAATATTAGATCAAATCATCAAAAGGAATCATTGAATCCATTATTTTTACTAACTTGTTTTTGTCATGTGCAGATACAGGAAAAGTTTTGTTGCTTATTTTTTAATTTCAAGCATGTGGGTTAAAACGTGGCTCCCATAAGGGTTGAGCTCGACATGCCGAGTTATTGGATAATGAGATTAATTGAGCTTACTTAAGAGGTAAATGCAATGTTTAAAGCCATTATATCAACTGTTCAATGATAGTGAATAGGCATACATGTTAAGTTCATGAAACATCACTTCAAGAAGCTACAAGATACTAAAAATGCAGAATGCAAAGTGATCAAGATATAGATGTAGCATGAATTCAAGATGCAGTTAAATGATAGAGAAGTAGTGTAATGCAATTATCAAGAATGTACACAAAATGGTTTTAAAATCATACATGTCTATAAGTGATTACTTTGCAATCAACATGTGGAATCATCAAGACTTACAACAATAATAGGAGAGAAAATTAGGTTACAACCATAGTCCCATGGACACTACAGTCAACAATTAAATGATGCAAACTACAACTATAAGGTACAGAGCAAAGTGCCATAAATACATCATTATAGAATACAGACTTATGCATCAAGAGTAGAAAAGACTTAGATGGAGCATAGTCATGTTTACTTTATAGTAAGATATGCAGAAATACTTGAGCTTAGATCAAGGCAGTGATATGAATTGTTGACAATAAGTTCATTAAAGATCAAACCAGATCAGGAGTGTAATTTTCAATATTACAATTCATACATGAAAATAAGTTATTTTCAACAATGGAAAAAAAGTTATAAGGGACTCAAATTTTTGAAACAAAAGGAAGTGATGCTGTGTTTTCTTTAGAAAAGTGAAATTTGTAGAAGAAATGAAGCTACAAAAGTATATATGTAAAAAATGGAGAAACCCACTTGGGGTTTGGTTTCAAAGTGTTGAATATACTAAGAAAAGCTATGATATATTCGACCTCAACAACTATTAAGTCGAAAAGAGGAAAGTAGCAAGTGTTTGAACATTTTTTTTTTACAAAATCATAGCCATGGCTTGTCATATAAAGAAATTTTTCTTTCAAACTTTTCTGATAATTCAAGATGCAAAAATGTGAAAGGTTGTAGTCACTAATAAATGAGGGTTTTACATATAATGGAGGAAACAAATGAATATGAAATACCCATTTTCAGAAATTAATTTTTCAATGGCACCCTTGAATAACTTCAAGAAACATCTAGCAGAAGCTTTAAATTCATTGTTTTATTTGTTTTTCCAGACATGAATTCATGTTTTTTTATTCTTACAAAGAATTGAAATGTAAATCCATGACAATATTTAATAGAGTGTAAACCTTGAAATGGAGATTTGAGGCCATGGCTACCCAAGAAATATAAAAATACTTCATTATTTTTACAAATTTTGAGAGCTACATTGAAGAAGGCTGAAATGTGTAGACACAAAACTCAAAAATAAAGAGTTTATCAATGGCCACAACTTACATTCTCAAGGAAAGACATAATCAAGAGAAATGAAAAGCTCGACTTGCAAAAAGCTACATGATATGAAGGTTGTGGTCATAGTTTCATAAGCTCTTAAAATATAGAGAATTAGTATTGTTCAATGGCAGCCAGAAAAAAGACAAGTTCATCAAAAGAAACCATTAGAAAATGCTCAAAGTTGTGCCTGTGGGCTTATAAAATCTTTCAAAAGAGTGAATCTTTAGAGACAAAACAAAAACATCAGACTTACTATAACGCCCCATCGTGCGAACCCCAAAGGACAATCCAATGCAACAATTACCACACAAATTTTTTTAAAGTGAACATAACATACATGAAATACACATTAAGTTATGACATGAGATTCATTTAAACAAATTCACTAACACTTACGTCCCTTGGGGTACACGAGGAGACATTAAAAAACATAAATACATACATGACAAATAATTAATAAGAAACCATCCACATACGTATATACAACATATATATGATTAACTTAAAACCCATAATGATAAACTCTCTATCATCATAAAAACTCAAGGGACATATTTCCACAGATACAACATATCGAATAACAACTACCATGGAGCAAAAGACACACAAGGTTTATCATTACAATGTTCAAGAGTAACAATGATACAATAGTGTTCCCCAACATGAATGGGAATTCATATAACAAGATAGAATGATACAATTGAGCAACAGAATACAAAATATCATAGTTGGCTCCAAGATGGATACAACTCTGGAGTCATCACAACTAACACCAATCTGCACCTCTCAATCCTCGACTGGGGACCCAATGGGGTGCTTAGCACATTCCACCCGACCACATGGGTCCGAAGACCCACCCCCGTGCTAGGAGAGGACAAGAAGGAATCCTCGACCTAGAACATCTAAACAAAGAATCCACAAAACTCAACGTCATACAAGAGTAACAAAAAACACAAGGATATTCACAACATAAATAAATCACTTCAAAATATTACAACAATAAGTCACAAAACATATCATAAATAAATCTCAAGTCATAATATCAATAGACCACTTCCAAAGGATTTCAATAAAACATAAAAGGGAATGCTAGAGGAGAGTGTCATCACATGGCCTTACATGGATTATCCAGACAACCTATCACAATGTGTCACCTCCATCTATGGTTATCCTAACTACCTATCTCAAGGCGCTAGTCCATAAGGTGACTCATGCGGAACCGTTAACCTCTCATGAAGACGAGGCAATGTTCATGCCAACCACAGCCTTCCCAGCCCACCTTTAGTCTATAAAATCCCTAACCGGTGGATGAGGCATCCATAATTATCTTATTAATGTTTAACTACCCATCCCCTAATTAAATTAATTAGGTTATCACTTATTACTCTAACTCTAATGTGGGTTATCCTAATAGCCCCTTTGTGCATCGGCACCCACGTAGAGCCACTCTCCCTAGAAACCCAAAACATAAAATCCAATACCAAGGGGTTGTATCAACAAGAACACTGAACCACAAATGGAACATTCATGAGGAAAAACCATCTCACCAAAATAATATGAAACATCACCCATAAAATGGTTCCAAGCTTGAACTCAAAATCACATTTACTATCAAAATTTTGGCCAAGTTCAAATCAATGAAATTCTCACAAAACTTTTCTCAATGCCTCTGAAATTCCAAAAAAGATCAACTCTCCACAAACGAGAGTAAAGAAGCAATATAGTTCCAACACGAAAACTTCATATTTGAAAATATCCTCAACCAAAATGACTCAAATGGGAAACATTATAATAAGGAACCATCAAAATCATCCTTTAACTCAACATGAACACGATGAATAAAATCACCTCCAAAACAAAACAACTCAAGAGGTAAAACAAAATGAAATCAAAACAACCTCCAAATACACAAGTACTCTAATGAATAGACCCTAACGAATAATAATCAATCAAAACATTTGTTTACACATCTCTTTTAAATCTTAAACTAATTATAGAACTAAATATGTAAATATCAACAAAACCTATAAGACACATCCCAATTGATCAAATTATGATTGTAGCCTTAATATATTTCTAATTCAATAGACTATAGTGAAAGAATTCCATTGAATCAGATAACTATAGGGAACCAATAATAATAAATCATAATCAAGAATCCATCTATACATGTTGTACATACATTATAATATTTTTAACTGTTCAATATTCAATCTCTAGTCATCAGTTTGCATCTATACTTTTAAATATATCATTCATTACAATAAAAAAATAAAGAAATACTTATTTCTTAACTAAAGCCATTATTTTTATTAAGTATAATTATTGAACTCTATTCAAATATGCAAACCATTGACATAGTAATTCAAACGAAATGTATTTACAAAAACAATCAACATTGAATTACTAACCTAGAGAAAATCTAGAACAAAACTCTTAATTGTCTAATTACATATACAAATAATTCATTTAAATAAATAATATAGTTTTAAATATTCTAATGTAGGTACATACTTATCAGATTTACATATTATTTCTTGAAGTACCCCTCCAATTGAAATTTTAGTTTATATAGTGCTCTTTTCTCTTACCTTTGATATCATAAAATATAGTATATAAGAATGTATAAAAAACCATAAGAAAAATAGAAATAACTTATTAAATATCTCCAAGACCCTTGATAGCTCTTTCAGACACTATGCAAGCACATATAAATCTAATCTTAACATATGTATATAGTTTGAAACATATTGGATTACCCAACACGTACCCAATAACTGCGTTGTTCAGGAGACCGTATCGGTGATGCTAAAAGAGTCAAAAAACAAATCAAAATAAGGATAAAGATAAGCAACGTTGGCACACCTAGCAAAATACTTTCAAGGAAAAGGCATGGGAAAACTGCAAGAAGATTGGTTGAACAATCTAGATTAAACTCATCCACAGACTATCGAATTCTATGCATTTGGATTATCAAATGCTGCCGACAGAAAATGAAACCCATCGTTCTCAAGGGAAAATAGTGGTATGATTCAAATAGTGATGAGATTGATGAAGGCTCAGGAATACTAAGAGATACCCTGATGTAGTTGAATTTAATTCCATAAAATGGTGCATTATCCGAAATATTGAAAGCCTCAAAGAAATGACATCACATGCAAGGAGATTCTCATATCTTTGAATCAATCACATACTAACATTGAAAGCTTTGCATAATGCAATTGTAGCCTAAGGAGTAAATCAACTATGTTGGACCTGGCAAGACATTTGAAGATGCAACCAACAATGATGAACTACAAATAAGCTCAATGCATTTTCAAGAGAGAGGTGGTAACACATAGATTTAAGGTCGAAGGAGTATTAAGAGTATACAAAATGGGTTTGTTGCCTCTACACTCATCTCCAAAATTGCAGTGAGAGAGATTGTTCTAAGAAATGAGGACCATTACCATCATTTTAAATAGGTACAATGTTCTTGAAAGATATTGGAGGTGCTAAATGAAACGATTTAACAAAACGACATGCACCATAGTGAAGTGCACTGGAACATGTCCTAACCTTGAAAGCTTTGTTGTGATCTAAGTGCATGTAGTTGTGCCAGTTCAGCAGATGAAACTGCAAACTCTTCACACCTCAAAGACCCTTAAAGCATTTACATATATAGTTGATCATAAGTTGTGTATGGTTAAAATGTTGACTACCCCCTCCACAAAGGATATGCATAGGCAACACAGCGGAACTTGCAGCATATGATAAAATAATCTTCTACAGTATGCAAATCTCTTAGATTCAAAATACATCGACACCATATTGAATGAACTATGCACCAGTTGTCAAGTATCATAAAAGCTTCATCATGCACACCAAATACTACCTAATAAATATATATCAACTTAAGACAAAACACAACTCATAGTGCATTAAACAACTTCAAAACAACGATTCCCAATCAACATTCATGATCATCTAATATACACCTATCGATGCCAATGAAAGCAAGTCCATCAATTACATAACATATAAATTGAACTACTATTTAGGTAGCATAAAACTGAATACAGAGTATGAATCACAGGCACTGGTCACCAGAAAACAAATAGGTAAATCATCATCAAAAGAATTCTACACAAATATATTGCGGATCCCATAAGAATATCAAGGTGGGGAAAACTAAATTGAAGGAATTGGCATGGCGAGTGAAATCTGCAAGGTATTCTCAAACCAAATCCAAGATCATTCCAAAAGGATTTATTCTGAGAGTTGTGAACCATCATTCATCAAGCACTATCCAAAGATGTTCTACAGGGATTTTTTTAATGATATTTTAGCATTCTATAATAGTGTTACCAATTTTCCAGTATAATCAACTTAACCAAGAAATAGTAGTGATCACTCTACAAGTTTATAAGATGTAGACAAAGGAGGCGCATCATAAAGCATCGACATGGGAATGGAGTAACATCGTCAACTCAGCTTGGAAAATTATAACCAACAAAATAAAAAGACAAGAATCCATCATTATAACATCAAAATTTTAGTGAAAATTATAGGCATGGGTCTGGGTATTTGTACCTTATGCAGATCAAATAACAACATGCAACAATGTAAGCAACCTTGATTCTAACCTGATAGATGAATTACCAGCAAAGACCCATCATGGTGAATTGATGAGGGCACAGTCCAAGACTTAGAAAATAACCCACAAACAAGAGAATAATTTTATTATTCAGAAAATGGAGCTTCTTACATGCAGAGGATCTCAAATCCCCAAGTTTTACAACACATGCAAGTTACAGAAAGCTACAGAATCACCCTTTCGCAATATGCAAGCTTGTCCCCAAAAATTTACCCAAAAATTAGAAACCCACCCATAAATAGAGCTCCTCTTTAGTTTTGGAGCCAAAAAAACATTCAAATTTGAGTTTAGGTGGTTTGGCACCGAAAAATTACAACTTGAAGTTCAAATTTCAAAAGAACATTTGCAATTGTATCTTCTAGAAAGTGCGCCAACTTCCTGGGGCCATAACTTTTGATCCAGGACTCCAATTCACGAAACATTTGAACCGTTGGAAAGGTCTCAAAATCAATAATGCACTCGAAATTTGCTATGCTGATTTTAGAAAGTTTTGGGGCCGATCCGGGAACTCTAAGTGCCTCAAATCTAACTCAGAATATTTTCAGGTGCAAATCTGGGAAACTAAAACTACAATATCTTTCAACCCAGGAATAGAAAATAAAAACCGTAAATTAAGAATTTCATTATGATGAAAAGGGTATCCAAAAATGTAAAAACATCTAAAAACCAAGAAACTTGAAATTTAACTATTTATGGGTGATGCAAGATTTCCCTTACACCACCGGATGCTCCTGCATCAGACACCCAGGGTAATTTGAGAAGTGACCCATCACATCTCAGATGGTTGAGGAAAACCCAACTAGTCAACCGCTGCCTTAGATAGCTAGGATGAATCTTCCACAGACCTTCCTCTCCATTTCACCAAATATTCTTCATACTGCCTATTTCTGGTACTCCTTCCCACATGATTATCCAAGATTGCTTCAATCTCCTCCCTTTCTGAAGTAGGTGTTGGAATGCCATATTGCCCTATTGCTGGTGCTTCCTCCATTCCACCTTCATGATACTATGTTAAATCTGAAATGTTGAACACAGGGGAAATATTGATTCCATTAGGCAACTCTACCTCATATGCATTCCCTGAATCATGCTTCTTCAAAATCTTACAGGGACCGAATTTCTTCATCTTCAATTTTTTATAGGTTCCCACGGGAAACCTTTCTCTCCTCAAGTGGACCATTACTTCATCGCTAATTTGAAACTCCTTATTCCTCCTTTTCTGATCTGCCTTAGCCTTATATTGCATATTCATCTTATTAATGTGTTCTTGTACCTTCTCATGTATATTCTTGATGTGCTCTACAAAATCTTCGGCTTCAACACTTATTTTCTTCTCTTGGTCCATCTTCCTCAATTCTGGAGCTATTATGGGGCTACCTCCATACACAATCTGGAACGGTGATCTACCAGTGCTTCCGTTGACAGAATTGTTGTAAGAAAATTCTGCCTAGGGTAAGATCAAGTCCCATCCCTTGGGTTTATCTCCTACCAAACATCTCAGAGGTTACCTAGACTCCTATTAACAACCTCTGTTTTCCCATTTGTTTGTGGATGGTGTGCAGAACTGAACTTCAACTCTATCTTTAGCTTCTTCCACAAGGTCTCCAAAGTACCCCACAAATTTGGTGTCGATCTGAAACAATACTCTTTGGTAGACCATGTAGCCTCTCACCACCTCTTTGAAAAACAAGTCAGCAATTTGGACTGCATCATGGGTCTTCTGACATGGAATGAGATTGCCATCTTCAAAAACCTATCAACCACCACAAAGACTGAATCATTCCCTCATTGTGTCCTTGACAAACCAAGAACAAAGTCCATACTTATATCCTCCAATGGCCTCTCTGGTATAGGTAAGGGTTGATATAAGCCTGTATTCTGGCTCACTCCTTTAGCCATCTGACATACCCTGCATAGCTTTGTACAAACTTCTTCACATCCTGTGACAACTGAGGCCAATAATAATGCTCACGATAATGGCAATGGTCTTATCCGACTAAAATGTCCTGCCATTCCTCCACTATGCTTCTCCTTTATCCAGGTTCTCCCTCATGGAACTCCTCAAGATACACAATTGACTTCCCTTAAATAACATGCCATCTTGGATTATGAAATCCAATCACCTTGTCCTATCCACTATAACAGGTTCCTTGCAAGCTTTCCAAGCCTCTGCAAAATCAAGGATCTTCTGCATACAGTGTCTTGAGTTCATTGAACCCAACCACTTCAATCTGCATCTTTGTCATCAATGTATGCCTCCTACTTAAGGCATCTGCAATCCTATTTGACTTCCCACTCCTATGTTTCAAAACAAAGGTATAACTCTGCAAAAACTCTACCCATTTCATATGCCTCTGATTTAATTTTCCCTGACTATTTAGGTACTGCAAGGCCTGATGATCAGTATATAGAACAAATTCCTTTGACAACAAATAATGTCTCCGGTTGTTTTAATGCTTGAACTTAATTGCATAAAATTTTTTTGATCATATACATAATACTTTCTTGGCATCATTTAACTTTTCACTAAAATAGGCAATGGGCTTACCTTCTTGGCTCAACACTACTCCAATGGCACAACCACTAGCATCACAATCACCTGAAACACCTTGTTGAAATCTGGGAGGGCTAGAATAGGTTGCTCTGTCACCTTCTGCTTCAACAATTCAAAACTTTTTGCCGCTCCAGTGCTCCACTTGAAGTCTTTTCTATCCCCTCTCATTGTTTCAGTCAGGGGTCCATAAATACTACTA
>VDFB02000007.1:33634144-33665185 GCA_007258455.2 Sequoia sempervirens | reverse complement strand
AAAACTCTTAGATGATGATTGGGGGCCATTAGATTTTACACCTTGTTTCAAAGGGGAGTCTCAATTCTTTCCCTCAAAGTCCAAATATTCCAATATAAATGATTCATTTTCAAACACATGCTTTGGGGATGATTGGGGCTCATTAGATCTTACACCCTCCTTTATGAGAGATTACAAAATATCACAATCTAAACCAAAATAGTTTTGTTTTTCATTTGCTCAACTTGGTTCTACTTCAACAATATCACCCCATGGTAGTGATGGGGGCTCTTCAACTCCTATCCCTCATGAGAGGAAGATGTGTAACTTTAAAAAACTTAAAAAGGATTTGCATGCTCGAGAAGAATACAATCTTTCTTAGAAGCATGCAGATAAAACATATTCATCTGAGTTGGAAGCATGCTATGGTCTTGGATATAATTTTTTTTTTCTAAGCAGGGATATAATGAAAGCAAGAGACAAAATGATAAGGATCAAGTGAATCCTATACCATACTCTTCTAGGGAGGGTCTATATTTCCAACCTTCAACACCATCTTCATCTTGTGCTTTATCATCTACTGTATGAATGAAATCTTATGGTAAGAAAGGAATATTTTGTTCACAAGAGAAATAAATGTTCCCTACTATTGATGAAGAGAATATCTTGTCATGGATTCTCAAAGCTTGTTTGATTTCGCTTCCTCTAAGAACACAAAAGAAATTCTACAACAAAAATTCATTTTCTACAGATCATCGAGTGCATGGTCATTCTACCAATAAATGTTAGGCCTTTAGTAATAAAATACAACTTAAGCATTGTGGTGCTCTTCCTGGCATTGATGCACCTAATTCCTCTAATAAATAATGATCTTCATCCTATCATGTTGCTCATCACTATGTGGCATTTTTAGCTTTAGGTGTTTTTCTCATTGCCATTCATGGTGATACAATATTAAGTGCAACCATATTTTTTTATGGATGAAACATGATATTCCTTGGTGTGGTTGTCCTTGTTTCTAAAATTGGGGGAAAGGATAAACTATTTTTTGGAGGTGTGTATTCTTTTCAAGGATCCCATTTTCCTCTCTTTATCCTTAAAATCCCAACATAGCAAACATGTTGAAATTTTAAGTGGGGGGCATATATTACCCCTATCCATTTTGTCTTGTGATATTTGAACTATTGGAATACCACCTTTGGAAGTGGTGTTGTTTGTAATTCCCCTTGAGGTGTGGTTATCAATTCGTCCCCTGAGACATTAAACTTTATTTGTCCCCTGAGATGTTAAAATTTATTCATCCCCTGAGACATTAAACTTTATTCATCCCTCGAGATGTTAAACTTTGTTCATCCCTCGAGATGTTTAACTTTATTCATCCCTTAAGATGTTGAACTTTGTTCATCCCCTGAGACATTAAACTTTATTCGTCTCCTGAGCATTAAACTTTGTTCATCCCCTGAGATGTTAATTTTAAACATCTATTTTTAACATGGCTACCTAGCATAACACAACTTGCTTTCTAGTTGAGCCATGTGTCTCATGAGCGATTTTGCATCCTTGTGAGAGTATTATTTTATTGTGACAACACATTCAATGGATGATGTTTAGTATTTGAGACAATTTATGACTAAGGTCTCTTTGCCTTATCGACTCGAATCATTTTAGTACTAACCTTGTGTTTGTTGTATATATTTTTATGTGTCTACATCATGTTTTTTTTTAGTTTATCATCATACTTATGTTCCATCATGCCATGTGTTTCCATCATGTATGCTTTGTGTTTCTTGACATGTATGTTTGTGTATGTTGTCTTGTTGTATTTCATACATGTGTGTTCCATTTTTCTTATGTTGGTTTTCCATGGGATCTTGGATCTTGGGGGTTGTGCAATCCTCCCTAGATCCTTAGTCATTCCATCTCTCGAACATTTGGAGAATCAAACCCTTCATGACATAGATTTCTACTTTAGTACAAGTCTGAGCATAGTTCATACTCTGACTAAAGTGGGGGCTAAATGTATCGTCATAAATTTTCACCCTTGATAATTTCCCTCTATGTTTTTCTTGTAAGGAAAGCTTAAGTGTAGAACAAACTCTCCTAACGTCAAAACCTCAGGGAAGAATGCAAAGGTGACTTTAAATTTTTCAATTATAGTCCAATAAGATGCACATGAAAAGAATAAAAAAAAGAGAAAATGAACACATACACAATTGGACACTAGATTTACGTGGGAAAACCCTTACGGGAGAAAAACCCACCACACCAAGAAAAGTCTCTTTGTATTACAGTAAGAAAAATTACATACAAAGTTCAAACTTAACTTTTTGATGTCAATTTATAGTAGCAACATTCACTGATCAATCATTACAATGCTCTTCAAATTGAATTCATTCACTTTGATCAAATTTTGTTCAGAATCGAACAACTCTACTCATCGAACTGTTCACCATTGTCGACCATTGCATAGCATAATCATTTTCCTCACAATCTATTCATCTTCCACACAAGAATGGTCACAACAGTTCAACTGCCAATGGTTCACATTCCGCTTCTCTCATTGGACCATAACACACCACATAGGATAGACGTTCAGGAAAAAAGTTCAACTATATCGCATGTCGGTGAGACACTAGACCATGTCTCCTCGATGCCAAAATGCCCAATCACATAGCTATTGGCAAGACCAAAGGTATCAACAACACCCTAAGAAGTTAGATCGATAACATACCAAGTCTTCCTGATATCACATGAAAACCAATTGTCCATCGGCAAGAGTCACCACCATCAGCAAGAGTCATATCGAGTTCAAACCTGTCGGCAAGACTCACTCTATCGGCAAGACATCTCACTGATGTCCATTGCATAACTATCGATAAGACCATCGCTATCGCTAGGACTTCACACTGATGTCCATCACAAGTAGCTCTATTGGCAAGACCATCGCTATTAGCGAGAGCTGATACTGAACACAAATTGTTGGTGAGAGAAACTCTATCACCAAGAGTTCATACCGAATGCACCAGCCTATCGGCGAGAGGAACATCCATTGGCAAGAGTTCTCACCAAAGGTATATCTATCGGTGAGACCACATCCATTGGAATGTCACTCAAAATGTTAACTTCATAACCACTGCATACAAGTTATGAATTTACCGATCCCCACGACAAGTCGATACAACTGTCGCCCAGTCAAAGAAAACACAAACTTCGTAACTCCCACTGCAGGTTAGAAAGTTCCCAAATCCCACAACAATGAAGGAAGTCAGTTAGTCAGAAAATTATGAAACTTACAAACTCCACTACAAGGTTCTTAAGTTACAGAAATCACTGATGCCGTGACAACGAAGGAAGTCGGTTAGTCAGAAAATTATGAAACTTCCAAACTCCATGACAAGGCTATAAACTTAGGAACTCCAACGATTGACTGACAATGAAGACATGAATAGAGATACAAGCCAGCAAGTTGAGGCACAATTTCCAACATTTCCCCCTTATTTTTTGGACCTAATTAAGCTCCTACTTTCTTAAATTATGCATTTTATATCCCAATTTTATTGATTTCCAATAAATTGAAGTCATTAAACAAATGCATCCATCTTATGTTTTTCCCCTGTCACCTTAATTTTCAAAAAATAGGGAAAGGACCCATTCAAACTAGGGCATCCTTATGCTCGAGGAAACTTTTTGAATTTTTGAAATTTCAATTGGCAGGCTTTTATGATTTGAAAATGATCCTAGGTTAGCCCCTACCCAAAATGATTACTTAAAATGCATGTAAAACCATATTTTCCTCTCATTTTGAGTAATAAGAAGGAAATTTTTGTGAAGGAAGCAATTCATTAGAAGGAGAATTTATGATCAAGCATTATTTTCAAGATCAACATTTTAAATATTTATTGTAGCAATTTAAGATCCAAGCATCATGTCAAAGTGTAGGTGAGTTCATGTTTTCATGTTTGTGAAGGCTAACCCTTTTTTTAGGTCTCCAAGCAATTCAAGAAATAAAGCAAGGAAGATCCAAGACCTTGATATGATAAGTATGAATTTAGTCCTTCGAGGAAGCTATTGAACAGTGGTGATTTGCAACACTTTGTGATTTCATCATTCCTTCATATCCATTATCATTTTATCATTGAAATTACTATTGTGGAAGTGGAAACACTTACACGAGGTTTGACTGAGGCAAACCCCTAAATGGCACAAAATTTTCCCTCTTTGAATGTGCAGGTTTTAGGTTTGAAGAGGATTGAAGAAAAATTGTTCATTTTTGCAATTGAAGCCCTACATCTTGTCCACACAAAAACTCACCTACAAAATTATCTAACAATGTTTTGACAAGTCTACAAGCGAAAATGGAATTCTTAGATCTATCACCAAAGGACCTTAAAATAGAGCAAGGAAGGTGTACAAGGACTTATATTCCCTAGGATACCTATGTCCTACAATGGCCGAAACCAACATTTTTGGGTAGCTACATAGTCATTCGCACTTCCTAGATCTCCTTGCAAATTGTTGTTTCAATCTATGCATTGTCAAGATCTTTAATTTTACATATTAGGGCACATATTTGAGTTATGTTAATCATATAAAATAAATTCCAATCCATTTTCAAGGCCCTAAGGATGCAAATCTAGGTTTGATTGGCTCGCCTCCATGGTTGAAAGTCAAGCACCTGTTTGATTTCTTGCCTCCATGAGGCCATTTGTAAATAGTTGCTCTATTTTGTGTATTGGGTCTTATAATAAGGTTTATCAAACCATTTTAGAGGTGTTTGAGTCTAAGGAAGCCATATTTTAAGTCATTTGTCAAATAATGTTTAAAGTTGTTTCATATTGTAAAAATTGTAAAAGTTGCTAAAGAAAGTTGTCAAGCAACTTGTCAAAAAGTGTCATTAAGGTGTTTTGTCAACAAAATAATCAAAAGGTAGTTTAAAATGGTTGGTTTTGCTTGGAAATATATAAATACACCCTCAAAAACTCGAATTGGGGGTTGGAGACATTGTTTTTGAAGTTTGATGAATGACAACCTCAAATTTTGTGTGCATTTTCTGATTTTTACATTGTTTCCAGACTAAATTTGTGCCTTGTATAGAATTGTATGGACTCAAATAATGGAGTATCATATATTCACGGAAATATATCTGTTTTTAGTTTATAATAATTTTTGTCTCATTGAATTTTATTGAGTTTTGTGGAAGATATGACTATTTTGGTGAGACTGCCTATTCTAACAATATTGTGCAGAATTTATAGTCTAAAAATTGTGATCATACGGATTGTAAAGTCTATATTTTGGATTTGAAACCAATTGTATTTTGTTTCCATGTGAATATAATTTAATTTTCTTCAAGTCTCATCAAATTTCATTAAGATTTGAATCAGTTATGACCATTTTTGTGAGGGAAAGTCTAAACCCTACCTAGGATTTCTAATTTTGGGACAAATGCAATAATTTTCATTTCAACTGTTGGATCTTCATAAAAATTGGAGGAAAATTCTATAACTATGTTTTATTCAATCACACTAGAGATATTGGCTTCATTATTTTTTTTTGTGGAAGTTATTAATGAATGTTCATTGCATTAAATTGTGGGCTGCCATGGTTATGTTTCCAATGTGATATAAAATGCCTAATAGCATGTGTTATACAAATATTGTTTTGAATTATTGTTGAAGGTTTGTGAAATGTGTTGTTGAATCCTCCTAGATTTGCGTAAAATTGGTATCAGAGCTCAGTAAGGTCTAGGTAGAGGAAGAGTTTGTTTTGTGGTTGTGGCTGTGTGTTGTGTTGTGCAGGTTGAGGAAGGAGCCTGATTGCCTAGTTGAGCAAAGGTGAAGTGGAAGCGAGGAGATACTTGCTTGTGAAGATCGATTAGTTGAGAAGATTGGAAAGATGTTTGTAGGCTGAGGATTCTTGAAGGAAGAAGAATAGAGAGGAAAAAGAGTTGAGAAATATGTACAGAAAAAAGGCAAGACAAATAGAGTTTGAGAAAGCATTGGAAGAGATGAGCAAAAGGGTGGAAAGATAAGCCAAAGAACACCAACTTCTTAATAAATCACTAAGGATTTGTCATATACCAATGTCAAAGAGGTTAAGATGGCCTATAAAGAATATTATGAAGTAGTAAAGAAAACAAAAGAAGGCAGCAAATGAGGCAGAGGTCAAGTTTGAATCTACTGTTAAAGTTGAGCAACGTAAGTTACAAGTTGAGATGCATGATATTTTGATTGTGTTTAAAGATAAGCAAAATTATTTGTTGGTTAATGAACATGTTGATGTTGAGATTAATGATATGGTTGTTGTTGGTACTCAATTAGTTGATAAAATTGTTATTGATGAGCAAGTTGAGAAGGTTGTTGATGTTACAGATAACCTTGGTATTGATACTCAAGTTGTTGATAACATTGATGTTGATATTCATGATCAAGTTGTTGTGTATAATAAGGTTGTTAATAAGGATGTTACAAATTTGTTTGCTAATGATGTATATGAAGGTTTTCAAGAGTATGATGCAGGTTATGGTTATGGTAAACATGTTGCTATATGGCACTCTAATGATGAGAATGAAGATATAGATGATGCTACTGAGGTTTATACACAAGGAATGGATTTTTGGAGCCTACAAATTAAGAAGATGATGGAGAAGAGATGGTATAAGAAGAATAGGAAGAAGTACCTAGGGATAATTTCCAAGATGAAGGAAAAAGTGCAAAGGAACTGGAAGATCAAGAAGAAGACAATTCAAAGGGGCTTTAATTCTTCCCCCCCGAGAGTTTGGTGCAGGATCACTTGTTTGACTTTTTGCCTCCATGAGGCCATTTGTAAATAGTTGCTCTATTTTGTGTATTGGGTCTTATAATATAGTTTATCAAACCATTTTAGAGGTTTTTGAGTCTTATGAAGTCATATTTTAAGCCATTTCTCAATTAATGTTTAAAGTTGTTTCATATTGTAAAAATTGTAAAAATGATCAAGAAAGTTGTCAAGCAATTTGTCAAAAAATGTGTTTTGTCAAAAAAAAATCAAAAGGTAGTTTAAAATGGTTGGTTTTGGTTGGAAATTTATAAATACACCCTCAAAAACTCGAATTGGGTGTTGGATACATTGTTTTTGAAGTTTGATGAATGGCAACCTCAAATTTTGTGTGCATTTTCTCATTTTTACATTGTTTCTAGGATGAAGTTGTACTTTGTACGGCCTAGTATGGACTCAAATAATGGAGTATCATATATGGATATAAAGATGTCTATTTTGAGTTTCCAATTATTTTTGTCTCATTGAATTTTATTGAGTTTTGTGGAAGATATGACTATTTTAGTCAGACTGCCTATTCTGACAATATTATGCAGAATTTAAAGTCTAAAAAATTTGATGGTACAGATTGTAAAGTCTATATTTTGGATCTAAAACCAATTGGATTTTGTTTTCATGTGAATATACTTTCATTTTATTTAATTCTCATAAAATTTAATTAAGATTTGAATAAGTTATGACCATTTTTGTGAGGGCAGGTCTCAACCCTACCTAGGGTTTGAAAGTTTGGGAGAAATGAAATAACTTTCATTTCAACTGTTGGATCTTCATAAAAATTGGAGGAAAAGTCTATAACTATGTTTTCTTCAATATCACTAGAGAGATTGAATTAATTATTTGTTTTGTGGAAATTATTAATGACTTCTCATTGCATTAAATTGTTGGCTACCATGGTTATGTTTCCAATGTGATATAGAATGTCTAATAGCATCTGTTATACAAAGATTGTTTTGAATTATTGTTGAAGGTTTGTGAGATGTGTTGTTGAATCCTCCTAGCTCTACACCAAATTGTTATCAGAGCCTAGTAAGGTCTAGGTAGATGAAGAGTTCATTTTGTGGTTGTGGTTGTGGTTGTGTGTTGTGTTGTGTAGGTTGAGGAAGGAATTTGATTGCCTAGTTGAGGCAAGGTGAAGTGGAAGCAAAGAGAAACTACTTGTGAAGATGGATTTTTTGAGAATATTGGAAAGATGTTTGTAGGATGAGGATTCACAAAGGAAGAAGAAAAGAGAGGAAAAATAATTGAGAAAGATGCTGAGAAAGAAGAAAAGACAAATAGAGTTTGAGAAAGCCTTGGAAGAGATGAGGAAAATGATGGAAAGATTAGCTGTAATGCCCCATCATAATAACCTAAGGAATGTTGCAATTGTGTATAAAAGTGTAATATTTTTTTTAAAGTGTAATTATTAAGTTAATTAGTTGCATACATTCATTAAGTTACGTAACGTTACACTACTTTGAGTTTCCATAGACGACTTTAGTATTTCACATTGCACATATAAATTAACATAAAGATAAACATTCCATTTCATTTGAAACTCAATTCAAGATAACATAAAGTACAAATTTGTTTCTTACATTGCATTTGATAAGATATTACAATACTCATCCATCTGATGAGGTAGTTCAATAATAATTACAATTACATTTAGAATGTTCACCTCATATACAATTGAGGGATGTTTTTAAATACAAGATTTACAAATTACAATGAAGAAGTACACATAAGTTTCCAAGTGCGAGCTCTCCATCCATGAAGCTCTCGATGCCATGATCACAAACTGGGAAACCAACGGAGTAAGGTGCACGTTCCACCCAACCATGTGGTACCTGTAGGTACACCCCCCATGCTAGGAGATAGTAATATGGTTATCTAGACATAATCTACTAACCCTAGACACTAGTACATAACAAACTAATGGTTACATTACTTCCATATTTAGACAATTGAATGTACTGCATACACAAAGTTAACTATTACTTTAGGTGGAGTGTCATCACAATGTTGCAAAGGTTACCCTGGTGTTTCTTCCTAGGTTCCGGCCCCCAACTTGGGTTACCCTGGTAACCTCTTACGAAACCCAGCCCCATTGCAAAACATTGCGGAATCGAATGTCTTTTGAAGAAACAAAACACCGATTTTCCATTCCAGGCCTTCTCAACTTATACTCAAGACTGAAGTAGCTCAAGAGTCATAAGCGAGACATAATCATCTTGTTAAGAGTTTTAATCTAACTATTGTGTCATTTAATTTTCACTGACTTACTAACTCTTTGTAAGTTACCCTGACACCACTTTGTGTGTCGGCCCTTACAAAAAGCCACTCCCCTAAACATAACAAAGATATACTAAGTTTTCCTGACTAGGGTTTACAAAGTGCACAAAGTTCATCACATAATAACAAATGACCCTCAACGATCATTAAAATTATCATAAACCAGGTAACAAAACACCATATTTCAACACATGCACAACCCAAGTCAACTCGAGAAATACATTTGAACAATAATACACCCTTACTATACAAATCATTTTGGAAGACTTATACGACTATAAATTTCCCAATTTTCCCAAAAAGAACACGAATAAAAGCAAATTAAGAAAAGTAAATGTCTACTGTTCGGATTTACTAAATCCAGACAAACAATAATATAAGCACGAAATTAATCAACTAAAACATAATTTCGTTCATGCATTTTAAAAATCTCCTTTCTTAATGCATATAAAAGAAAATGTCCATTTCTAATCTTCTTATACTTAACAATAATATTCAATACATTTAAATAAATTTACACAATCAAATCATTATTTACATAATTATCTAAATGTAAATAAATATATATACTTACACCCCATTTACCTATAATGCACTAACCCACATTAATATATTAATCAAAATATGTATTTAAAACACTTTTAATCAAACACACACACACACACACATATATATATAATATATATATATATATTATATATATATATAATATATATATATATATATATATATTATAATTAATATACATCATATATAATTCATATTTAAATATTACAAATGTAAATCTAAAAGTAAATTTAATATTAATTAAAATGAAACTAATTTTAAGTTTCATATAAAATAAAATTTTAAAGGCAGGGGTCGGCTTCCTCACAGGCGAAACCCTCCATGGGAGGGCTCGGCTGTGCTGGCGGCGCCGACTCCCTGTGGGGGTCGGCCATGGGGGTAAGCCCTCAGCCCCTTACTGTATAACAAAAATTTAATAAATTTTATTCCATTAAAACTTTAGAATTCCTTCCGTGTTTTAAACGAAAATCTGCGGACGAAAATTTTTCGATAATATAAAATTTCTTCAATATATTTATATATATATATTGATTTATGTATATGTGTATATTCATCAAATATACATATACATACATTGATATATATATATATATATATATAAGTAATTTATTTAATAAACAAAATCTATCAGACAGAGGATTAAATACTACAAAAATTTGCTACAGGAAGCTAAGAAAAATAACATTGTACAGGAATATTTTCTTCACAATTTCCAATTTATCCTCAATGGATTTTCAATTCCATTAAAATAATAAACAATTTCCTCCATTATTTAAAATACTCAAATAATCCAAAAAAAATTCTTTTCTGGAAAAATCCTTCAGAAGCTTTTTCTCTCAAAATAAGAAAGAACTATTATTTTACTAAATAACAGGGCATACATCTGTTTCTTTTGAATTTCTTTCATTGTTTTCTCTATTCTTGTTTTCTTGAAATTCGTACAAATAACAGGAAGTTTTACAGAAAGAATTCAAATAAGAACAAGAATTTCAACAATAAAGAAAATTTTTCTTTTTTTTTTAAACAACAAACAAAATAACCAGAGAAATACCTGTTTCCTGTGTTTTGAAGATTTGGTAGTTGGAGAGAATCCTCTGCCTGTAGAATGCAATCCTCCGAATCCTCTTCAAAGCACGAATTCCAAAGAAAGCTTTATCCAAACACACAAATCCTCCAAACAAGAAATCTTCCACAAATATACAACTAAACAGAGGAAGTAACAACTTCTATAAAATGATTTTTTTTACACAGCAAAATTATTTTTGATTTCCCCGTGAAGAAAACTGATATCCCTACCATATTTCTCAGATCCCAAATATCCTCCGAGAAATTTCTCAATAAACCCAATAAATGGAACTTGCACACATGTCGAGAAAATGCAAAAATATCTCAACCACTTCTCGGATAACTTTTCTTTTCAAATTGCATGCATATAATTAATTTATTTAAATTTAAAATCAATATTCAAATAACATACATTTAATTAATTTATTTTAAATTTACAATTTTCAATGCAAATTTTATTTATTAATTAAGCATGCCATTTTCACAAAAATAGTATTTAATTTCAAATAAAGCTATTCACATACTTAAATAATTTAATTTAATTAATTAATTAATTTAATTAAATAAGTTTAATCTTTCAAGATCAAACCATTTAACCAAATAAGCTAATTAATTAATTAAATAATATGCAACTAATTTCTTCAACATTAAAAATTAATTTTAAATAATGGTAAATAAAACATAATAAACTATTATTAAAATTAACATTATTTCCTTTCAAGCAATTAAATTAAACCAAACAGAAAAAATACAAGACAACCTATGACTCAAACTAAAACGGACAATGTACAGTGACCGGATAATAGACTAGACTAGGATAAACCAAATTACTACCTCCCAATCAACATATCCGTTGAGTCTTGACACGCTCAGACCTAAGTACCCAGGTAGAGTTAGTGTCATGTACCTACAATTCCTGCAACCAAGAAATAACATGCATATATATATATATAAAATTGTACAGGCACACCGTGCAGAGAAAATCACGGATATCATAGGGCACTAGCAAGTGAGTGATGTGATTCCGTTCTCCACACCAATACACATCACATCAGACTGACGAAATAAATAACTGTTAGTCCATCAAAACATATACATAACAATAATCATCTGAAAGTAAACATCTAAGCTATCTCAAAGCATGTCTAAAATCTATAATCACCAAACAATGTATCATCATGTCACAGAATAAATCCACTATCGCTCAAAACTAGCGATCAAAATATCCAAACAAAGTATCAGCAGAAAACATAAGCATAAATGGAGGGGTACTACATTAGCCAAAGAACACCAACTTATTAAGAAAGCACTAAGGAGTTGGCATATACCAATGTCAAAGAGGTTAAGATGGCCTCTAAAGAATATTATGAAGAAGAAAAGAAAATAAAAGAAGGCAACAAATGAGGCAGAGGTAAAGTTTGAATCTACTGTTCAAGTTGAGCAAGGTAAGGTACAAGTTGAGGTGCATGATATTTCGATTGTGTTTAAAGATGAACAAACTTCTTTGTTGGTTAATGAACATGTTGATGTTGAGATTAATGATATGGTTGTTGTTGATGAACAAGTTGAGAAGATTGTTGATGTTACTAATAACCTTGGTATTGATACTCAAGTTGATGATGATAAAGTTGTTGATAACATTAATATTGATATTCATGATCAAGTCATTGTGTATAATAAGGTTGTTACTAAAGATGTTGCAGATTTGTTTGCTAATGAGGTATATGAAGGTTTGTAAGAGTATGATGCAGGTTATGGTTATGGTAAACATGTTGCTATATGGTACTCTAATGATGAGAAAAAAGATATAGATGATGTTATTGAGGCTTATACACAAGGAATGAAATTTTGGAGCCTAGAAGTTGAGAAGATGATGAAGAGATTGTATAAGAAGAAGAGGAAGAAGGACCCAGGGATAATTTCCAATATGAAGGACAAAGTGCAAAGGAATTGGAAGATTAGGAAGAAGACAATTCAAAGGGGCTTGAATTCTTTTCCCCCCGGGAGTTTGGTGTAGGAGCACCTATTTGATTTCTTACCTCCATGAGGCCATTTGTAAATAGTTGCTCTATTTTGTGTATTGGGTCTTATAATAAGGTTTATCAAACCATTTTAAAGGTTTTTGAGCCTTATGAAGTTATATTTTAGGTCATTTTTCAAATAATGTTTAAAGTTGTTTCATATGTAAAAATTGTAAAAGTTGCTCAAGAAAGTTGTCAAACAACTTGTCAAAAAGTCTCATTAAGATGTTTTGTCAACAAAATAATTGAAAGGTAGTTTAAAATGGTTGTTTTTGGTTGGAGATGTATAAATAAACCCTCAAAAACTCAAATTGGGGGTTGAATACATTTTTTTTGAAGTTTGATGAATGACAACCTCAAATTTTGTGTGCATTTTCTAATTTTTAGATTGTTTCCAGGCTGATGTTGTGCTTTGTACGACATGGTATGGACTAAAATAATGGATTATAATATATGGATGGAAAAATATCTGTTTCTAGTTTCCAATTATTTTTGTTTCATTTAATTTTATTGAGTTTTGTGGAAGATATGACTTTTTTGGTGAGACTGTCTATTCTAACAATATTGTGCAGAATTTACAGTCTGAAAAATGTGATGGTACGGATTGTAAATTGTATATTTTGGATCTAGTTTTTTTTTCATGTGAATATACTTTCATTTGATTCAAGTCTTATCAAATTTATTAAGATTTGAATAATTTATGACCATTTTTGTGAGGGAAAGTCTGAACCCTACTTAGGGTTTGCAATTTTGGGAAAAATGCAATGGCTTCTATTTCAATCATTGGATTTTCATAAAAATTAGAGGAAAAGTATATAACTATGTTTTATTCAATATCACCAGAGAGATTGGGTTAATTTTTTTTTTTTGGAAGTTATTAATGAATTTTCATTGCATTAAATTGTGGGCTTCCATGGTTATGTTTCCCATGTGATATAGAATGCCTAATAGCATGTGTTATACAAAGATTGTTTTGAATTATTGTTGAAGGTTTGTGCGATGTGTTGTTGAATCCTCCTAGCTCTACATCAAATTGGTATAAGAGCCTAGTAAGGTCTGGGTAGAGGAAGAGTTTGTTTTGTTGTTGTGGTTGTGGTTGTGGTTGTGTGTTGCGTTGTGCAAGTAGAGGAAGGAACCTAATTGCCTAGTTGAGGCAAGGTGAAGTGGAATGAAGGAGACACTTGCTTGTGAAGATGGATTAGTTGAAAAGATTGGAAAGATTTTTGCAGGCTAGGGATTCACAAAGGAAGAAGAAAAGAGAGGAAAAAGAGTTGAGAAAGATGGAGAGAAAGAAGGCAAGACAAATAGAGTTTGAGAAAGCCTTGGAAGAGATGAGCAAAAGGGTAGAAAGATAAGCCAAAGAACACCGACTTCTTAAGAAATCACTAAGGAGTTGGAATATACTAATGTAAAAGAGGTTAAGATGGACTCTAAAGAATATTATGAATAAGCAAAGAAAATAAAAGAAGGCAGCAAATGAGGAAGATGTAAAGTTTGAATCTACTATTCAAGTTGAGCAAGGTAAGTTACAAGTTGAGATGCATGATATTTCAATTGTGTTTAAAGATGAACAAACTTCTTTGTTGGTTAATGAACATGTTGATGTTGAGATTAATGATATGGTTGTTGTTGGTACTCAAGTAGTTGATGAATTTTTTTTTTATGAGCAAGTTGAGAAAGATGTTGATGCTATTGATAACCTTGGTATTAATACTCAAGTTGATGATGATAAAGTTGTTGATAACATTGATATTGATATTCATGATCAAGTTGTGTATAATAAGGTTATTAATAAAGATGTTGCATATTTAATTGCTAATGAGGTATATGAAGGTTTTCAAGAGTATGATGTAAGTTATGGTTATGGTAAACATGGTTCTATATGGTACTCTAATGATGAGAATGGAGATATAGATGATGCTACTGAGGTTTATACACAAGGAATGGATTTTTGGAGCCTAGAAGTTGAGAAGATGATGGAAAAGAGATGGAATAAGAAGAAGAGGAAGAAGGAACTAGGGATAATTTCCAAGATGAAGGAAAAATTGCAAAGGAACTGGAAGATCAGGAAGAAGACAATTCAAAGGGGCTTGAATGCTTCCCCCCCCAAAAGTTTGGTGCAGGAGTACCTGTTTGATTTCTTGCCTCCATGAGACCATTTGTAAATAGTTGCTATATTTTGTGTATTGGGTATTATAATAAGGTTTAACAAACCATTTTAAAGGTGATTGAGTGTTAGGAAGTCATATTTTAAGTCATTTATCAAATAATGTTTAAAGTTGTTTCATATTGTAAAAATTGTAAAAGTTGCTCAAGAAAGTTGTCAAGCAACTTGTCAAAAAGTGTCATTAAGGTGTTTTGTCAACAAAATGATCAAAAGGTAGTTTAAAATGGTTTATTTTGGTTTGAAATTATAAATACACCCTCAAAAACTCGAATTTGGGGTTGGATACTTTGTTTTTGAACATTGCTGAATGGCAACCTCAAATTTTGTGTGCATTTTCTGATTTTTACATTGTTTCCAAGCTGAAGTTGTGCTTTGTATGGCCTGGTATGGATTCAAATAATAGAATATCATATAAATATGGAAATATATTTGCTTCTAGTTTCCAAATTTTTTTTCTCATTGAATTTTATTGAGTTTTGTGGAAGATATGACTATTTTGGTGAAACTTCCTATTCTAACAATATTGTGCAGAATTTACAGTCTGAAAAATGTGATGATACATATTGTAAATTATATATTTTGGATCTGAAACAAATTGAATTTTATTTCCATGTGAATCTACTTTCATTTTCTTCAAGGCTCATCAAATTTCATTAATATTTGAATAAGTTATGACCATTTTTGTGAGGGCAAGTCTGAACCCTACCTAGGGTTTGCAGTTTTGGGAAAAATGCAATAACTTTCATTTCAACTGTTGGATCTTCATAAAAATTGCAGGAAAATTCTATAACTATGTTTTCTTCAATATCACCAAAGATATTAGCTTCATTATTTTTTTTTTGGAATTTATTAATGAATTTTCATTACATTAAATTGTGGGATACCATGGTTATGTTTCTAATGTGATATACAATGCCTAATAGCATGTGTTATACAAAGATTGTTTTGAATTTTTGTTGAAGGTTTGTGAGATGTGTTGTTGAATCCTCCTAGCTCTACATCATTTGAGGAAGCTATTGAAGGGTGGTTAGGTTCAACACTTTGTGATTTCATCATTGCTTCATATCCATTATCATTTTATCCTTGACATTGCTATTGTGGAAGTGGAAACACTTACACGGGGTTTGATGAAGGAAAACCCCTAAATGGCACAACAATTTCCCTCTTTGAATGTGCAGGTTTTAAGTTTGAAGAGGATTGAAGAAAAAATGTTCATTTTTGCAATTGAATCCCTACATCTTGTCAACACACAAAAACTCACCTACAAAATTATCCGACAATGTTTTGACAAGTCTGCACACAAAAATGGAAGTCTTAGATCTATCACCAAAGGACCTCAAAAATAGAGAAAGGAAGGTGTACAAGGACTTATATGCCCTAGGATACCTATGTCCTACAATGGCTGAAACCAAATTTTCTCAGTAGGTACATAGTCATTTGCACTTCCTAGATCTCCTTGCAAACTGTTGTTTCAATCTATGCATTGCCAATATCTTTCATTTTACATATACAAGAACATAGTTGAGTTATGTTAATCATAGAAAATCAATTCCAATCCATTTTCAAGGCCCTAAGGATGAAAATCCAGGTTTTATTAGCTCACCTCCATGGTTGAAAGTCAATCTAAACACCTTGTTGACTTGCATCCTAATGTACCTTTGAAAAAGAAGTCAAAAGCAACCCTAGGTTTTGGTATTAAATTTAGGGTTCTCTTTTTCTTATGTTATAGAGCAAAGGGGGCTCAACCACACATAGTTATTGATATGGAGGTGGTCAAACCAAACAAAATTGATGTCAAAGAGGAGGATCAACTAAGCAATGACGTTGGAGAGGGTTTTGGATTGCTTCCTTCTATATATATGTATTGTATGAACCTAATTAAAAAAATAGAGAAAATTTCTTACATAAGCAAATGATATTGATATAGAGAAATTGAAATTGTATGTTGAACAACCTAGTGTAGTTAGTAAGAGGTCATTGAACATAACTTCAAAATAAATAGTTGAGAATTATTTTAAAACTCTTGATACACCTAGTCAAGCCTAACTATTATCAAGTATACATATTCATGATGAGATAAAAAGAGCCATTACAATTGTTTGGTGTAGATTTCATAAAAAAGAAGAAAATAAACATATAAAAAGATATTGTTCATAATTTTACAAAAGGTTTGAGTTCCAATGGTCAAACATCTTGATCAGTTGATGAGAGAATTTCAAGAAGAGTGATGTTGACCTCTATTGCAAGCCCACAAATGTTAAGAAAGCATAAAATATCTTCACTTTCAAGTGAAATTGTCTTAAGCAGAAAACACTAATAAGATATATGTAAAGAAGAAAGGTTTTGGATGATAGTAATATAGAAGAAAATTGGGCATTGATGTAGAAGGCTCATTGTTCTAACAAAATTGAAGATGTGTTAGAAAGTTGATCTCAATTTTTTGGCATGATCATACTCATCCTTGGTTAAATAGTAGAGATGCACACAAACATAGGATCAGGACAAATGATTGTGAATTTTATACAAAACATTGGTTAGGCATAACACAACATAAGATGTAAATTACATTTTGTGATGTGAATCCTCATATAAAGATTGGGAAAAAATGTTCAAAATTTAAGGCCACAATATGTCAAACCAAATAAAAATTTTCAAGCTCATTATTGTTTTCACCATATTGGATTTGATCTCTATTATCAAGTGTGTCAAAAGATCATAGAAGAGAGAGATGATTTTGCAAGTTTACCTCCAAAAAGGGTAAGTTAGTTGATAGTACTCATTTTATGTGATAAAAATGATACCTTACCCATTGGAAATAAAAATGACGTCACTAATTAAATAAATCATAATTCAATTGCTTTTGAGATTCTTTCTTATCCATTTTTATTTGTTCTAAGAACTCCCATTTTGAAATGTATAATATTTGTGATCATTTTTAATGCTACATGTTTGGATATTATTTATGATGATAAGCCTTATTTCTAAGTCATTTCCCAAGACTTTAAGAGATTATGTGAATGAATAGCTATATTCTATTCATCATGGATCTATATATTTCCTCTCTACTTTAGATAGTGATTTTGAAAATTTCTCAAATATAAAAATTGATTTTGTTGAATTATAGAGATGAAATGATACATGTTAGTTTTTTGACAATGTTATTACCACATAGAAATATTATTTTGGATCTACACACGTTATTTTTGTGACAATGTGATTACCATTTTAGTTTTTTGGTAATGTGTTAAATAATGAAATATAAAAATATACATCAAATATATATGAATGTCCATAAATATGTCCATACACATATATACATATGATTTATAAATTATTATATATAAAAATAAGTTTATAAATTTTTGGATATACATGTCCATAAACATAAATGTCCATAAATTTAAATGGAGAAACATAAATATAAATGTCTATAAATGTATAAATATATAAATTTCCACAAACATGTCAAATATAAATTTCTATATACACATTTTTGAATAAAAGTCCATAAACATAAGTTTTTATAGAGATCTTTTGGTAACTCCTAGTCGAGTAACCCTCAAAGTGAGAATCCTACTTTGATAGATGTATGGAGCCCTACAAAAAAGTAATTATTTATTACAATATTGATTTCAAATATAATTTATTGTACATGATTGTATAATCATATGTTGTAAATGATAAATATATCATATGCTCCCTATTGTCAAATGAAGCATGTGTGTGTACATACTCTACCACAGAACTAGGAGTATATCCAATTGGATCAACCTACAAATGCATGCAAAAATGAAATTTTGGTTTCAAATATAATTTATTGTACTTGAATGTAATCCTATATTTTAAATGATAAATATATCACCTATCCATTGTCATCAAGTGAAATGCATGTGTGCATATGCTCTACCATCAAACTAGGACTCATATCACCTACTAGCTCAACCTAAAAATGCATGTCACAAAAATATTGATTTCAAATATAAGATATATTGTAGGAGTACAAGTATATGTTTTAAATTTTATAGTATAAATTTAATTTAAAATTTTTAAATGTATATACCTATGTCAATATACTAGGACCCTAAGTACCACCCTCTATAGCTGCAATAATGTCCTTCATTATCTCATTTAAAGTTGTCTCATTCCTTGACATATCTAGCAATGATGAGTAAAAAGGACTATGAAGGTGTGATGGCATCAATCCTAATGAAAACATTTGAGCTATAAAATCTATACCCCCTACAACCTACTCAAGTGAATTGAATGCGTATGGAGAAAAAGAATGGTATACAGGTGCAAATTTTGTTGCTCTAGTATGTGACTCACGTAGCCCACTAGAGAATCTAACACTAGGGTGTACAAAATGTTGCAAGACAATTGTTTAAGAATCTACATCTGTAAGGGTGTAACCTGCATGTGAAATGGCATCTAAAAAAGGGATTCCAATATGTGACAATATCACTTGATATTAACTCATTGGATCCTAAAAAAAAACATGCCATAATCCAAACCTAACCATCACTTGTTATGTGGTCTAGATCATTTGGAGATGAAATACCATTGAATTGATAGGGATCTAAGTGAGAAGATAACCTGTATGGATGCCTCATCAAGTACTATCCCACACAATCTATATATATTATCTAAATCTACACAAAAGTCTTAGTAATAATATCAATTGTTTTCCTTTGCAATGACTGTGACATTATCACCAATATTGCTAAGCAATGGAGAGATTGAAAGAATCATCTTACCAACCAAGCTCCTATTGATTTACATGATGATATGGCTCCTTGTTGCATACCATGTTTCGCCCTTGCCCCAAATATGAAGGAAATCTAAAAAATTGACATTGAGACCTAAATGAACCTCAACATATGATTATTGTGCAAAATATTATAGAATTTGGTCTTATTAGGATAATGACCATGGGTGGAAAGAAATCTAGGGTAAATCAACATGGTGTCATCAAAGGGCCTATACATATAGTCACCTAATATGCCCTAACACTATTTTTAGGGGCATATTGAGGAAGACAATCCCTTTTGATAATTTACTTTGGCACATTTAGTTGTACTATGCTCAATGAAACATCACATGAAACTATTTATCATATTTGGGTGAGAATAGCTACTGAAGTCTCACCAAGATAAGTTGAAACACTCCCTAAAAAATATCTAATTTGAAGTACACTATCCAATATCTTCTCGTAGTTTATTTTTTAAGCCCCAATAGTTTATGGGCCATCTAAAATTAACTACAATCTATTGACCTCCTTATTTGTATGTCTAACAAGTGAATTATATGCATTTGTGTTGCACATTCAAAATAGTTGTTTAGTGTTTCAATTGGTGTAATTTTAGGGTTCAATTTAATGCATGTACTATATGTATGTATATGTATGCATGTATGTATCTATGTGCATGTGTGTGTATAAACATACATTTACATATAATATGTTAAATATATAACATACATATAAACATATACATATATATACATGTACATACATATATAGAATTGTTTAGAGAACTTGAATTTGACACTTTAGGTCTTCTAAAATATAATCACACACACACACATTATGCATATGTATGTATGTATGTATGTATAGATACATGTACATACATACATACATACATACATACATACATACATATATAGTAGTTTGTACACATGTCAAATATAAATTATGTTTATATGTATGTTCATAAACATAAATATAAATGTATAAATTTTCAACCCTAAACAATTATTTAAACCCTAAAACATAGATATATTTATGTGTGTGTGTATGCATACATATATATGTGTATAAATATAATTTATCTATTTTTAACCCTAGAATATTCAATTGAAACTCCAAACAACTATTTTAAAACCATAATTTAAGATATATATACATGTATGATTTGAATAGATCCAATATATATTGTTTGAAACTTTTAACCCACTATTTTTCTTACCTCCCTCAAAATTTAGGTTGTGATAGATATACTAATGGAAGTTTGATAATAGATAATTAGCCAACATGGTCAAGTGGGAGGCGAGTTAGATATCATCAAGGACTATGCCAATGAGGGTGCTAATGGAAATAAATGGTACACCCTCCTCCTACCATCCCAAAACCTTAGAGATTATTATATTAATTAATGGAGGTAATATGTAGATGTAACTTTAGCTTGAAAGTAATAGGGAAGTGTTAACATACGGATATACACCCAAAGACAAGTTGAAAAATTTTAAATCCTGTGCACACCTCTAGATTATGGGCTGGTTCCCTTTGGATATTCTTGTAAATATTGAATTTTAAATAGAGGTAAAGGATAGAAGGATAAAGCAAATAATAAAATTGGAAAATAAGGTGATTCACTAACTTAAAATTGATTTGAAAGCTGATTAAATCTCACAACAGACTAAATAAAATTTATAATTTCACAACTCAGAAATTTATGTCTTCATAAATGATTCTAAGGTAAGGCTTGAACTTATGCTTACAAAAAAGAAAACAATGATGTTTTCACAAATCCTTATGCATGAGGATGAAAGCACAAACTAAGACTTGCACTATGACATAATATTATCTTTTGCATTTAGTATTGGAGGAATTTGATAAAATAAAGAATGACACAATATTCTATCTTGTAATTCACAATCAACTGTAAAGAACAAAGAAATATGGAGAAGGAAACAAGCTTCTTATTGAAAAATATGAGATATTTGCATTACAAATCTCAAGAACTCACAAGAAAATGAGTTACAAAGCAAGGAATAGTCTACTCCTATAGCCTCCAAACTCAGAACTAGTCTAAAGAATGAAAGAAGAGAAGGACTTATAGAAAAGTCTCCCAAAATTAAAATTTGAATTTTGGCTCCATGAAAAGATTTGTTGTCCTCTTTCTCCTTCAAACAAGGCATGAAACTATTGTGAACTCATCCAAACATGCATAAAGAGTTCTCAAAACTCAAAACAGCCTCATGGGTCGTATGTAATTGAAAACCCCTCTAAAATAGGGTCATAACTGAATGTACCAAGATGTTATGTGCCTGATTTTGCTCCATGAGTGAATCTAAGTCAAATGGAACTCAAAACTAAAAGTGAAATCATAATTAAGGGATTCAAACTCCTGATTTCCCTCCATCTATTGGCACAACTTTCTCAATCATTTCCATAATTCAAGCAAGCTCTTTATGCTCCATTTGATCTTCTGTTGACTAAGCCTTTGAAACATTTAATAAAGGCATTTTATTTTGTATTCAAATATCTTTTATTTGAAATGATTTATATTCATGATTCAAAATAAAGATTTACATTTTTGAATCAAATGCAAATAATAAAATAAACAAAGTTTAACCTTACATTAATAATTGGCCTCTATTTTGCATTTGACTAACTTTTACTAAAATGATTTATTTTATCATTTAATAAAAGTTTTACAAAGTTTGTTTTAAAATACAAAAAAGAGGAACCATATAAAAATGAAATATTAATGTCTTTACTAAGTCTTAAAGAGATTTCAAAAACTAAAGGCAAAAAGATGCCACAGCCATAATGAAAGAATGAATAAAGTTTTTAAATAAAAACTTTAAGGAAAAAAATTGTCTTCTCCATCGAAGCTTCTAGGGATTTAACCCTAAAAATGAATGAAAACATTCATTCATTTCATTTTCATTTTATTCATTTCAACCCTCTGTTGGGAGGTGCCACCACTTAAGGGAAAAACCCTAGCTCAAGTTTTAGCTAGAAATCTTTGTGTTAAATGCCATCTTCTTGTAGATCTTGGAGGTTTGAAGGAGGTAAGTATAGTGCCCCTCCGTTTTGGTTGTTCTTGACATCCAAGTGAGTTGTTTGATTGGTGGTCACGTCTTTTTTTGTTGTTGAGAATGTTATTAAGTACCCATCATTGTTTCATTGTTTATTATGTGATTGAATACTTTATACGACCTTGTTGAATTAATTAATTAAATGAGAAATCCTTATGAGGAAATTTAAAAAATTTAAAATTTAAAATAATAATAAAATATAAAGTTAGTAATAAATAATTAGATTTAAAATTGTTTAGATAAAAGTTTTGTGTTAAATTATATTTTTTAATATTTGACAATTTATCATTTTGAGAGGATAATTGTTTAATTATGAAAATAAGGGGATTTTTCATATGAATTTAGAAGATAAGTTTGAAACTGTTGTAAAAAAAAATGAAAATAGAAAAAGATAAAAAGAAAGCCATGCAAGGCTTCAAACAAAATTTTAATTGGAAACTTGTCAAAATTGGAGAAATAATTATTTTAATAAAAGTGAATTAAAAGAAATAAGGAGATTGTAGTGCCCTCCATATCCGTCCTTCGAGACATTTGTGTAAGTGTGGTTCATAATTTCGTTGTTTGTTGTGAACATATTGTTGTTATGGCTTTGTTAAATCAGATAATTAGATTTAAAATTTGTTTATCAAGTAATTTATATAAATCTAGGATTTAGGCAATAGTTCAATAAATCAACGTTGTGAGTCATAAAGTAAAGAGTTCAGTATTAAATAAATAAATTAATTTGTTTTAAGAAGTATTGTTTTATATTGGAATTTAATAATAAAAAAATAATCTAATATTATATCAAAAAGAAATGTGATTTTGAACTGTAACTTTTGGAAAATTGTTACAACTGTAGAGCAGTTACAAAATTGATGCAAATTGAAAAACATGCAAAATAAATAACAACTATATTTAGCTTATGGAATGGGTAGAATCGGGGAACCGAAGATTGAAAAATGAAAAGAAAACATAGCTTTGCCTACGGGGAATTGGCTGCATGCAAATACTTGTTTGATTTGACACTAATATAGCCTCTTTATTCGATGGCCAAAAAAAGAAAGGAGGAAGGGGGGGTTTTTGCAGGGTCAAGGATCCGGGATTAGAGAGGAGAAGGAAGTTAGGCAACCAGTCTGGAGATAACGCAGGCCCTTGAGAATTAAGGAGAAGAGACGATTAGAAGAGGAATGCTAGGGAAGAGAGAAACATGGTGGAGACTGGCTCTACACCATTCTTCTGCATTCGTTTGTGAGTTTTCTTCTTCATTACTTGAAAGTTTCTATAGTCCTTTTTGTAAATCTATCTTATGTACCTACACCCTTGCAGCCAATCTCCTTGTAGTCTCCTCATTCGTTTTCCATGCATACTATGCTTGTCATTGTCGACGTTGCTTTTCTGTAGTCATCTCCTATTTGTTTTCAGATCGTAAGGTTGCCTTGGAGATGCTTGATTTCCATCCATTTACCTCGGCTTTTGGTTTTTGTTTCTCTACCTCATCTTCATTATCATCGTTACTTGAGGTTGCAACATTAGTTTATACTTTGGAGCTAACCCCAGTTGCATTTCAAGCCTTTGTCCATAGCAACCACAATGTCTGTAAGGAGTGATGAATAATTATGTGTTTTTGAGTTACCAGTCTGCAATTGCAAATATTCAAAATCTGTCACAACCGTAACACTGGAACATAAAATATTTTGGACATTTAAGTAACCTTCCTGATTTCGTTGGCGATCTGTGACGTTTGAAGTACTTGAAAATAGAATGTTGAAGAGGTTAAAATAATCACTCTGTTTCCATTGTCAACTTGTCTCAGCCACAATACTTGACCATAATAGGAAGTTTAAAGGTTTAAATAACCTGCTTGATTCTATTGACAATCTATCGTAGTTGCAACACTTAAAAAAAAAATGATAATAATGCAAGATGATGGCGATATTTCCAAATTCCTATATTCACTTTCTAATATACTTGGCAACCTGTCACAGTTACAACATTTAGAGTTGAGGTATTGTATAGAGTTAAATAGCCTCCCTGAAACATTTGGTAACTTATCACAGCTGCAACTAGTAAATTAAATATTCTCTCTAGTTTCATTGATAACCTGTCATAGTGGCGCACTTGAACATGGTAGGGTGTATAGATTTAAATAAACTCTTTGATTCTTTTTGCAACCTGTCTCAGTTGTCACACCTGGACATAATAGGAAGTTTAAAAGTTTAAATAATCTCTCTTATTTCATTTTCAATCTGTCTCAACCATGGCGCTTGGCCATAACAAGAAATTTTTAAAGGTTTAAGTAATCCCTCTGATTTCTTTGTCAATCTAACGTAGTCATAGCACTTAGAGTCAATAGAATGATAAAAGATATATGACAAATAGAGTAGTGAAGGGAAATATGAAGAAGAGAGTATTTTAGAAGTTTACATTAGTTCGCATAATGTTAAGTTAGACAAATTTACAAATAGAAATTATTATGTGTGGAATATTGGTTAATTAATATTAACAATAGTATGAATTGTTTGTGGAATCCCATTAATAATGGTAAATATTTTGATGGTAGATTATTTCTTTATAATGGAGTTAGTGGAAATGATGATCATTTTTTTATAAAGGTGCTAGTAAAGAATGGTTCCCCTCTTAGCTATAATTATATAGAGAATAGTTACTTGCGTATGTCAAATGTTAGAAAAGAATGTTCTCTTGATTGTAAAATTAAATGATTATACTATATAATGAAAATTGGTAACACATTAGAATATTGGGGAAAAGAGTTATGCCTTTTTATAAATGAATAAGTTCTTACTTACATAGTGAAATTAGATGGTCATATAGTTTTAGTTAAGAAAAAAACTGGCGTTGTAATGTAGTGTTGGTGAAATTAGTTATCCTTTTAAATATAATTAGAGTATTAATTGGCTAATTATGTTTACATATATGTATATAGTTATAGGAATGATTATAAATCCTGAATGGGAATAAAATAAATTGGTTGGAATGCTTTTATAACTTATTTTATTTAATTCAAATTTATGATGAGCATAGTGAGATGTTAGTAAGGTATGTGAATATAGTCTTTAATGAGTTAAAACGATTTCTTATGAAGTGAAGAGTGAAATCGTAGATGATAGTTCAATTGTTTTTTTTGAAGTTTATTGCTTTTGATTTGTTGGGTTAGTATTCTAAGAGTGATAAAATATGCCTTGAGGTAATTACGATATGTGATTATAGAGTTCCTTTATTTATTTTAAACTAATTCTTATTGAACAAATGGATAAATTGTATTTGAATGGTCATTGTTCATTTAAGGGTAATTTGGTGTATCCTATTTGTGGTGTCCTCTTTGGAATTTCTTGGCTTCGGAAGTGATTTCATTCCGTTGGGTTCGTGTCGATTTATGTGTGATTTGACAAATCCTTTCATTGTAACTTTTCTTGAGTTGACATGAGTTGGGGATCTTCTTTAAGTTAAATTGTGTTGCTATTCGTTTAACCTTACGTGGTGAATTCTTGGTTTGTTTTGAGTTGTGGGGGTCTTATTAATTGATTTTGTGGTGGAGTATTTTGGATACTAATGCGATGCTTGGTTGTGATAAGTTTATGCTTCTTATTGAATGCAGTCTTCCCACTTTTATTTTTTTGGGTGAAACATTAAATTATATTGTTGTCATGTTTGTTGATTTTTGTCAAAGGTCATTTGTTTACCAACTGTATGGGTATCTTGTGAGGAGGAAATTGAGGTCTCCCTTGGATGCCTGGTTGCATGCTTTTACCTTTGTTGTTGAAGGATTTTTTTTGGATGATTTCATGTTAGTGTGAATGCCGTTGGAGACTAATTTTGATTCAAGGAATCCTTTGTCATTTAATTTGTGTTGCAATGTAATTGGGAACTCGTATTTTGTTTATGAGTTGTGGATAGTTGATCTTCTTGAATTTCTGATTTATATTGTATCGAAGTTGATTATGTAGTCTGGATGGAGTTGTTGATCTTATTTTAATGTATTCACTCATTATATTTGAATTGAAAATAGTTCTTTGAGGTCTTGCATTTATTGTTGTCAGTTCTTCATGAGAAAACCCCAGTGTAAGCCTTTTGAGATTCTTCCAGAGGCTTGATTTTATTGTTGTTCAATGTTCCTCATTTTATGTGCTCTTGACATGGCAAGATATTGGTATCATTATTTTGAAAGGGTTGTACGAAACTTTGTGAGACTCTGATTTTGTACTTGTTAGCGAGATGGGTAATGCCTCACATGCTTTTATGTTGTGATTCTATGTTCAAATTATGATGGTACAACCCTTGGTTTTTATGTTAAGGGTCTTAGGGAGAGTGGCTCTGCATGGGGGCCAGTGCCTCAGGTAAGAGGAAGTGCACAGGAGAACCCACGTAAGAGTAGTTAAACAAGTGATAACCTAAAAATAGAATTAGGGGGGATGGGTAGTAAAGCACATAAGATAATAAATACTGGATACCTTGTCTATGCATTAGGGCTATCATAGACTAATGATAGACTGAGAAGGCTGTGGTCGGAAAATTCATAACCTCATCTTCATGAGAGGTTATCGGCTCCGCATGAGCTACCCTATGGTGTCGGCGCCTCTAGTAGAAGGAAGAGCCAAGAGATCCATAGATGGGTGCCGGTGCCTCAAGTTGGAGGAAGGGCCAGGAGATCCCATGAGAGCTATGCGATGACATTCTCCACTAGACACCCATTTGTATTGTTTCCTTATTGCCTCTGGAATTGTTTTCTGTTTATTATTTTGGTTTGATTTGGAAATGTTTCATGATCATCCCTTGGTTACTTGTTTACGGGTTATTGCTTTGTTTAATGTGATGAGATTTATGACTTTAAGTTATTATGTTGACTCATGAAGGTTGTTGATTATGTCATTGTAATTCTTGAGTCTTATGATACTTTTGTATGATGTTGAGTCTTGTGGTCCCCTATTTGGATGTTCTTGGTTGAGGTCTCTTTCTTGTCAGCTCCTTAGCATGGGGGGTGCGTCTTCAGACCCACGTGGTCAGGTGGAACGTGCTAAGCACCCCATTGGGTCCCCAGTCGAGGATTGAGAGGTGCAGATTGATTCCAGTTGTGGCAACTCTAGAGAGCATCCATTTTGGAGCTATTTATGATATCTTGTATTCTGCTGCTTAGTTGTATTATTCTATCTTATTATCTGGTTCCCATTCATGTTGGGGAACACCTTCATATCTTTGTAATTCTTGAGCATTGTATTGTGTTGAGAAGGATGCAATATATAATTATATCCTTGATAAACGTTGTGTAAATATTGTTCCATGACAGATGTTATTCAATATGTTGTATCTGTGCCAATGTCTCTTGAGTCTATATGATGAAAGAGAGTTTGTCATTATGAGTTTTGAGTTAATCATGTATATGATGTATTGACATTCATGGATGGTTTCTTATTAATGTTTTTCATGTATGTGTTACGTTCGTAAATGTTTACTTTATTTTGGATTATATCTTTAGATTTCATTCTTTATCGATGTTGTATGGATTTAAGTTTTGTAATGACTCCTTGTGTACCCCAAGGGATGTAAGTATTAATAGATTTGTTTAATTGAGTTTTATGACTTATGACTCAATGTGCATCTCATGTATGTTTAGATTTACTTAAAAAAAAATAATGTGCAGTAATTGTTGTTTATTTGTCCTTTGGGGTTCACACAACGGGGCGTTACAGAGATAAGCTTGTGAACGAAAGTGTAATCAAGTTGTCGTTTTGGGAAACTTGTTTTATTTGGAGTCTTGAAAAAAAACAAATCTCTCTTTTTATGGATGCATGGATCATTTTAGAGGGGAGAGTTCACCATTAATAAGGGAGAGTATTCTATAAAGTGGGGATTACAACTATTACCATTAGAAAGGCATCACTTCAGGGTGATAGATCTCTTCATTCGTGATGCAGGAGCATCTAGTGGTGTAAGGGAAATCTTGCATCACCCAAAAATAGTTAAATTTCAAGTTTCTTGGTTTTAAGATTTTTTTACATTTTTGGATACCCTTTTTATCATAATAAAATTCCCAATTTATGGTTTTTATTTTCTATTCTTGGGTTGAAAGATATTGCAGTTTTAGTTTCCCAGATTTGCATTTGAAAATCTTTCGAGTTAGATTTAAGGCACTTAGAGTTCCTGGATTGGCCTTGCAACTTGCAAAAATTGGCATAGAAGATTTCAAACGCATTATTGACTTCGAGACCTTTCCAACGGTTCAAACGGTTCGCAAATCATAGTCCCAGATCAAAAGTTATGGCCCCGGGAAGTTGGCGCACTTTCTAGAAGATACAATTGCAAATGTTCTTTTGAAATTTGAACTTCAAGTTGTAATTTTTCGGCGCCAAACCACCTAAACTCAAATTTGAATGTTTTTTTGGCTCCAAAACTAAAGAGGAGCTCTATTTATGGGCGGGTTTCTAATTTTGGGTAATCCTTTGTATCGCTTGCATATTGCAAAAGGGAGGATTCCGAGTTTATAATTTGCATGTGTTGTAGAACTTGGGGATCGAGATGCTCTGCATGTAAGAAGCTCCATTTTCTGAATAATAAAATTATTCTCTTATTTGTGGGTTATTTTCTGTGTCTCGGGTTGTGCCCTCATCAAGTGGTATCAGAGCGGGTTTTCTTTGAGTGTGTGACGCATTGTCGACATTTGGAAGTTCACACCAGACCATGGTTGTGGGTCGAAGCTAAGAAAATATGCTTCCCAAGAGTGATGGTAGGTGTGGTGGTGCCAGGTGTATTCCAGGTAGCATAAATGCGAGGAAGAGATGCCCGGGCGCAGCCTCCAAAGACGTAGATTGATGCTACAAGAGCAAGCTTGAGAAGAGGGTTAAACCCCGAGGAGGAAAGTGAGGATGAAGGAGAGGAAGAAGGTTCAAATGTAGAAGAGGAAGAAGAAGCAATTGATCAAGACCAATGCGGCTAATAAGGGCCATTTTGAAGATCGAAAAGACCCAGAAAGGTAAGTCCCTGCTATTCCGTGAAGTCTCTGAACAGAGAAGAGTTGATCAACTCGATCAACGAAGCTAGAAGAGAATATTTTATATGAGGAAAATAGAGGACCCGTGATCAGGTTAATTTTATGAAAATGAAGCTAAAGGGTCATGCTAGTATTTGGTGGAAAGAGGTCTAGTTGGAAAGAAATCAAAGAGGAAAAGGAAATATCAAATGTGATGGGATCTGATGGTAGAGAAAACTAAAGAAGCACCATACTGACTACTGAAATAGATTCATGGAAGAAATTACAAGGTTTGAAGTTAAAGGAAGCAGATCTCGTGAAAAGAATATACCTAATATTTTCACAAGATAATTATCGAACGGGCCACACAGAGGCCAATAAGGAGAAGGTAGCCCGATATCTTAATGGGTTACGACCAAGCATTTAGGAGGAGTTAAGCCTAGTCAGAATGACCACCATTGAGGATGTGTATCAGTTTGCTCTAAAGGTGGAAGAGAAGCTGCACAAAAGATTTGATGGCAAGAAAAAAGGACACGGAGGTCAAAGTGGAAGGGGTAGTGGAAGACCTTCAGGAAGTCGAAATGATTATGAAAAAAAAATTGAAGATGTGGGTACCAACCGAAGCCAAAGGAATGATAACTTCTACCACCCTCGTGATCAAAAAAGTGGTGATCAAAGAGGTAGAGGATGAGGGAGATATGGACAAGGATCTGGAAGAGGTGGTTTCAAAGGAACATGTTTCTAGTGTGGTGAAGAGGGGAATCGAGCCTATGAATGTAAGCAACACCAAGGAAGGGCAGACAAAAGGCCAGAAGGTTGTGGAAGGGTGCACATGTAGATGAGGAGGCCCAATCTAAACATTCGGATGATGCTGAAAGGGGAGAAGCCCTAGTGATTAGGAGAGCCCTGGTGACTAAGGAAAATGAACCAGAATAGAGGAAGAATCTGTTTCGCACAAGGTACAAGTGTGAAGGAAAATGTTGTTATGCCATTATTGACGGTGGGAACACCGATAATCTGGTGTCAGAAGAGATGGTCACAAAGTTGAAGTTGAAGAGGGAAAGGAACCTGCATCTGTATTGGATTGCCTGGTTGCAGAAAGACCACAAAGTTTTGGTCAATGAGCAGTGCCTAGTAAAGTTCAAGATCGGGAGCTACCATGATGAGGTACTCTGTGATATCATCCCCATGGATGCATGTCACATGTTGTTGGGGAGGCCATGGTAGTTTTGATAGATGAGCTATACATGATGGCAATGCAAACATTTATTCCTTGACAAAGGATGGGGTTTGTCACAAGTTGAAACCCCTGAAGGAGACCGAAGAAAAGGTATGCAGTAGTGCTATAATTTGTTATGTAGATG
>VDFB02000007.1:33556339-33634044 GCA_007258455.2 Sequoia sempervirens | reverse complement strand
CGAAGTCAAACACTTGGTCTACATCATTCAAAAAAAAACTCTGATGGCATTGCTAGTAAGCCCTTAGACTATACCTTTCTCCTGGGTCATACTCTCCATCTCCCTCTAGAGGGCGTGAGAAAATGATCCTGTAATTGCACTTAAGAAACAACCAAGTAGTTAGTTGTTAACATTTACATCATAATCATATCATTGCATATTAATCAGTAATTCACTTAAATTCAAAAACATCACATCAAATAAAATTCATCACAACATTTTTATTTTTATTTTTTGCTAATCACATAATTCATCATTGCATTTACCATAAAGTAAAAAGTAGTTTGCAATTCAAAGGTGGGGTGTAAAAATACATTAATTGGTCAAACTAGGAAGAAACCAATTTAGAGAAATAATGTTGTGTAGTACAAAATGATGAAGAAGAGAAAACCCCCAAAATAAGAATAGATCAAGGAGAAAGGGAAATAGAAGAATCTATAGAACCTAAAATGAAATATTATAATGATCCCCTCAAATTGAAGGAGGAAAATATTGCAGCAGAAGGGGATCCCAAGATGGCAAGAATAGGGGACTACTAAGATGAAAAGGTAGTAGCCCAAACAATAGAAGCCGTCTTTGAATTTCAAGACTTATTCCCAAGAACCTTTATAATAAGGAAAGGAACCAAAGAAGATGTAGGAATGATGAAAATTAAACTTAAAGGTGTTAAACCAGTCTGAAAGAGACCTTATATATTGAATCCAAACATGAAGAGAAAATTCAAAATAGAGATAAACAATATGTAATCTGCCAGAATCATTAAATCAATAGAGGATGTTGATTGGATAAGTCCTATAGTGTTACAAAACAGGAAAATTGAAGAAATAAGGATATGTGTAGATTTCGAGGAGTTAAAGAAATTTTGCATACATGATCCCTTCCCAAACCCATTCACTGAAGAAATCTTAGAATCAGTTGTGGGGAGAGAGATCTACTCATTTAGTGATGACTTTTCCATATACCACCAAGTCAAGATAAGGGAAGAGGATCAACCTAAGACCACTTTTGCAATAGAATGGGGATCATATATGTACACTTTGATGCCTTTTAGACAAAAAAAATTCCCTTGTAATATTTGGTAGAATAATGATTAACACCTTCAAAGACTTCATCCATGTTTTTCTATAAGCTTACTTGGATGATTGGGTTGTTTATGAGTTAGTGAAATATCATGTACAAGTACTCCACATGATGTTAAATAGGTGTAGAAAAATTAAAATCTCAATGAATTTGAAGAAACGTACCTTTGCAATACCCTTTGGGACATTATTAGGCCATATCATATGTAAAGAGGGACTAATGGTGGACCCTATGAAGGTTGCACTAATACTAAACTTAGCACCACCTAAGAATGCACCAGAAGTCAAGACATTTTTGGGCTACAATAGATACCATAGGAAGTTCATAAGGGGATATTTTAGTACTATTGCACCACTAGAAGAACTCTTGAAAAATAATAAAGGTAGAATTATCGAATGGAATGATGAATCCCAATTTGACATCTTAAAGTAGAAAATTGCAGAAGCACCAATTCTAATATTCTCATATTGGAACACCTTTCCATGTGCATGTAGATGCTTTTGGTATAGCAATAGGGGCAATAATCACACAACCCAAAGGAAAAAAATACCATCTTATAGCTTTTACTAGTAGGAAGTTGTCTTGCACATAAAGGAATTATACCACCACAGAAAGGGAAGCACTAGCTATGGTGTGTGTGCTATAGAAATACAAACACTGCATTCTCTCTACACCTATTTACATTCTTTAAAGACCATAAATTGTCAAAATTTCTACTTAATAAATCGGTAACCCATATGTAGATGGTTATTGCTATTTTAAGAGTTTGATTTTAAAATTATGGTAAAAATCAAGAAGAACAATCAAGGACCAGATTACTTGTCATGAATTGAAACCAAAGAAGAATCATATGCCCAAGGAGAAGATTTACTTGGAGCATGCCTATTCTACATCATTGTGGTATTGAAGGAGCTAGAAGACATTGCCATTTTTATTTCTACAAGAGAATTTCCCAAGGATATATCATTGCAAGATAAATAATCACTTGTGCAGAGGGTTGCACCATATACCATGGTATAAGGAGAGATACACCATCTTGGAAGAGATGATATTTTGAGAAGAGTGATTTAAAAATATGAGAGGAAGTCAATTTTAAAATAAGTGCATGAAGGAGTTACAAGAGGACATAACTCCAGAGAAACTACAACTAGAAGGGTAAAATTTGTAGGTTTATGGTGGGAAACTCTTCACAAATATGCCATAGAATATAGAAAAGGATGCAATATTTTTGAAAGAGTGGGGGAACCTATTGCATGGGATGAAATTCCACTTAGACCAGTATTAGCTCAAAATTAATTTGATAAATGGGCCATAGAATTCATAGGACCAATTGAGCCTCTAAAAAAGCATTCAAAAGCCAAATTCATTATCATCAAAGTGGAATATTTGACAAAGTGGGTGGAGGTAGAACCAACAAAATATTGCACCATAAAGACTTCCACAAGGTTCTTATATGATAATACCATACAATGTATGGATGCCCTCTGATCATCGTAAGTGATCAAGGTAAAAATTTTGTGAATAAGATGATAAAGGAACTACTTCAAAATTTTATGACAACACACAATAGGAGTTCCCCTATCGTCCACAAAAAAATGGGGCAAGTGAAGCATTAAAAAAGATAATTGGTAAAGCATTAACCAAGATGTGTGATGGGAACAAAACTATTTGGGATGTAAAGGCACTTGTGATAATATGCGCATATCACACATCCTACAAAAGGACTAGTAAGTTCACACCTTTTTAGTTAGTCTATGACATTCATGCCACAGTACCAATGAACTTCATAGTTCCTAATATATTTACCACACTCACTTTATGGTTGGAAGATTATCAATCCTTGGCATTGTTGGGATATGGTGTTGTACACCATTGCATAAAATGATTTATTATAATGTTGTAATTAAATAATTATTTAGTTGTAATGCACCTTGGTGGTGTGGTTAATCACACTAGGTAATTATTTGGGGACCACTTGATGTATTGTAAAATTATATTATTATTTAATGTGTAGGAGACATGTGATAATAATTTGATATTGGGGAAATTAATAAATAATGTGAAGTCTTAGTACCCAATATTAAATAAGGGGTTAGTGGTTTTGTATTCACATGGTTTTTTGGTACATGGTTTTACCTTACCACTAGTTATATTTTGTGTGAGCTTGTGTCTATAAAATCAAGTTACACATGTGTAGTGGTTTAGGTTGGCTGAGTGGGTTAGCTGTCATTATTGAGTCTTTCTGAGGAGTGCAGATGTGAAGTATGCCATGAAATGTGTGGATTCATGCTTGGACACATGGGGATGCATTGGAGGGCTTGATGATTCAAAGGTATTCATTGTAACTCTTGTATTGATTTATTGAAAAATATGATGGAGTATGGATGCTTTTGGAGGCTAGGTTTTTCCCTCTTGAGGGTTTTCCCATGGTATATCTTGTGTTATCTTGTGGCTTGTCCATTTGATCTATGCATTGTGGTTACTTGTATGCATGTTATCTCTCATGGGTTATGTAGGAGATGGATTAATATCATGGGTTACATGCAATATTTCCTAATAGGCGTAATAGATAGAAGACTTGGATAATTGGATGAGTTCCAATAGATTGCAATATATAACCACCAATTAGAAAGGAAAAGAAAAAAAGAATGGCATGATAAAAGCTTGTGATTGAAAAAATTTAAGACAAGAGACATTATATTGTTGTATGCTAGTAAATTCAATAAGCAAGGCAAGTTGAATGTGTAATGGTCAAGACCTTATCACATTCACGATATCATTGAATTTGAAGTGGTGAAACTAAAACTATTGGATGACACTCTCATGGTAGGAAATGTTAGTGGTGTATTCCTTAAGCACTACCACTTACTAGTATAATAACAACACAATCCCACATAATCAAACCCTTATATATTATGTACTATAGTTATATAGTTCAAAAATTCAATAAAATAAAAACATAAACTTTAGAAGTTAAATGACTAGGAAAAACTACCAATAGGAAGAGCATTAAATTCCTATCTACCCATCCATCTATATAACAACTCATACCCCACTCATTAATTCACTTGTTTCTCTCACATTTTACACGTTGAGCTATTTTCACTCGAGTGTAAAACCCTAGAAACTATTTGCACCCTAAAAAAATTCACTCATACCATGGCCTCCCCTACAATCATTATCATTTATGAAAGGCCTCACCCAAAATAATAGAATTATCCCTACAAGGCCCTAGAAACAATCAAGTATGTGGCATTCTCTCAAATCCCCTATAATATAGTATACTTGGAGGATGTTTAGAAGTATATTCACGGCCAAATCATAGAAATTGACCACATGAAGCTAGAGAATATTTGTCTAACTCTCCTCAAAGATTATGAAAAAACATACAAGCCGAAATATATGGTGATTGGTCGGAAAAACTTGGACATCTAGAAGGACTATCTAGATTTTTGTGATGAGGAGGCATGGGTTCACATTGTGCTAAGTTGGGTACATATGAATTTAAATGTACCTAGAAAAACCATACCAAATTACAAAGGGTCATTCATGTGGTGACCAAGCTAAGAATGGTAGGTGACATTCCCTCCAAGAAATCCATAAAAAATAATGACGTATAACAATTGATCGAAGCAAATTTTGATGGGCAAAGCATGAACCTCAAAATAATAACAAACTTTTGATAACTTATAAAATTTACTATTTCAACCGAGAAGACTCTATCACAACTACCACAATTCACACGGCTTACAAAATGGTGGTGGAGGGAAAATAATTTGACCTCTACAAAGTCATGAGGGAGTAGATAATGGAAAACATCCAAAAAAAACAAAAATCTACAGGTACCCTTTTTGGTATGGTACATTTCTTATTTTCTTGATGTTCTATTTTCTTAACGAATTTCCAAATTTCAAAGGCAAAGTTTGGCAACTTAAGTAGACCGTGGTGATGCAAGTCAAGTATCACATTCATCAATTCCTTAACACCAGAGCATACAAGGCCGCATATTGGTGGTTCTTCAAAACCTTCCAAGAGAACAAAGGCTATGCATATATGGAGGTGGTAGAACTGTGCACTCTATAGATTTCATGGCTACTATGGAGTATCTTTTGGGGTTGGAATATATATGTCTATCATGAAAGGAATCAACCATATGACTAGTTTGTCCCTACCTCTTTTTATATTTAATATAAATATTACTTTATGAATAAATATAACACATTTATGCACTATTGAAGGAACATATTTTAAATATTCTAGTAATGGTATTTGTATTGCATGCAAATGATATAAATTAAATATGAATAGATTATAACTTAGATCAAACCAAAAACATGCAAACCTCAAAAGATCAAGTGTAGTATGTTGATAGATTGATAGCTTGGATATGGTTTCTCATGATTACAATAGCATGATGGTGTGATCATATATGATTCAATACAAATTTCAACAGCATAACAATAGCATAATATTGGATTCATGCAAATGGGAGGAGAGGCCTCTCATTTATATAATTTTAATGATATAAATAAGAGGCCAAGATGCATTGGTTAATGGATGGCTAGGATGGAATAAGGATTAGGGTTTGGATCAAAGTTGTAGTCATGTGACATGTGTCACATGAGGGATAAGTGCTAAGTTTAGGATGTGCATTACAGAAACATCCTTATGTGAATGGATAGCATTGAAAAGTGTGATATTAAAAGAAGGTATGAGATGAAAAGTTAGTTTGGCTTTTGGTAAGTGTAGATTCAATTATTCAAGACAAGGAGTTAGTTATACATGTGAAGGGAGCATTTTTCATATGAGAAAAAAATTAGATTGTGATCCATGTGAATGGAATCAATGGCTAAGATTAAATGGATAAGGATTGAGGGATAGAGTGAATTAAATAATGGAGGAAAAGGTAATGGGAATTAATTAGCCTAAATTAATTAATTAATTGGGGTTAGAGGATTTGGGGATAAGGCTATACTTAATTAAAGTTGGTGGATAAGGGTAATGGATAAATTAATTAAAAAAATAATAAATATGTATTTAATTAAATTTTAGGGATAAGGCAAAAGGTTAACATAATTAATTAAATAATCAATATTTATTTAATTAAATATTAGGATAGGTCAAGTCAAGTGTGGTTAGGTTAAGGTCACATTTCAAGTTTCTACATTATTCTAAGTAAAATAGAGAGTTAATTTGTAGAAGGATGACATGACATAAAACCTATATTAAAATAAAGTGACAAGATGACACAACCCGGATTATTATTATTATTATTATTTTCACAACCCATATTATTAACATTTCATTTGTCACATATAATTAAATCCTAGACTGTGCATATAATTTTGGTTTTGTCTCTATAGAAATTAATACATCATTTAAGCATATATTGTATTTACTAGACATATCAATTAAAACATCTCAAATTTCCCATTTCTTCATGTATGTCTTAATATATAACTATCCATAATGGATTTTTTGTGCAATCTCCTCATCCATAAAATAAAATTAGCTGAAGCATAGGAGGAGAGGAAAATGGAGCATTAGATTCAACATTCCCCCAAAAACCTTATGTTCCATGTTATCATGTGCCTCAACATTAGGAATGATTTTTATCAAATTGTAGTTTGGGGGAAAATTGGAAGATGGTATAAATTTAATTTTACTATTGTTAATGAGATCTCGTATCTTATTTTTGAAATGAAATAGTTTTTTGTGTAATGAATTTTAACTATGATAGTAATTTTTTGGGTCATTATATGATCTAGAAAGTGGTTAGTGATATTCAATTGATAGATGGGAGATAGTTTAATTAGATTAGCACTCAAAAATAGTTGAAGTACATCATCCATGTAATCTTGAATATTAGTGAACTTACTAGGCACGTATGGTTTGAAGTAATGAAAATAAGATGCAATGCTAACTTGATTCATATTTTCCTTGAAAAAAAACACTTAGGTGCACATTACTCTTGATATAGGGAAGAAATCACTCTAAAAACATGGTTTGTAATTTATTGTCATCAAATTGGTTTTTTAATTTTCTAAATAAAGACTAAAATCAAATGCTCATTACTCTTTTATGTGCATATAGTAAGATCATTAATGCTAATTTTCAATACCTTTTTATATGAAAGTGATATAATAATATAACAGTAAAATATTCAAATAACTTAATTAAAATAGAAGTTAATGAGTAAAACCATCAAATATCATAATCCATAAGGGCCCTTGGTAATAAGTTGGCTAGATTTAGAAATCATCGTATGTAAAATTAATATGATCAAGGTGGGATAATTATGGAGAGAAGGGAAAGAAAATAATTAATATTCTACTATTGGGGGTGGGAGGTTATCATTGATCTATGAAATGAACTCCACATACTCCACTACACTCTAGGCTGCACAATAGACTTCCTCTTTGAGGTATGACTTTCCAAAAACTCTCTAGTTGAGCGAAGCAATGCCACATAATATACCACTCACATCCCCTCCCTACACTCCTTAACTCGCATGTCCTTCTACCTTATATGTCTTCATTCAAGATACATGCCTACAAAACTAAGCTCAAAACTAGTTTGGTCTCCACTACTTTCCTTTATATATTTTCTTATACATGTGCTACATGTGGAATATATACCCTATTTATACACACACAACTTTAAATGCATATGTTGTACTTGCTTTCCTCTCCTACTATCTTTATTTATAATAGACATGTTTTATTTTATGTGTCTAGATTATCAATGCTTATATCCCTAACACATCAATATAGTCATTCTTATACACCTAATTTATCACATAACATTAAAATTAATTGAATTTAGTTTAGATTTCAAAACTTTTCGCTTTTATTAAATGTGCTTCTATAATATTATGTTGTCACTTGTATGTGCTCTAAGTTGCATTCATAAAGTGAGCTAAAAAATGGTTACTTGAGCATTTAGTGAGTGCATACAATTATCCTTGAAATCCTTTGATTTTTTAAAACCACGTAATAGAGATAAAATGCTCATAAATGATGTAAAAAAATCCACCAAACATGTGTTTTAATGATATGAAAATTGCATAGTTTGCACTTTCTTTGGTTTTGTATTCACTTTGATTTGGATATTCTTAGTGTTGTAACTAGTGTATAAGTGGTATATTCTAGTGTGGAAGTTGGAAAATAACTTGATATTTACTTGATATCAACTATAAATATTCTTCAGAATAAGTTTCAACCTTTAGTTTTCCCATTTATTCACTATTTTGAATTATCTATATTTATTTTAAACTTATATTATGATGAATTTTAAATTATATATAAAAAAACTAGAATTCTTAAGTTTTTTAAAATAATAGGATTGATTAATTTTATTTCTAATGATTCATAGTTATTTTAATTGAGTACCTATATTTTTTCATAGGTAAGATAGGATTTCTATTAATATTTCAAAAAATTTACATTGCATGCCCATGGACTTTGGGGTAGAAGATGACCAACAACCACCATTCACCTAGAACTACCCACACCTAAGATCCATAGAGCCCCCAAAATTGACCATGCAGAGTCGAAAGTAGCACACATTACTAAACTAGAAAGAACTGGTAAAACTGGACCATTGACTTCTGCACCAGACATTACATATTTACTAGACTATACTTATATGTATAATTATCAAAACTTATACCTCACAACACCAGAAAATGAACAAACCAACCAACATTTCATTTTTAGTAGACATTATTTTGATTGAAGACCCTAAATTCATATTTCCAAGTCGCACTCTAAACTGCAACAAGATGATACCTTTTTCCTGAGAAACTCTACCCTCACGATGACCAACCTTCGATGCTCAATCAACTCCAATCCCTGCAAGTCTAAGAGAAATGGATAATACTTGATAGTTTCTCCTAGGACCTCAAGAAGACCCAAGTCACATGGGCATGGAATTCAAACCCCCAGAGTGGCAGTCACCAAAGATTCCTCCAGTCCGACCAACAAATCCTTCCTAAAGAGCTTTTCCATCAACACCTTAGCCTCCTCTTTAGGCACATTCACATCCAACATACCTGACAAAACCCTAGAAGATATGTTTGTGTCAAGTTGATAACCTTCGGCCCCTTCCATAAAGCCCTTTCTTATAATGAATTTCATCACTGCAAAGGTGAGGTAATCAGGGTGGTGAATGATTTGTCTCAACCTTAGCGATGTCACAGAGCCTAGAAAAGCCATCTAGTGCTTGATACTAAGTAACCAGATTGGAGTATCCATGTCACCAGTGTCTAATTCTTTCATAGAAACACAAATTATAAACATCACCATACCAAAAATGGCTAGGGTTGCTCATTTTAACGATCAAATGACCAATGTGAACCCTAAAGCGATGTCAAAAAGAAAACTCAAAAATTGCACTGATCATATAGAATGGAGATTTACACATCATAGTCGGGGGTGCCTTTGAAATTGTAGCTAAAACCTTGATACACCACTAGGATTTAAGCATGCATTTGATTCAGTTGAAAAGACCACATATCTAGCGCACTTAAACCCATAATGAATGAAATCAAACAGGCGATCCACGTTAATTTGAGTCGATGAATATGTCCAACTCACTCGCCACTGTAACCCATCACATGCCAACCAAGCCACATGTCAATCCTCGTGGTAGGGAGGAGGAGAAAAATCAACTAGCATGGCAACAACCTCTCCACAACTGCATTTGGGGAGAAGCTCCCACCTAGCCGCCCACAAATACCTAGTTTATTTTTAATCTCGTAATAAGTGTAGATTATTTAAAATGGTTTAACTATGAAAATAAATATTTAGTCCCTGCAAGAAGGGGACATGCTAGTAGTTCCCTAGTCATATCTAATGTCCATGTCTTAGCACCCAAATATGTTAAGGTTGGTTAAGAAAATATTGTAGCTATGGTGGAGGTGATGCATGCATTACCATTTCATAGATCAATGGTTGTAGTGTGTGTCATTGGTTACAAGAAATTTAACTATTAGAACTAGTGTTACAATCTAGGAGTGTAGGATAAACATGCCATGTAAATTATGAACCAAATATTCTCTTTCAATACACTCCATTATCCTTCATTGATGAGATATTGTTTATTGGAATGACATGGAAATGATTGTATAATAGCAACTCAATCTATTAGAACTCAAATACATCTATTTTTTTATAAATAAATATTGTTTATATGGGTGAGACACAAATAATGACTTGAATTGCATATTTTTCACTTGTTTTTTGTGTGCAATTTGACACATTTCAAATTCCTTATAGCTTCAATTATGATCAACGATTGTAAATACAAAAGGCTATGCTATAGATATGTTAATGAGGCTTGAAGTTGCAGTATTATCATCATTGTATGAAGGAAAACAAAGGAAGTTTTTATACACATTCGAGGACACTAAGGAGGGTATACATATTATAACTTGAGGAGTTTTAAGAAGTAGATATACTCTCATGCATTAATATCATGATCCATAATTGTCTTATTTAGGAACATGTGAAAGAGAAGTGAATTAAATTTTATAAAGTTAGTTCATTGTTTGAAATTTAAGTTGGCATATAATAATAGCTCTTAGAATAGTGCTCTAATTTTATAGCATAATTAGCAATGTATATAAGCATTCTTGGTGGGAGAAAATAGGATAGAGATTTGTACTCACTTGCCAAAATGAAAGACCAATAGATTTTGGATGTTTAGTATCTCGTCATTATAGGTTGACATGTATTTTGTGTTCTCATCCCCATCAATACTAAAGGAAGATACCAATAAACATTTTCTTAAAAAAATCTCTTTAAACACATGAAAAATATCTTGTCAACCTCTTAAATTCTTCCATGTGTTTCCTAAAAGTCAATCTAGATCAAGTGGAAGTATTTACAGCCTATTTCTATATAAAACCACATGTTTTTTTCTAACAATTGTGAATTCACTCTTAAATTATTGATTTTCTCTAGCAATATATCCACACCCTATCTTCCTTAATATACTATCATTCATCAGAATGAATGAAGTATTTTCAAAAATAGAATCACTTGATTTGTCCATATTTAAATACTATTCCATCAAATGTGTAGTATGTGTGGGATATATATAACCACAATTGTTTCATTTTCCTACAGACCTCTTTCTCTATTCTTTGTTTTAGATTATTAATGCAACCATTCTTATTTGTTTTCTTCATTTTTCTCTTCGTCACTACACAATTTATTGCAGAGCATTCAAATTAACATGTTGACTACTATTTTGATTTCAAACAACTTTGTTTCTACACCTTAAGCCACCTTCACAAACTAGGCTTAAAATGTTAAACACCATATTTTTGAAGTTTTTTTTGTTGTTGTTCTTACCATCAATCAATGAAATGTGTAATTGAATCAAATTCTTCACTAATAAGAATTCTCATGACAAGCGTATACCTATTCCTTAAGTAGAATAAGTCAGCATGTTTAGGAAAATAATATTTAAGCATGATCACATTAGCTTGATTAAAGGAGTGAGAGAGAGTTGATAAATTGGTAAAATGTACTTGATATCTTAGTAAATATAAATGGGATGGAGGGATGTATTTAGCGTCATCATTGAAGAATACATATCAGTGGAGAAAACTTTAGAATATGTTTGATATATGGTTTGGAAATAGTATTATCTTCATCACCGAAATATTTTGATGTCTATGTTGGATCTTTGCTCTATCAAAGAAGTTTGTGGATATAGGAAAAATTTGTAGTCATAAATCACCTCTATATAAAAATTAATGAATTTCTTTAAGCCACAATAAACTCTTGGACAATGGAATAAATTTTCTTGGCCTAAGTGTAATTTTTTCTCTTGGCTTGTTGTCCAAGGTAAGTGTCTTACTTGGGACAATCTTTGGAAACGAGGGTTCCAGGGCCCTTCCATGTGTATTTTGTGTGGTCAGCATGAAGAATGCCTCTTGCATCTCTTTTTTCAGTGTTCCTTTGCTAAGGATATCTGGCATCATTGGTGGAATCTCTGGAGCTTACCGTGTTGCCATGTCTCTACCTTGGATGATTTTTGGAGGAGACAAGGATCATCTCCTGCCAAAACCTCTTTTCTTAAAATTGCTTGGAGCATTGGCCCTAGTTTGATTATTTGGCATCTTTGGTTGGAGTGCAACAGACAGATTTTCTTGGATAAAAAATTGATCTTGGAGCAACTTTGGAGGCGAATTCTTGGGGCTCTGCAGGAGACTTTGTCTATAAAGTGTGATTTGTCTATGCCAGTTGATCCTGGGGACTTGGGTGTTGTTAATTCCCTGGGTCTTGTTGCTGGGGATAGGAGAAATTTGGGCAGTGTGCATCGTAGGCGTGGGCATGAGAGGGTGGCTTGTGATGGCTTCTGGTGTCCACCTGCTCTAGGGGAGCTAAAAATCAATACAGATGGGTCATCTAGGGGTAATCCTGGGCATGCTGGAGTTGGTGGTATTGGTAGAGACAGCTTGGGAGTGGTGGTGTTTTTCTTTTCTATGTATCGTGGTTTGCATACCAATAATCTTATGGAGGCTAGTGCTATCCTTATGGTGATTGAGCATGCGGTTGGCCTTGGGTGGTGGCGGATTGTTTGTGAGTCTGATTCTCAGGTGGTTATTGATATGTTGCATAAGCAACAGTTGGAGGATATGAATTGGCAGCTTGTTGTGGTTGCCAAGCAGATTATTTCTATGTGCTCTTCTCTGGAGTCCATTGTTTTCTGCCATATTCCATGAGAGTGGAATAGGGTGGCTGATGGATTGGCTAGATGGGCGTCAGAGAGGACTGATTCTTGGTATGTGGATGGTTGGGGCAATCTTCCTAATGATATGGCCCCTGTTCTTGAGGAGTGGGTTGCGGAGGATATGAGATGCTTCTTGGGTGTGAATTAATTCTTGTTTTGTTGGGCCCCTTGTGGCTTCTTTCTTCTGACTTTGTAATGTTGTTTTGATTCAATAAAGTTTTTACCCTCTTTTATAAAAAAACTCTTGGACAACATCTACTCTCTCCCATAGAGCCTTCTTATTCTACAATATATATATATATATATAAATATATAACTTCTCCTGATGTCTCATCCACCTTTGTATACCAAATCCTTCAGTTGATGCCAAATCCTTGTAAAACATAACTTGAAATTTTAAAATGCATAAATATTTATTTTGCAAGGAAAATGAATAAAAGGTGGAGGTCTGAGGATGAGTGAGCTGGGAGGATTGCGGTGAGAGGGGCAAGTAGCTTGTAGTCCTTCCACTATAAGGAGCAGGAGGTTATCCTTGCTCTGTGAAACCAGCCTCACGTGGTCCCCTCCACTTTACGCTGCAAGACAAACCTCCTTCCTTCGAGGGAGCGCCTCATAACAACTCTCTACTTGGAGAAGGGTGTGCCACATTATATGCCACACATCTTCCCTCCTACAAGCCTTAACTCACTTGTTCCTCCACCTTACGTGTCCCCACTTGGGTTACAAGCTCACGCTACCGAGTTCGACAACCAAAATGCTTGTTCTATTTGAATTTAAATGCTAACTTATATTATGTGTAGTACATGTGGGATATATATGCTCGCAATTGTTCCATTTTTTTGCAAACCTCTTCTCTACTCTTTGTTTCATATTATCAACACAGTAGTTCGTATTTTTCTTCTTGATTTCCATCTTCATCACTACAAAATTTAATGTTGATTATTGTGTTTTGATTTCAAACAACTCCACTTTTACACCCTAAGCTGCCTTCACAAACTAGGCTTAAAACATTAAACGCCATATTTTTTAAGTATATTTTTTTGTGGATCTAGGACAAAGTTATAGTCATAGATTTCTACTCTAGGTTTTATCTCATTCCTCTACACAATTATATGTTTTACAACTTCATGTAATGTAATATACCATGTTTTTCTCTTTCTGAATATATGAGGGTTTTTGAGTGTTGAGAAATATCTTAAGTGTCGTCAATTAGTCACAAGACAGGAAAGTTCTCACATATCAACAAGATTGTATCATTTGTCACTATGTAGGTTATCTATTTGAGGCAAGTTTCCCACCTTCTTGTGGCCCTCTCCACACCTCCCTACTATAGATAGATACTCTACCCCATGGGTCATCCCACAATAGTGAGTCCCAAACTTGGGACATCACTTTTTTGAAGTTGTAGGTGGCTCAAATTTGTCAGGTACCTTGGAATAAAGGTTCAAAGGTCACCTTCATTCGAAGGTAGTTTCATTATTGTTGAAAAGATTAAAACAATATCTTCATTTGAAGGTGACCTTCGAATGAAGGTATTAATTTAATGTAAAAGAAAAATTAATCAAAAGTGAAATGATGACTCATCATTTCACTTTCACGCTACAAATTCCAACATTATTATTTTAATGTAAAAGAAAAAGTAATCAAAAGTAAAATGATAACTCATAATTTCACTTTCACACTATAGATTCTAGTGTGATGAGCATTGGAACTCCCTTCACTTTCACAGGTCGACTTCACAATATGTAGTTAAGGGTTTTCATGCACTCATTTATCCCACAAATCTATCAAGTGGCTTCGAATGGAGGTTTGTTTCCACTAGCTTATAAAATTTACTATTTAACATGTATTTTTTAATTTTAGATCATTTATTGTTTCCAATTGATATTTTTTTATTTGTTTTATTTTTTTACCCTAAAATGTCTAATTTAAACTCTAACAAGCTAACTTTTAAACGTAAATTTTGAAATTAAAACCCTAAATAGTTAATTTCAAACCCTAAACAACTATTTTGAAACCATAAATATTTAATTGAAACCTTAAACAAATATTTTTGAAACCCTAAAATTTTGCAATTAAATCCTTAAATAGCTATTTTGAAACCCTAAAATGTTCAATTTTGAAACCCAAAACAATTATTTTGTAACCCTAAAATCTTCAATTGAAACCCTAAACAATTATTTTCAAACCTTAAAATCTTCAATTGAAACCTTAAACAACTATTTTGAAACCATAAAACCTTCAATTGAAATTATAAATAGCTATTTTGAAACCCTTGAATATTCAATTGAAACCCTAAAATGTTCAATTCTGAAACCCTAAACAACTAGTTTAAAACCCTAAAATATTCAATTGAAACCCTTCTTATCCTCGAAAATTATTCATTTTCTCTTTAGTCATATGTTTGACATAATTGTGAAGTGAGATACATTATAGATGAATCTTAGATCTAGACTTTTGATTCTTAGATTCCAACCTAAAATAAATCCTAATGTATGTTGTTTGAGTGAGGATCAGATATCCCCCCAACACTTTTTAAATTAGGCCCATGTATTTTTCATTAAAGAGAGTAAAGGAATATATTATTGGATAATTCCTCTTCTTAATAATCTAAGAGTCATTTCATTCAAAGTAACCTATAGGAACCTTGTGGATGCCCTAATTTTCCCAGTTAACATGAATAATAAGTTCTTTTCTTCCTTGACTAGTCTTATGGTATGTATCTCACACTAGTACTTCCTATAGAAATGGTTATTCTCCATAATAATAAATCTTCTTGTTACTAATTTTTAGCTTCTTGCTTAAAATTAGTGAAGATTTAGTGAAGTTTATTTGCTGGGGTATAAATTTTTTAGTCATCTAATGAATCCTTACTTTCAAAATGAATCAGTTAACTTGTTCATTGATTTGTTCTAATCATTCAAACAGTTTAGGATTAAACTGTTGAATAGTTCAAACAAACCAATAAACAAGCTTCACTTAGAAAGGAAAAATTCAGAACATTAAAGTGAAGTTCTCAATTATTTTCTACAATATTTATTATTGTTGATTATCAAAAGATGGTGTAGATTTAAGAGCATAAATCACTCATTATGATTACAGAACATATGTTCTAAACAGTTACAATTTCATAGTTTTAGATTATATAATTGGAATAAACACAGAAAAGTACATAAGCCATTGCATATCATAAACAATTGATTCATTAAGAGATGTTTCTATGATCCCACACAAGTCGTGGGTACACTAAGTTGATTCAATTCAACAAGAAGAACAAGTTATACAACTAAAGAACAAAAAATAACATGAGAGAGGAGGTCATGTCTGTCATTTCCTTGTAGGCCGATGTAGGGTTGATTCTTCTAGGTTCTTCTCAGCCTTCAGTATCTTCAGTTCTAGCTTCATTTCTCCTAAGTTCTAAAACTTGCAATGATGTAAAATTATTGTTAGAGCTCAGGTCATGAATTCCTAAAACATGTTTTAGTTCAACAGAGATATAACTTATTTTAAACAGAGAATAAGATCAACTTGGTCAAAAAACTGAAAGATAAATAAAATAAATATCAAATCAAATCATCAAAAGGAATCATTGAATCCATTATTTATACTAACTTGTTTTTGTCATGTGCAAATATAGGAAAATTTTTGTTGCTTATTTTTGAATTTCAAGCATGTGGGTTAAAACATGGCTCCCACAAGGGTTGAGCTCAACATGCTGAGTTATTGGATAATGAGCTTAATTGAGCTTACTTAAGAGGTAAATGCAATGTTTAAAGCCATTATATCAACTATTCAATGATAGTGAACATGCATACATGTTAAGTTCATGAAACATCACTTCAAGAAGCAACAAGATACTAAAAATGCAAAATGCAAAGTGATCAAGATATAGATGTAGCATGAACTCAAGATGCAGTTAAATGACAAAGAAGTAGTGTAATGAAATTATCAAGAATGTACACAAAATGGTTTTAAAATCATACATGGCTATAAGTGATTACTTTGCAATCAACATGTGGAATCATCAAGACTTACAACAATAACAGGAGGAGAGAAAATTAGGTTACAACCATAGTCCCATGGACACTATAGTCAACAATTAAATGATGCAAGCTACAACTATAAGGTACAAAGCAAAGTGCCATAAATACATCATTACAAAATACAGACTTCTGCATCAAGAGTAGAAAAGACTTAGATGGAGCATAGTCATGTTTAATTTATAGCAAGATATGGAGAAATACTTGAGCTTAGATCAAGGCAGTGATATGAATTGTTGACAATAAGTTCATTAAAGATCAAACCAAATCAGGAGTGTAATTTTCAATATTACAATTCATACATGAAAATAAGTTATTTTCAACAATGGAAAAATGTTATAAGGGACTCAAAGTTTTGAAACAAAAGGAAGTAATGTTGTGTTTTCTTTAGAAAAGTGAAATTTGTAGAAGAAGTGAAGCTACAAAAGTATATATGTAAAAAATGGAGAAACCCACTTGGGGTTTGGTTTTAGAGTGTTGAATATACTAAGAAAAGCCATGAAATATTTGACCACAATGACTATTAAGTCGACAAGAGGAAAGTAGCAAGTGTTTCAACATTTTTTTTTTACAAAGCCATAGCCATGGCTTGTCATATAAAGAAAGTTTTCTTTCAAAGTTTTCTGATAATTCAAGATGCAGAAATGTGAAAGGTTGTAGTCACTAATAAATGAGGGTTTTACATATAATGAAGGCAACAAATGAATATGAAATACCCATTTTCAGAAATTAAGTTTTCAATGGCACCCTTGAAGAAATTCAAGAAACATCTAGCAGAAGCTTTAAATTCATTGTTTTATTTGTTTTTCCAGACATGAATTCATGTTTTTTTTATTCTTACAAAGAAGTGAAATGTAAATCCATGACAATATCTTATAGAGAGTAAACCCTGCAATGGAGCTTTGAGGCCACGGCTACCTAAGAAATATAAAAATATTTCATTGTTTTTTACAAATTCTGAGAGCTACATTGAAGAAGGCCGAAATGTGTAGACACATAACTCAAAAATAAAGAGTTTATCAATGGCCACAACTTACATTCTCAAGGAAAGCCATAATCAAGAGAAATGAAAAGCTCAACTTGCAAAAAGCTATAGGATATGAAGGTTGTGGTCATAGTTTCATAAGCTCTTAAAATACAGAGAATTAATATTGTTCAATGGCAGCCAGAAAAAAGACAAGTTCAACAAAAGAAACCATCAAAAAATGCTCAAAGTTGCACCTGTGGGCTTATAAAAGCTTTCAAAAGAGTGAATCTCCAGAGACAAAACAAAAACATCAGACTTACTGTAACGCCCCATCGTGCGAACCCCAAAGGATAAAGATAAGCAGTGTTGGTACACCTAGCAAAATGCTTTCAAGGGAAAAGCATGGGAAAATTGCAAGAAGATTGGTCGAACAATCCAGATTAAACTCATCCACAGACTATCAAATTCTATGCATTCGGATTATCAAATGTTCTCGATGGAAAATGAAACCCATCGTTCTCAAGGGAAAACAGTGGTATGATTCAAATAGTGATGAGATTGATGGAGGCTCGGGAATACTAAGAGATACCCTGATGTAGTTGAATTTAATGCCATTAAATGGTGCATTATCCGAAAGATTGAAAGCCTCAAAGAAATGACATCACATGCAAGGAGATTCTCATATCTTTGAATCAATCACATACTAACATTGAAAACTTTGTAGAATGAAATTGCAGCCTAAGGAGTAAATCGGCTATGCTGGACCAGACAAGACGTTTGAAGACGCAACCAAAAATGATGAACTACAACTAAGCTCAACGTATTTTCAAGAGAGAGGTGGTAACACACAGATTTAAGGCCGAAAGAAGGTAAAAGGAGTATTAAGAGTATACAAAATGGGTTTGTTGCCTCTACACTCGTCTCCAAAATTGCAGTGAGAGAGATTGTTCTAAGAGATGAGGACCATTACCATCATTTTAAATAGGTACGATGTTCTTGAAAGATATTGGAGGTGCTAAATGAAACAATTTAAGAAAATGACTTGCACCATAGTGAAGCGCACTGGAACATGTCCTAACCCTGAAAGCTTTGTTGTGATCTAAGTGCATGCAGTTGTGTTGGTTCAGCGGATGAGACAATGAACTCTTCACACCCCAAAGACCCTTAAAGCATTTACATATATAGTTGATCATAAGTTGCATATGGTTAAAATGTTGACTACCCCCTTCATAAAGGATATGCATAGGCAAGACAACTAAACTTGCAGCATATGATAAAATAATCTTCTACAGCATGCAAATCTCTTAGATTCAAAATACATCGACGCCATATTGAATGATATATGCACCAGTTGTCAAGTATCATAAAAGCTTCATCATGCACACCAAATACTACCTAATAAATATATGAACTTAAGACAAAACACAACTCACAGTGCATTAAACAACTTCAAAACAATGATTCCCAATCAGCATTCATGATCATCTAATATACACCTATCGATGCCAATGAAAGCAAGTCCATCAATTACATAACATATAAATTGAACTACTGTTTAGGTAGCATAAAATTGAATGCAGAGTATGAATCACAGGCATTGGTCACCAGAAAACAAATAGGTAAATCATCATCGAAAGAATTCTACACAAATATATTGTGGATCCCATAAGAATATCAAGGTGGGGAAAACTAAATTGAAGGAATTGACATGGCGGGTGAAAGCCGCAAGGTATTCTCAAACCAAATCCAAGATCATTCCAAAAGGATTTATTATGAGAGTTGTGAACCATCATTCATCAAGCACTATCCAAAGATGTTCTGTAGGGATTTTTTTAATGTGTTTTAGCATTCTATAATAGGGTTACCAATTTTCCGGCATAATCAACTTAACCAAGAAATAACAGTGATCACTCTACGAGTTTATAAGATGCAGATAAAGGAGGCGCATCACAAAGCATCGACATGGGAATGGAGTAACATCATCAACTCGGCTTGGAAAATTATAACCAACAAAATAAAAAGAAAAGAATCCATCGTTATAACATCAAAATTTTAGTGCAAATTATAGGCATGGGTCTGGGTATTTGTACCTTATGAAGATCAAATAACGACATGCAACAATTTAAGCAACCTTGATTCTAACCTGATAGACGAATTACCAGCAAAGACCCATCATGGCGAATGAAGAGATCTATCACCCTGAAGTGATGCCTTTCTAATGGTAATAGTTGTAATCCCCACTTTATAGAATACTCTCCCTTATTAATGGCGAACTCTCCCCTCTAAAACGATCCATGCATCCATAAAAAGAGAGATATGTTTTTTTTCAAGACTACAAATAAAACAAGTTTTCCAAAACGACAACTTGATTACACTTCCGTTCACAAGCTTATCTCCTTATTTCTTTTAATTCACTTTTATTAAAATAATTATTTCTCCAATTTTGAGAAGTGTCCAATTAAAATTTTGTTTGAAGCCTTGCATGGCTTTCTTTTTTATCTTTTTCTATTTTCGTTTTGTTTTACAACAGTTTCAAACTTATCTTCTAAATTCATATGAAAAATCCTCTTATTTTCATAACTAAACAATTATCCTCTCAAAATGATAAATTTTCAAATATCAAAAAATATAATTTAACACAAAACTTTTATCTAAATAATTTTAAATCTAATTATTTATTACTAACTTTATATTTTATTATTATTTTAATTTTATTTTTTTTTAATTTCCTTATAAGGATTTCTCATTTAATTAATTAATTGCACAAGGTCGTATAAAGTATTCAATCACATATTAAACAATGAAACAACGATGGGTACTTACTCAATAACATTCTCAACAATGAAAACAACATGACCACCAATCAAACAACTCACTTGAATGTCAAGAACAACCGAAATGGAGGGGCACTACACTTACCTCCTTCAAACCTCCAAGATCTACAAGAAGATGGCATTTAACACAGAGATTTCTAGCTAAAACTTGAGCTAGGTTTTTTCCCTTCAGTGGTGGTGCCTCCCAACAAAGGGTTGAAATGAATAAAATGAAAATGAAATGAATGAATGTTTTCATTCATTTTTAGGGTTAAATCCCTAGAAGCTTCGATGGAGAAGACAATCTTTTGCCTTAAAGTTTTTATTTAAAAACTTTATTCATTCTTTCATTATGGTTGTGGCATCTTTTTGCTTTTAGTTTTTTAAATCTCTTTAAGACTTAGTAAAGACATTAATATTTCATTTTTATATGGTTCCTCTTTTTTGTATGTTAAAACAAACTTTTTAAAGCTTTTATTAAAATGATAAAATAAATCATTTTAGTAAAATTTAGTCAAATGCAAATAGAGGCCAAATATTAATGTAAGGTTAAACTTTGTTTATTTTATTATTTGCATTTGATTCAAAAATGTAAATCTTTATTTTGAATGATAACTATAAATCATTTCAAATAAAAGATATTTGAAAAGAAAATAAAATGCCTTTATTACATGTTTCAAAGGCTTAGTCAATAGAAGGTCAAATGGAGCATTAAGAGCTTGCTTGAATTATGGAAATGATTGAGAAAGTTGTGCCAACACATGGAGGGAAATTAGGATTTTGAAGCCCTTAATTATGAGTTCACTTTTAGTTTTGAGTTCCATTTGACTTAGATTCACTCATGGAGCAAAATCAGGCACATAACATCTTGTTACATTCAGTTATGACCCTATTTTAGAGGGGTTTTCAGTTACATACAACCCATGAGGTTGTTTTGAGTTTTGAGAACTCTTTATGCATGTTTGGAGGAGTTCACAATAGTTTCATGCCTTGTTTGAAGGAGAAAGAGGACAACACATCTTTTCATGGAGCCAAAATTTGAATTTGAATTTTGGGAGACTTTTCTATAAGTCCTCTTCTTTCATCCTTTAGACTAGTTCTGAGTTTGGAGGCTACAGGAGTAGACTATTCCTTGCTTTGTAACTCATTTTCTTGTGAGTTCTTGAGATTTGTAATGCAGATATCTCTTATTTTCAATAAGAAGCTTGTTTCCTTCTGCATGTTTTTTTGTTCTTTACTGTTGATTGTGAATTACAAGATAGAATATTGTGTCATTCTTTATTTTATCAAATTCCTCCAATGCTAAATGCAAAAGATAATATTATGTCATAGTGCAAGTCTTAGTTTGTGCTTTCATCCTCATGCATAAGGATTTGTGAAAACATCATTGTTTTCTTTTTTGTAAGCATAAGTTCAAGCCTTACCTTAGAATCATTTATGAAGACATAAATTTTTGAGTTGTGAAATTATAAATTTTATTGAGTCTGTTGTGAGATTTAATCAGCTTTCAAATCATTTTTAAGTTAGTGAATTACCTTATTTTCCAGTTTTAGTATTTTCTTTATCCTTCTATCATTTACCTCTATTTAAAATTCAATATTTACAAGAATATCCAAAGGGATCCAACCCATAATCTAGAGGTCTACCCTCATTATAGGATATCCATAGCCTGCGAGTAGTCTCATGTGCACAGGATTTAAGATTTTTCAACTTGTCTTTAGGTGCAAATCCCTATGTTAACACTTCCCTATTACTTTCAAGCTAAAAATACATCTACATATTACCTCCATTAATTAATAGAATAATCTCTAAGGTTTTGGGATGGTATGAGGAGGGTGTACCATTTATTTCCATTAGCACCTTCATTGACATAGTCCTTGATGATATCTAACTCGCCTCCCACTTGACCATGTTGGCTAATTATCTATTATCAAACTTTCATTAGTATATCTATCACAACCTAAATTTTGAGGGGGGTAAGAAAAATAGTGGGTTAAAAGTTTCAAACAATATATATTGGATCTATTCAAATCATACATACATACATACATACATATATATATATATATATATATATCTTAAACTATGGTTTTAAAATAGTTGTTTGGAATTTCAATTGAATATTCTAGGGTTAAAAATAGATAAATTATATTTATACATATGTATATGTATGAATACACACACACATAAATATATCTATGTTTTAGGGCTTAAATAATTGTTTAGGGTTGAAAATTTATACATTTATATTTATGTTTATGAACATACATATAAACATAATTTATATTTGACATGTGTACAAACTACTATATATGTATGTATGTATGTATGTACGTATGTATGTGTGTATGTATGTATGTATGTATGTACATGTATCTATACATACATAGATGCATACATACATACATACATACATACATACATACATACAATGTGTGTGTGTGATTATATTTTAGAAGACCTCCTAAAGTGTCAAATTCAAGTTCCCTAAACAATTCTATATATGTATGTACATATATATATATATGTAGGTACATATATATATATATGTATGTACATGTATATATATGTATATGTTTATATGTATGTTATATATTTAACATGTTATATGTAAATGTATGTTTATACACACACATTCACATAGATACATACATGCATATATATACATACATATAGTACATGCATTAAATTGAACCCTAAAATTACACCAATTGAAACACTAAACAACTATTTTGAATGTGCAACACAAATATAGATAATTCACTTGTTAGACATACAAATAGGGGGTTCAATAGATTGTAGTTAATTTTAGATGGCCCACAAACTATTGGGGCTTAAAAAATAAACTACAAGAAGATACTGGATATTGTACTTCAAATTAGATATTTGTTAGGGAGTGTTTCAACTTATCTTGGTGAGACTTCAGTAACTATTCTCACCTAAATATGATAAATAGTTTCATGTGATGTTTCATTGAGCATAGTACAACTAAATGCGCCAAAGTAAATTATCAAAAGGGATTGTCTTCCTCAATATGCCCCTAAAAATAGTGTTAGGGCATATCAGGTGACTATATGTATAGGCCCTTTGATGACACCAATTTGATTTACCCTAGATTTCTTGCCACCCATGGTCATTATCCTAATAAGACCAAATTCTATTATATTTTGCACAATAATTATATGTTGAGGTTCATTTAGGTCTCAATGTCAATTTTTCAGATTTCCTTCATATTTGGGGCAAGGGCACAACATGGTATGCAACAAGGATCCATATCATCATGTAAATCAATAGGAGCTTGGTTGTGAGAGGATGCTTTCAATCTCTCCATCGCTTAGCAATATTGGTGATAATGTCACGATCATTGCAAAGGAAAGCAATTGATATTATTACTAAGATTTTTGTGTAGACTTAGATAATATCTATAGATTTTGTGGGACAATACTTGATGAGGCATCCATACAGGTTATCTTCTCACTTAGATCCCTATCAATTCAATGGTATTTCATCTCCAAATGATCTAGACCACAAAACAAGTGATGGTTAGGTTTGGATTATGGCATGTTTTTTTTTTTTGAGGATCCAATGAGTTAATATCAAGTGATATTGTCACATATTAGAATCCCTTTTTTAGATGCCAGTTCATATGTGGGTTACACCCTTACAGATGTAGATTCTTAAATAATTGTCTTGCAACATTTTGTACACCCTGGTGTTAGATTCTCTAGTGGGCTATGTGAGTCACATACTAGAGCAACACAAGTTGCACCTGTACACCATTATTTTTCTCCATACACATGCAATTCACTTGAGTAGGTTGTAGGGGGTATGGATTTTATAGCTCAATTTTTTTCATTAGGATTGATGTCATCACACCTTCATAGTCCATTGCACTCATCATTGCTAGATCCATCGAGGAATGAGATAACTTTAAATGAGATAATGAAGGACATTATTGCAGCTATAGAGGGTGGTACTCAGGGTCCTAGTATATTGACATAGGTATATACTTTTAAAAATTTAAAGTTAAATTTATACTATAAAATTTTAAAAATATACTCGTAGTCCTACAATAGATCTTATATTTGAAATCAATATTTTTGTGACATGTATTTGTAGGTTGAGCTAGTAGGTGATACGGGTCCTAGTTTGATGGTAGAGCATATACATGCATGCATTTCACTTGATGATATTGGATAGGTGATATATTTATCATTTAAAATATACGATTACATTCAAGTACAATAAATTATATTTGAAACCAAAATTTCATTATTGCATGCATTTGTAGGTTGATCCAATTGGAGATACTCCTAGTTCTAGGGTAGAGTATGTACACACACATGCTTCATTTGACAATAGGGAGCATATGATATATTTATCATTTACAACATATGATTATACAATCATGTACAATAAATTATATTTGAAATCAATATTCTAATAAATAATTACTTTTTTGTAGGGCTCCATACATCTATCAAAGTAGGATTCTCACTTTGAGGGTTACTTGACAAGGAGTTACCAGAAGATCTCTATAAAAACTTATGTTTATGGACTTTTATTCAAAAATGTGTGCATAGACATTTATGTTTGACATGTTTGTGGAAATTTATATATTTATACATTTATGGACATTTATATTTATGTTTATGGACATGTATATCAAAAAAGTTATAAACTTATTTTTATATATAATAATTTATAAATCATATGTATACATGTGTATGGGCATATTTATGGACACTCATTTATATTTGATTAATATTTTTATATTTCATTATTTAACACATTATTGAAAAACTAAAATGGTAATCACATTGTCACAAAAATAACATGTGTAGATCCAAAATAATATTTCTATATGGTAATAACATTGTCAAAAAATTAATATGTATCATTTCATCTCTATAATTCAACAAAATTAATTTTTATATTCGATTAATTTTCAAAATCACTATCTAAACTAGAGAGGAAATATATAGATCCATGATGAATAAAATGTAGCTATTCATTCACATAATCTCTTCAAGTCTTGGGAAATGATTAGAAATAAGGCTTATCATCATAAATAATATCCAAACATGTCGCATTAAAAATGATCTCAAATATTATACATTTCAAAATGGGAGTTCTTAGAACAAATAAAAATGGATAAGAAAGAATCTCGAAAGCAATTGAATTATGTTTTATTTAATTAGTGATGTCATTTTTATTTCCAGTGTGTAAGGTATCATTTTTATCACATAAAATGAGTACTATCAACTAACTTACCCTTTTTGGAGGTAAATTTGTGAAAAAATCTCTCTCTTCTATGATCTTTTGACACACTTGATAATAGAGATCAAATCCAATATGGTGAAAACAATAATGAGCTTGAAAAAATTTATTTGGTTTGACATATTGTGGCCTTAAAATTTCAAAAAAAAATTCCCAATCTTTATATGAGGATTCACATCACAAAATGTAATTTACATCTTATGTTGTGTTATGTCTAACCAATGTTTTGTATAAAATTCATAATCATTTGTCCTTATCCTATGTTTGTGTGCATCTCTACTATTTAACTAAGGATGAGTATGATCATGCCAAAAAAATGAGATCAACTTTCTAACACATCTTCAATTTTGTTAGAACAATGAGCCTTATACATAAATGCCCAATTTCCTTCTATATTACTATCATCCAAAACCTTTCTTCTTTACATATATCTTATTAGCATTTTCTACTTAATAAAATTTCAATTGAAAGTGAAGATATTTGATGCTTTCTTGACATTTGTGGACTTACAATAGAGGTCAACATCACTCTTCTTGAAATTCTCTCATCAACTGATCAAGATGTTTCACCATTGGAACTCAAACCTTTTGTAAAATTATGAACAATATCCTTTTATATGTTTCTCTTCTTATTTTTTATGAAATCTACACCAAACAATTGTAATGGCTATTTTTATCTCATCATGAATATGTATACTTGATAATAGTTAGGCTTGACTAGGTGTATCACGAGTTTTAAAATAATTCTCAACTATTTATTTTGAAGTTATGTTCAATGACCTCTTACTAACTACACTAGGTCATTCAACATACAATTTCAATTTCTCTATATCAATATTGTTTTCTTATGTAAGAAATTTTCTCTAATTTTTTTTAATTAGGTTCATACAATACATATATATAGAAGGAAGCAATCCAAAACCCTCTCCAATATCATTGCTTAGTTGATCCTCCTCTTTGACATCAATTGTGTTTGGTTGGACCTCCTCCATATCAATAACTATGTGTGGTTGAGCCCCATTTTCTCTATAACATAAGAAAAAGAGAACCCTAAATTTAATACCAAAACCTAGGGTTGCTTTTGACTCTTTTTTCAAAGGTTCATTAGGATGCAAATCAACAAGGTGTTTAGATTGACTTTCAACCATAGAGGTGATCCAATCAAACCTGGATTTGCATCCTTAAAGCCTTGAAAATGGATTGGAATTGATTTTCTATGATTAACATAACTCAACTATGTGCCCTTATATGTAAAATGAAAGATATTGACAATGCATAGATTGAAACAATGGTTTGCAAGGAGATCTAGGAAGTGTGAATGACTATGTACCTACCCAAAAAAGTTGGTTTTGGCCATTTTAGGACATAGGTATCCTAGGGCATATAAGTCCTTGTACACCTTCCTTGCTCTATTTTTGAGGTCCTTTGATGATAGATCTAAGACTTCCATTTTCACTTGCAGACTTGTCAAAACATTGTCGGATAATTTTGTAGGTGATTTTTTGTGTGTTCACAAGATGTAGGGCTTCAATTGAAAAAATGAACATTTTTTCTTCAATCCTCTTCAAACCTAAAACCTACACATTCAAAGAGGGAAAATTTAGTGCCATTTAGGGGTTTGCCTCAATCAAACCTCGTGTAAGTGTTTCCACTTCCACAATAGCAATGTCAATGATAAAATGATAATGGATATGAAGGAATGGTGAAATCACAAAGTGTTGCAACTCACCACCCTTCAATAGATTCCTCAAATGATGTAGAGCTGGGAGGATTCAACAACACATCTCACAAACCTTCAACAAAAATTCAAAACAATCTTTGTATAACACATGCTATTAGACATTCTATATCACATTGGAAACATAACCATGGCATCCCATAATTTAATGCAATGAAAAGTCATTAATAAATTCCAAAAAAATAATAATGAAGCCAATATCTCTGGTGATATTGAAGAAAACATAGTTATAGACTTTTCCTGCAATTTTAATGAAGATCCAATAGTTGAAATGAAAGTTATTACATTTTTCCCAAAACTGCAAAACCCTAGGTAGGGTTCAAACTTTCCCTCACAAAAATGGTCATAACTTATTCAAATATTAATGAAATTTGATGAGACTTGAAGAAAATTAAATTAAATTCACATAGAAACAAAATCCAATTGGTTTCAGATCCAAAATATACAATTTACAATCTGTATCATCACATTTTTCAGACTGTAAATTCTGCACAATATTATTAGTATAGGCAGTCTCACCAAAATAGTCATATCTTCCACAAAACTCAATAAAATTCAATGAGACAAAAATAATTGGAAACTAGAAATAGATATATTTCCATTTGTATATGATAGTCCATTATTTTATTCCATACCAAGCCATACAAAGCACAACTTCAGCTTGGAAACAATGTAAAAATCAGAAAATGCACACAAAATTTGAGGTTGCCATTGATCAAACTTCAGAAAAAATTTATCCAACCCCTAATTCAAGTTTTTGAGGGTGTATTAATACATTTCAAACCAAATCCAACCATTTTAAACTACCTTTTGATTATTTTGTTGAAAAAACACCTTAATGACACTTTTTGACAAGTTGCTTGACAACTTTCTTGAGCAACTTTTACAATTTTTACAATATGAAACAACTTTAAACATTATTTGAAAAATGACTTAAAATATGACATACTAAAACTAAAACACCTCTAAAATGGTTTGATAAACCTTATTATAAGACCCAATAGTCAAAATAGAGAAACTATTTACAAATGGTCTCATGGAGGCAAGAAATCAAATAGGTGCTCCTGCACCAAACTCCCAAGGGGAAAAGGATTCAAGCCCCTTTGAATTTTCTTCTTCCTGATCTTCCAGTTCCTTTGCACTTTTTCCTTCATCTTGGAAATTATCCCTGGGTCCTTCTTCCTCTTCTTCTTATACCATCTCTTTTCCATCATCTTCTCAACTTCTAGGCTCCAAAATCTATTCCTTGTGTATAAACCTCAGTAGCATCATCTATATCTTCATTCTCATCATTAGAGTACCATATAGAACCATGTTTACCATAACCATAACCTGCATCATACTCTTTCAAACCTTCATATACCTCATTAGCAAACAAATATGCAACATCTTTATTAACAACCTTATTATACACAACTTGATCATGAATATCAACATCAATGTTATCAACAACTTTATCATCATCAACTTGAGTATTAATACCAAGGTTATCAGTAACATCAACAACCTTCTCAACTTGTTCATCAACAACAATTTCATCAACTACTTGAGTACCAACAGAAACCATATCATTAATCTCAACATCAACATATTCATTAACCAACAAAGAAGTTTGTTCATCTTTAAACACAATCGAAATATCATGCATCTCAACTTGTAACTTACCTTGCTCAACTTGAATAGTAGATTCAAACTCTTTACTTTCCTCATTTGTTGCCTTCTTCTATTTTATTTACTTCTTCATAATCTTCTTTATAGGCCATATTAACCTCTTTGACATTGGTATATGCCAACTCCTTAGTGATTTCTTAAGAAGTTCATTTTCCTTGGCTAATCTTTCCACCCTTTTGCTCATCTCTTCCAAGGCTTTCTCAAACTCTATTTGTCTTGCCTTCTTTCTCTCCATCTTTCTCAACTCTTTTTCCTCTCTTTCCTTCTTCCTTAGTGAATCCTCAACCTACAAACATCTTTCCAATCTTCTCAACAAATCCATCTTCACAAGAAATTATCTCCTTGCTTCCACTTCACCTTGCCTCACCTAGGCAATCAAGTTCCTTCCTCAACCTGCACAACACAACACACAACCACAAACTTCACAACCACAAAACAAACTCTTTTCCTCTACCTGTGACCCACTGGCCTTCCGCTTATCAATTTGATATATATAGAGCTAGGGAGGATTCAACAACACATCGCATGTAAACCTTCAACAATAATTCAAAACACCTTGTATAACACATGCTATTAGTCATTCTATATCACATTGGAAACATAGCCATGTAAGCCCACAATTTAATGCAATGAAAAGTCATTAATAACTTCCACAAAACAAATAATTAAGCCAATATCTTTGGTGATATTGAAGAAAACATAGTTATAGACTTTTCCTCCAATTTTTATGAAGATCCAACAGTTGAAATGAAAGTTATTGCATTTTTTCCAAAATTGCAAACCCTAGGTAGGGTTTAGACTTGCCCTCAAAAAAATGGTTATAACTTATTCAAATATTAATAAAATTTGATAAGACTTTTGAATAAAATGAAAGTAGATTCACATGGAAAAAAATTAAATTGGTTTCAGGATCCAAAATATACAATTGACAATTTGTACTATCACATTTTTCTGTGACTGTAAATTCTTGCACAATATTGTTAGAATAGGCAAAATTTCACCAAAATAGTCATATCTTCCACAAAAATCAATAAAATTCGATGAGAAAAAAATAATTAGAAAATAGAAACAAATATATTTCCATGAATATATGATACTCCATTATTTTAGTCCATAATAGGCCATACAAAGCACAACTTCAGCCTGGAAACAATGTGAAAATCAAAAAATGCACAAAAAACTTGAGGTTGCCATTTATCAAACTTCAAAAATAATGTCTCCAACCCCCCAATTCGAGTTTTGGAGGGTGTATTTATATATTTACAACCAAAAAAAACTATTTTCAACCACCTTTTGATTATTTTGTTGACAAAATACCTTAATAACACTTTTGACAAGTTGCTTTGACAACTTTCTTGAGCAACTTTTACAATTTTTATAATATGGAGCAACTTTAAACATTATTTGACAAATGACTTAAAATATGACTTCCTAAGACTCAAAAACCTCTAAAATGGTTTGATAAACCTTATTATAAGACCCAATACACAAAATAGAGCAACTATTTACAAATGGCCTCATGGAGGTAAGAAATCAAATAGGTGCTCCTACACCAAACTCCCGGGGGGAAAAGAATTCAAGCCCCTTTGAATTGTCTTCTTCCTAATCTTCCAATTCCTTTGCACTTTGTCCTTCATATTGGAAATTATCCCTGGGTCCTTCTTCCTCTTCTTCTTATACAATCTCTTCATCATCTTCTCAACTTCTAGGCTCCAAAATTTCATTCCTTGTGTATAAGCCTCAATAACATCATCTATATCTTTTTTCTCATCATTAGAGTACCATATAGCAACATGTTTACCATAACCATAACCTGCATCATACTCTTACAAACCTTCATATACCTCATTAGCAAACAAATCTGCAACATCTTTAGTAACAACCTTATTATACACAATGACTTGATCATGAATATCAATATTAATGTTATCAACAACTTTATCATCATCAACTTGAGTATCAATACCAAGGTTATTAGTAACATCAACAATCTTCTCAACTTGTTCATCAACAACAACCATATCATTAATCTCAACATCAACATGTTCATTAACCAACAAAGAAGTTTGTTCATCTTTAAACACAATCGAAATATCATGCACCTCAACTTGTACCTTACCTTGCTCAACTTGAACAGTAGATTCAAACTTTACCTCTGCCTCATTTGTTGCCTTCTTTTATTTTCTTTTCTTCTTCATAATATTCTTTAGAGGCCATCTTAACCTCTTTGACATTGGTATATGCCAACTCCTTAGTGCTTTCTTAATAAGTTGGTGTTCTTTGGCTAATGTAGTACCCCTCCATTTATGCTTATGTTTTCTGCTGATACTTTGTTTGGATATTTTGATCGCTAGTTTTGAGCGATAGTGGATTTATTCTGTGACATGATGATACATTGTTTGGTGATTATAGATTTTAGACATGCTTTGAGATAGCTTAGATGTTTACTTTCAGATGATTATTGTTATGTATATGTTTTGATGGACTAACAGTTATTTATTTCGTCAGTCTGATGTGATGTGTATTGGTGTGGAGAACGGAATCACATCACTCACTTGCTAGTGCCCTATGATATCCGTGATTTTCTCTGCACGGTGTGCCTGTACAATTTTATATATATATATATGCATGTTATTTCTTGGTTGCAGGAATTGTAGGTACATGACACTAACTCTACCTGGGTACTTAGGTCTGAGCGTGTCAAGACTCAACGGATATGTTGATTGGGAGGTAGTAATTTGGTTTATCCTAGTCTAGTCTATTATCCGGTCACTGTACATTGTCCGTTTTAGTTTGAGTCATAGGTTGTCTTGTATTTTTTCTGTTTGGTTTAATTTAATTGCTTGAAAGGAAATAATGTTAATTTTAATAATAGTTTATTATGTTTTATTTACCATTATTTAAAATTAATTTTTAATGTTGAAGAAATTAGTTGCATATTATTTAATTAATTAATTAGCTTATTTGGTTAAATGGTTTGATCTTGAAAGATTAAACTTATTTAATTAAATTAATTAATTAATTAAATTAAATTATTTAAGTATGTGAATAGCTTTATTTGAAATTAAATACTATTTTTGTGAAAATGGCATGCTTAATTAATAAATAAAATTTGCATTGAAAATTGTAAATTTAAAATAAATTAATTAAATGTATGTTATTTGAATATTGATTTTAAATTTAAATAAATTAATTATATGCATGCAATTTGAAAAGAAAAGTTATCCGAGAAGTGGTTGAGATATTTTTGCATTTTCTCGACATGTGTGCAAGTTCCATTTATTGGGTTTATTGAGAAATTTCTCGGAGGATATTTGGGATCTGAGAAATATGGTAGGGATATCAGTTTTCTTCACGGGGAAATCAAAAATAATTTTGCTGTGTAAAAAAAATCATTTTATAGAAGTTGTTACTTCCTCTGTTTAGTTGTATATTTGTGGAAGATTTCTTGTTTGGAGGATTTGTGTGTTTGGATAAAGCTTTCTTTGGAATTCGTGCTTTGAAGAGGATTCGGAGGATTGCATTCTACAGGCAGAGGATTCTCTCCAACTACCAAATCTTCAAAACACAGGAAACAGGTATTTCTCTGGTTATTTTGTTTGTTGTTTAAAAAAAAAAGAAAAATTTTCTTTATTGTTGAAATTCTTGTTCTTATTTGAATTCTTTCTGTAAAACTTCCTGTTATTTGTACGAATTTCAAGAAAACAAGAATAGAGAAAACAATGAAAGAAATTCAAAAGAAACAGATGTATGCCCTGTTATTTAGTAAAATAATAGTTCTTTCTTATTTTGAGAGAAAAAGCTTCTGAAGGATTTTTCCAGAAAAGAATTTTTTTTGGATTATTTGAGTATTTTAAATAATGGAGGAAATTGTTTATTATTTTAATGGAATTGAAAATCCATTGAGGATAAATTGGAAATTGTGAAGAAAATATTCCTGTACAATGTTATTTTTCTTAGCTTCCTGTAGCAAATTTTTGTAGTATTTAATCCTCTGTCTGATAGATTTTGTTTATTAAATAAATTACTTATATATATATATATATATATATCAATGTATGTATATGTATATTTGATGAATATACACATATACATAAATCAATATATATATATAAATATATTGAAGAAATTTTATATTATCGAAAAATTTTCGTCCGCAGATTTTCGTTTAAAACACGGAAGGAATTCTAAAGTTTTAATGGAATAAAATTTATTAAATTTTTGTTATACAGTAAGGGGCTGAGGGCTTACCCCCATGGCCGACCCCCACAGGGAGTCGGCGCCGCCAGCACAGCCGAGCCCTCCCATGGAGGGTTTCGCCTGTGAGGAAGCCGACCCCTGCCTTTAAAATTTTATTTTATATGAAACTTAAAATTAGTTTCATTTTAATTAATATTAAATTTACTTTTAGATTTACATTTGTAATATTTAAATATGAATTATATATGATGTATATTAATTATAATATATATATATATATATATATATTATATATATATATAATATATATATATATATTATATATATATGTGTGTGTGTGTGTGTGTTTGATTAAAAGTGTTTTAAATACATATTTTGATTAATATATTAATGTGGGTTAGTGCATTATAGGTAAATGGGGTGTAAGTATATATATTTATTTACATTTAGATAATTATGTAAATAATGATTTGATTGTGTAAATTTATTTAAATGTATTGAATATTATTGTTAAGTATAAGAAGATTAGAAATGGACATTTTCTTTTATATGCATTAAGAAAGGAGATTTTTAAAATGCATGAACGAAATTATGTTTTAGTTGATTAATTTCGTGCTTATATTATTGTTTGTCTGGATTTAGTAAATCCGAACAGTAGACATTTACTTTTCTTAATTTGCTTTTATTCGTGTTCTTTTTGGGAAAATTGGGAAATTTATAGTCGTATAAGTCTTCCAAAATGATTTGTATAGTAAGGGTGTATTATTGTTCAAATGTATTTCTCGAGTTGACTTGGGTTGTGCATGTGTTGAAATATGGTGTTTTGTTACCTGGTTTATGATAATTTTAATGATCGTTGAGGGTCATTTGTTATTATGTGATGAACTTTGTGCACTTTGTAAACCCTAGTCAGGAAAACTTAGTATATCTTTGTTATGTTTAGGGGAGTGGCTTTTTGTAAGGGCCGACACACAAAGTGGTGTCAGGGTAACTTACAAAGAGTTAGTAAGTCAGTGAAAATTAAATGACACAATAGTTAGATTAAAACTCTTAACAAGATGATTATGTCTCGCTTATGACTCTTGAGCTACTTCAGTCTTGAGTATAAGTTGAGAAGGCCTGGAATGGAAAATCGGTGTTTTGTTTCTTCAAAAGACATTCGATTCCGCAATGTTTTGCAATGGGGCTGGGTTTCGTAAGAGGTTACCAGGGTAACCCAAGTTGGGGGCCGGAACCTAGGAAGAAACACCAGGGTAACCTTTGCAACATTGTGATGACACTCCACCTAAAGTAATAGTTAACTTTGTGTATGCAGTACATTCAATTGTCTAAATATGGAAGTAATGTAACCATTAGTTTGTTATGTACTAGTGTCTAGGGTTAGTAGATTATGTCTAGATAACCATATTACTATCTCCTAGCATGGGGGGTGTACCTACAGGTACCACATGGTTGGGTGGAACGTGCACCTTACTCCGTTGGTTTCCCAGTTTGTGATCATGGCATCGAGAGCTTCATGGATGGAGAGCTCGCACTTGGAAACTTATGTGTACTTCTTCATTGTAATTTGTAAATCTTGTATTTAAAAACATCCCTCAATTGTATATGAGGTGAACATTCTAAATGTAATTGTAATTATTATTGAACTACCTCATCAGATGGATGAGTATTGTAATATCTTATCAAATGCAATGTAAGAAACAAATTTGTACTTTATGTTATCTTGAATTGAGTTTCAAATGAAATGGAATGTTTATCTTTATGTTAATTTATATGTGCAATGTGAAATACTAAAGTCGTCTATGGAAACTCAAAGTAGTGTAACGTTACGTAACTTAATGAATGTATGCAACTAATTAACTTAATAATTACACTTTAAAAAAAATATTACACTTTTATACACAATTGCAACATTCCTTAGGTTATTATGATGGGGCATTACAGCTAATCTTTCCATCATTTTCCTCATCTCTTCCAAGGCTTTCTCAAACTCTATTTGTCTTTTCTTCTTTCTCAGCATCTTTCTCAATTATTTTTCCTCTCTTTTCTTCTTCCTTTGTGAATCCTCATCCTACAAACATCTTTCCAATATTCTCAAAAAATCCATCTTCACAAGTAGTTTCTCTTTGCTTCCACTTCACCTTGCCTCAACTAGGCAATCAAATTCCTTCCTCAACCTACACAACACAACACACAACCACAACCACAACCACAAAATGAACTCTTCATCTACCTAGACCTTACTAGGCTCTGATAACAATTTGGTGTAGAGCTAGGAGGATTCAACAACACATCTCACAAACCTTCAACAATAATTCAAAACAATCTTTGTATAACAGATGCTATTAGACATTCTATATCACATTGGAAACATAACCATGGTAGCCAACAATTTAATGCAATGAGAAGTCATTAATAATTTCCACAAAACAAATAATTAATTCAATCTCTCTAGTGATATTGAAGAAAACATAGTTATAGACTTTTCCTCCAATTTTTATGAAGATCCAACAGTTGAAATGAAAGTTATTTCATTTCTCCCAAACTTTCAAACCCTAGGTAGGGTTGAGACCTGCCCTCACAAAAATGGTCATAACTTATTCAAATCTTAATTAAATTTTATGAGAATTAAATAAAATGAAAGTATATTCACATGAAAACAAAATCCAATTGGTTTTAGATCCAAAATATAGACTTTACAATCTGTACCATCAAATTTTTTAGACTTTAAATTCTGCATAATATTGTCAGAATAGGCAGTCTGACTAAAATAGTCATATCTTCCACAAAACTCAATAAAATTCAATGAGACAAAAATAATTGGAAACTCAAAATAGACATCTTTATATCCATATATGATACTCCATTATTTGAGTCCATACTAGGCCGTACAAAGTACAACTTCATCCTAGAAACAATGTAAAAATGAGAAAATGCACACAAAATTTGAGGTTGCCATTCATCAAACTTCAAAAACAATGTATCCAACACCCAATTCGAGTTTTTGAGGGTGTATTTATAAATTTCCAACCAAAACCAACCATTTTAAACTACCTTTTGATTTTTTTTTGACAAAACACATTTTTTGACAAATTGCTTGACAACTTTCTTGATCATTTTTACAATTTTTACAATATGAAACAACTTTAAACATTAATTGAGAAATGGCTTAAAATATGACTTCATAAGACTCAAAAACCTCTAAAATGGTTTGATAAACTATATTATAAGACCCAATACACAAAATAGAGCAACTATTTACAAATGGCCTCATGGAGGCAAAAAGTCAAACAAGTGATCCTGCACCAAACTCTCGGGGGGGAAGAATTAAAGCCCCTTTGAATTGTCTTCTTCTTGATCTTCCAGTTCCTTTGCACTTTTTCCTTCATCTTGGAAATTATCCCTAGGTACTTCTTCCTATTCTTCTTATACCATCTCTTCTCCATCATCTTCTTAATTTGTAGGCTCCAAAAATCCATTCCTTGTGTATAAACCTCAGTAGCATCATCTATATCTTCATTCTCATCATTAGAGTGCCATATAGCAACATGTTTACCATAACCATAACCTGCATCATACTCTTGAAAACCTTCATATACATCATTAGCAAACAAATTTGTAACATCCTTATTAACAACCTTATTATACACAACAACTTGATCATGAATATCAACATCAATGTTATCAACAACTTGAGTATCAATACCAAGGTTATCTGTAACATCAACAACCTTCTCAACTTGCTCATCAATAACAATTTTATCAACTAATTGAGTACCAACAACAACCATATCATTAATCTCAACATCAACATGTTCATTAACCAACAAATAATTTTGCTTATCTTTAAACACAATCAAAATATCATGCATCTCAACTTGTAACTTACGTTGCTCAACTTTAACAGTAGATTCAAACTTGACCTCTGCCTCATTTGCTGCCTTCTTTTGTTTTCTTTACTACTTCATAATATTCTTTATAGGCCATCTTAACCTCTTTGACATTGGTATATGACAAATCCTTAGTGATTTATTAAGAAGTTGGTGTTCTTTGGCTTATCTTTCCACCCTTTTGCTCATCTCTTCCAATGCTTTCTCAAACTCTATTTGTCTTGCCTTTTTTCTGTACATATTTCTCAACTCTTTTTCCTCTCTATTCTTCTTCCTTCAAGAATCCTCAGCCTACAAACATCTTTCCAATCTTCTCAACTAATCGATCTTCACAAGCAAGTATCTCCTCGCTTCCACTTCACCTTTGCTCAACTAGGCAATCAGGCTCCTTCCTCAACCTGCACAACACAACACACAGCCACAACCACAAAACAAACTCTTCCTCTACCTAGACCTTACTGAGCTCTGATACCAATTTTACGCAAATCTAGGAGGATTCAACAACACATTTCACAAACCTTCAACAATAATTCAAAACAATATTTGTATAACACATGCTATTAGGCATTTTATATCACATTGGAAACATAACCATGGCAGCCCACAATTTAATGCAATGAACATTCATTAATAACTTCCACAAAAAAAAATAATGAAGCCAATATCTCTAGTGTGATTGAATAAAACATAGTTATAGAATTTTCCTCCAATTTTTATGAAGATCCAACAGTTGAAATGAAAATTATTGCATTTGTCCCAAAATTAGAAATCCTAGGTAGGGTTTAGACTTTCCCTCACAAAAATGGTCATAACTGATTCAAATCTTAATGAAATTTGATGAGACTTGAAGAAAATTAAATTATATTCACATGGAAACAAAATACAATTGGTTTCAAATCCAAAATATAGACTTTACAATCCGTATGATCACAATTTTTAGACTATAAATTCTGCACAATATTGTTAGAATAGGCAGTCTCACCAAAATAGTCATATCTTCCACAAAACTCAATAAAATTCAATGAGACAAAAATTATTATAAACTAAAAACAGATATATTTCCGTGAATATATGATACTCCATTATTTGAGTCCATACAATTCTATACAAGGCACAAATTTAGTCTGGAAACAATGTAAAAATCAGAAAATGCACACAAAATTTGAGGTTGTCATTCATCAAACTTCAAAAACAATGTCTCCAACCCCCAATTCGAGTTTTTGAGGGTGTATTTATATATTTCCAAGCAAAACCAACCATTTTAAACTACCTTTTGATTATTTTGTTGACAAAACACCTTAATGACACTTTTTGACAAGTTGCTTGACAACTTTCTTTAGCAACTTTTACAATTTTTACAATATGAAACAACTTTAAACATTATTTGACAAATGACTTAAAATATGGCTTCCTTAGACTCAAACACCTCTAAAATGGTTTGATAAACCTTATTATAAGACCCAATACACAAAATAGAGCAACTATTTACAAATGGCCTCATGGAGGCAAGAAATCAAACAGGTGCTTGACTTTCAACCATGGAGGCGAGCCAATCAAACCTAGATTTGCATCCTTAGGGCCTTGAAAATGGATTGGAATTTATTTTATATGATTAACATAACTCAAATATGTGCCCTAATATGTAAAATTAAAGATCTTGACAATGCATAGATTGAAACAACAATTTGCAAGGAGATCTAGGAAGTGCGAATGACTATGTAGCTACCCAAAAATGTTGGTTTCGGCCATTGTAGGACATAGGTATCCTAGGGAATATAAGTCCTTGTACACCTTCCTTGCTCTATTTTAAGGTCCTTTGGTGATAGATCTAAGAATTCCATTTTCGCTTGTAGACTTGTCAAAACATTGTTAGATAATTTTGTAGGTGAGTTTTTGTGTGGACAAGATGTAGGGCTTCAATTGCAAAAATGAACAATTTTTCTTCAATCCTCTTCAAACCTAAAACCTGCACATTCAAAGAGGGAAAATTTTGTGCCATTTAGGGGTTTGCCTCAGTCAAACCTCGTGTAAGTGTTTCCACTTCCACAATAGTAATTTCAATGATAAAATGATAATGGATATGAAGGAATGATGAAATCACAAAGTGTTGCAAATCACCACTGTTCAATAGCTTCCTCGAAGGACTAAATTCATACTTATCATATCAAGGTCTTGGATCTTCCTTGCTTTATTTCTTGAATTGCTTGGAGACCTAAAAAAAGGGTTAGCCTTCACAAACATGAAAACATGAACTCACCTACACTTTGACATGATGCTTGGATCTTAAATTGCTACAATAAATATTTAAAATGTTGATCTTGAAAATAATGCTTGATCATAAATTCTCCTTCTAATGAATTGCTTCCTTCACAAAAATTTCCTTCTTATTACTCAAAATGAGAGGAAAATATGGTTTTACATGCATTTTAAGTAATCATTTTGGGTAGGGGCTAACCTAGGATCATTTTCAAATCATAAAAGCCTGCCAATTGAAATTTCAAAAATTCAAAAAGTTTCCTCGAGCATAAGGATGCCCTAGTTTGAATGGGTCCTTTCCCTATTTTTTGAAAATTAAGGTGACAGGGGAAAAACATAAGATGGATGCATTTGTTTAATGACTTCAATTTATTGGAAATCAATAAAATTGGGATATAAAATGCATAATTTAAGAAAGTAGGAGCTTAATTAGGTCCAAAAAATAAGGGGGAAATGTTGGAAATTGTGCCTCAACTTGCTGGCTTGTATCTCTATTCATGTCTTCATTGTCAGTCAATCGTTGGAGTTCCTAAGTTTATAGCCTTGTCATGGAGTTTGGAAGTTTCATAATTTTCTGACTAACCGACTTCCTTCGTTGTCACGGCATCAGTGATTTCTGTAACTTAAGAACCTTGTAGTGGAGTTTGTAAGTTTCATAATTTTCTGACTAACTGACTTCCTTCATTGTTGTGGGATTTGGGAACTTTCTAACCTGCAGTGGGAGTTACGAAGTTTGTGTTTTCTTTGACTGGGCGACAGTTGTATCGACTTGTCGTGGGGATCGGTAAATTCATAACTTGTATGCAGTGGTTATGAAGTTAACATTTTGAGTGACATTCCAATGGATGTGGTCTCACCGATAGATATACCTTTGGTGAGAACTCTTGCCAATGGATGTTCCTCTCGCCGATAGGCTGGTGCATTCGGTATGAACTCTTGGTGATAGAGTTTCTCTCACCAACAATTTGTGTTCAGTATCAGCTCTCGCTAATAGCGATGGTCTTGCCAATAGAGCTACTTGTGATGGACATCAGTGTGAAGTCCTAGCGATAGCGATGGTCTTATCGATAGTTATGCAATGGACATCAGTGAGATGTCTTGCCGATAGAGTGAGTCTTGCCGACAGGTTTGAACTCGATATGACTCTTGCTGATGGTGGTGACTCTTGCCGATGGACAATTGGTTTTCATGTGATATCAGGAAGACTTGGTATGTTATCGATCTAACTTCTTAGGGTGTTGTTGATACCTTTGGTCTTGCCAATAGCTATGTGATTGGGCATTTTGGCATCGAGGAGACATGGTCTAGTGTCTCACCGACATGCGATATAGTTGAACTTTTTTCCTGAACGTCTATCCTATGTGGTGTGTTATGGTCCAATGAGAGAAGCGGAATGTGAACCATTGGCAGTTGAACTGTTGTGACCATTCTTGTGTGGAAGATGAATAGATTGTGAGGAAAATGATTATGCTATGCAATGGTCGACAATGGTGAACAGTTCGATGAGTAGAGTTGTTCGATTCTGAACAAAATTTGATCAAAGTGAATGAATTCAATTTGAAGAGCATTGTAATGATTGATCAGTGAATGTTGCTACTATAAATTGACATCAAAAAGTTAAGTTTGAACTTTGTATGTAATTTTTCTTACTGTAATACAAAGAGACTTTTCTTGGTGTGGTGGGTTTTTCTCCCGTAAGGGTTTTCCCACGTAAATCTAGTGTCCAATTGTGTATGTGTTCATTTTCTCTTTTTTTTATTCTTTTCATGTGCATCTTATTGGACTATAATTGAAAAATTTAAAGTCACCTTTGCATTCTTCCCTGAGGTTTTGACGTTAGGAGAGTTTGTTCTACACTTAAGCTTTCCTTACAAGAAAAACATAGAGGGAAATTATCAAGGGTGAAAATTTATGACGATACATTTAGCCCCCACTTTAGTCAGAGTATGAACTATGCTCAGACTTGTACTAAAGTAGAAATCTATGTCATGAAGGGTTTGATTCTCCAAATGTTCGAGAGATGGAATGACTAAGGATCTAGGGAGGATTGCACAACCCCCAAGATCCAAGATCCCATGGAAAACCAACATAAGAAAAATGGAACACACATGTATGAAATACAACAAGACAACATACACAAACATACATGTCAAGAAACACAAAGCATACATGATGGAAACACATGGCATGATGGAACATAAGTATGATGATAAACTAAAAAAAAACATGATGTAGACACATAAAAATATATACAACAAACACAAGGTTAGTACTAAAATGATTCGAGTCGATAAGGCAAAGAGACCTTAGTCATAAATTGTCTCAAATACTAAACATCATCCATTGAATGTGTTGTCACAATAAAATAATACTCTCACAAGGATGCAAAATCGCTCATGAGACACATGGCTCAACTAGAAAGCAAGTTGTGTTATGCTAGGTAGCCATGTTAAAAATAGATGTTTAAAATTAACATCTCAGGGGATGAACAAAGTTTAATGCTCAGGAGACGAATAAAGTTTAATGTCTCAGGGGATGAACAAAGTTCAACATCTTAAGGGATGAATAAAGTTAAACATCTCGAGGGATGAACAAAGTTTAACATCTCGAGGGATGAATAAAGTTTAATGTCTCAGGGGATGAATAAATTTTAACATCTCAGGGGACAAATAAAGTTTAATGTCTCAGGGGACGAATTGATAACCACACCTCAAGGGGAATTACAAACAACACCACTTCCAAAGGTGGTATTCCAATAGTTCAAATATCACAAGACAAAATGGATAGGGGTAATATATGCCCCCCACTTAAAATTTCAACATGTTTGCTATGTTGGGATTTTAAGGATAAAGAGAGGAAAATGGGATCCTTGAAAAGAATACACACCTCCAAAAAATAGTTTATCCTTTCCCCCAATTTTAGAAACAAGGACAACCACACCAAGGAATATCATGTTTCATCCATAAAAAAATATGGTTGCACTTAATATTGTATCACCATGAATGGCAATGAGAAAAACACCTAAAGCTAAAAATGCCACATAGTGATGAGCAACATGATAGGATGAAGATCATTATTTATTAGAGGAATTAGGTGCATCAATGCCAGGAAGAGCACCACAATGCTTAAGTTGTATTTTATTACTAAAGGCCTAACATTTATTGGTAGAATGACCATGCACTCGATGATCTGTAGAAAATGAATTTTTGTTGTAGAATTTCTTTTGTGTTCTTAGAGGAAGCGAAATCAAACAAGCTTTGAGAATCCATGACAAGATATTCTCTTCATCAATAGTAGGGAACATTTATTTCTCTTGTGAACAAAATATTCCTTTCTTACCATAAGATTTCATTCATACAGTAGATGATAAAGCACAAGATGAAGATGGTGTTGAAGGTTGGAAATATAGACCCTCCCTAGAAGAGTATGGTATAGGATTCACTTGATCCTTATCATTTTGTCTCTTGCTTTCATTATATCCCTGCTTAGAAAAAAAAAATTATATCCAAGACCATAGCATGCTTCCAACTCAGATGAATATGTTTTATCTGCATGCTTCTAAGAAAGATTGTATTCTTCTCGAGCATGCAAATCCTTTTTAAGTTTTTTAAAGTTACACATCTTCCTCTCATGAGGGATAGGAGTTGAAGAGCCCCCATCACTACCATGGGGTGATATTGTTGAAGTAGAACCAAGTTGAGCAAATGAAAAACAAAACTATTTTGGTTTAGATTGTGATATTTTGTAATCTCTCATAAAGGAGGGTGTAAGATCTAATGAGCCCCAATCATCCCCAAAGCATGTGTTTGAAAATGAATCATTTATATTGGAATATTTGGACTTTGAGGGAAAGAATTGAGACTCCCCTTTGAAACAAGGTGTAAAATCTAATGGCCCCCAATCATCATCTAAGAGTTTTGTTGTAGGTGAAAGACAAGTAGGATTACCATCAAATTATATAGTTTCTACCTCTTAAGTTGGATTCAAAGTATTAAAAGAGTTGGAAGTGTTATGGTAACGTTGAACATGTGAATTATAACTTTGTTCATCTTCTTCAACCATGTATATCTTGTTATTATATCCATAATTCATATCATAGTAAAGAGTAGATGGGACTCTTTCATGGAATGAATCCATGGTCTACCTAGGAGAAGATTGTATGAAAGAGGTCTTGCCATGATATGGACAGAGGTAGGAAAAACCACAGGTCCAACCTCAATGGGAAGTGTGATCATTCCTAATGATTGCTTATTAACATTATCAAAGCCACAAATATTAACATCATTAGGTTCTATGAGATTATTGTCCACGCCAATTTTATCTAGGAGGTCAATGCAACAAACATTAAGACCTACTCCATTGTCTATGAGAGTACGCCTAACTCTAGTTTCATTAATGATAACCTTTATCATTAGGGCCTCATCTCTATTTATGGATTTCAAGCGAGGGTAATTCATGTTGAGGGAATGTAATATCCAACTTTATCACTTGCATACAATCAAATGAGGTAGCTACATCATTCCGTATAACAAAAGATGGGACATCAGTCTTCTACAAAACCTCTTGGATCATCCTATTATTTGTAGGTGATATTTGAATCAAATCCCAAAAGGAAATGTTTTTTGGAGTACGAAAAAATTTCTCAACAAGATCATACTCTTTACCACTACGTTGAGGAATATTATATGTGTGAGAAAATTTGTGATAACTTGGTTGCTGCGACACATGCTCACTAGTGAATTGTCTTGCAAATTTCAAGATACTATCAAAGGTTTACAAGGTTATTTAATGAGAGGTAAACCAATTTCTCATTGTGCATTTATAATATCAATTGAGTTATCTACTTGTTGATGACCTTCTATTTAAGGGGGATCTAATGTAAACTTAGGATCTTCATTTATGTCATGTCCATCTTACTATCTATTGAAAGAAATGTATCAATGATTTCATCCTCCTATGCCACAATATCTCCCTCAGTACGAAAAGTATTGGGACAAAAACAAAAAAGAATCTCATAATAGTCAACTATTGGATCCTCTAACACCATGGTACCTTCTTCACAGGTGGGTGAGGTATTGGGAGAAGAATAACTATGATTGGTGTGATGGTACATGATTGCATCCTCTTGCACCAAAGTGTTCTCACAAGTAGCGAAGATATTGGGAGGTGAATGAATATTAGGGAAAGTGATATTAAGAAATGTGTTAATGATTTCATTTTCTTGTGTTAAAACACTCTCACAATTAGAAGGTATATTATGCAAACAGATAAATGATTATCATGAGTATCAATAGTTGTATTTGTTGGAATGTTAGAAGCCTTAGTGGATGATCTAGATGAGATGAAGTCTCCAAGGGAACCATCTAACATGTCAAAGTCATCATAACTAAAGGGCTTGGTAAATATACAGTGGACTTGTGGAAAGAGAACTAACATGATTAAATTACTATACTTTCCCTAATTTTAATCATTAAATTTTAATCGCAATCTAGGTTTACATGTGTTAAGGAAAACTAGAACTGAAAACAAACTAATAGACCTAATGCAAGCACAAATTTTTAAACCATGTTCCAAATATGCAAACTAACAATAGGTATTAATATATTTTGGAGATCTCAAGCAAGTTTTTGGAAGACTAGGATTCCCTAGGGTGTTTGAGTCCTATTATGGATTTTTTTGAGATTTCAAATGTAGAGGCACACGTGATAGGAACTAAATATGTGATAGCTTGCAAACTCAAATTTAGAATTAATTTTGTTGTTGTTTTGTAAGTTTCTGAATTATGCAATATGTTGTAACAAGCTAGGGTTTTGAATCTTTGTAAAAATGAAACTAATCTAGCCAAATTATACATTTCTTAAGGAAATGTAAAGAATTGTCCTATAGATTTGATAATTTCCAACATTGAAATGTAATAGTTTTCATAAATTTGCAACAAATTAAGAAAAATGAAACCTTTCTTGCACATATCATGACACTTTTTTAGAATTTGAAATCAAACATTGCAAGGAGAAACAAATTAAAAATACAAAGACAAAAACATGTGCAAAAGTTTTTTGAGTCAGTAGTAGCAGGAGGGAGGCACCCTAAGGCATCCCAGTCCTAGACAGAGTTCTAGAAAACTAAAATACTGAAAGTTTATTAGATTGCCTATAGGTTTTGTTTTTGTGTGCAAACAGGTTTGACAATTATTTTTTTATATTTGTGTCAATTTATAATTGTGAAATTAAAAATATAAGTGTGCAAAAATGTTGAAAATTCTTGAACAATAAATGACAATACTGAATGCAATTTTCAGATCTAAAATGCAATAATTAACTAATTCCAAGATGCAAAATTTTGAGAATGATGATTTGAAACAAAAATAATGCAATTTTTTCACTTTTGTGACCTAAATGAAAGATGCCTAAATCAATGCAATGACCTAATGAATGCAGTTTAAATGTAGATCTAATCTTAAATTATTGAAAGTAATCCTATTACAACATATGATGCAATATGGAATGCATTTTTTAAAAAAAATTATAATATTTTATGATGCAAAAATGAAACCCTAAATGAGAAATACAAAACAATGCAATGCAAAATGTAGATGTAGTGTTAAATGAATGTAATTTTTAGAGGGTATATGATGTCAAAATGTCAGGTTCACCAATTTATGTATCATAAGAAAAAGGGAACCCTAAGTTTAATACCTAAACTTAGGGTTTCTTTTTTCTCCTTTTCAAAGGTACATTATGACACAAATCAAGAAGGTGTTTTGAATGACTTTCAACCATAAAGGTGAGTCAATCAGACCTAGATCTAATCCTTTTGAGCCTTAAAAATGGAATGAATTGATTTGATATGATTAAACAAAATCGTCTATGTATTCTAACATGAAAAATACAATAAACAAATGATTAAAAAACTAAAACAACAACTTGTAGGAAGATCTGGGAGACTTGTTGAATGATGTGTACGTATCACCAAAAGCTAGATCTAAGTGTTGTAGTAGGAAAATGTTTCCCTAGGGTGAATGGGTCTTTGTAGGCCTTTTTTGAAACTTTAAATTTGATCTTGTAGCTCTCTATCTTCTTTATGATGTCTACCCTATAAAATTTGAATTTGAACTCAGACCTACAATAAATTTGCAAACTAGATGGTGGTGGCTATATAGGAGTTCATCTCATTCAAACCCAAGTTTTGGTATTTCTACATCCATAATAGCCAGTAAAATTGTTTGATTAAAGTGTGTGCCCTAAGCTTAAGTGTATCTAAGGTTGTTATGAGATAAAATGCATAAAACCCTACTCAAGTGTGTTAGAGAAAGATTCCTATATGAAAATAACAAGATCTACCTAAGAGGAAGTCAAAACACTTAAAAAATTTGAAACATAAATGATACCTTGCTTTAGGCTACAAATAGGAGAAAGATTGAAGATGAGAACACTCTAGGAAACAAGTCATTAGATTGAAGGAAATGGCCAAATGCATCTCCCAAACCTAGAATTCAGCATGTTGTTCTATTGCATCAATCTTCAATCATGATATAAGGCCTAATCAAATCTACGAATGAGCTTGAAAAACTTGTAAATACAAATGTGCTAGAATGATCTCTTGCTTCTCTTTTCTTCTCTTGTTGCTTTCTTCTATCACTCTCTTGAATTCTAATTTCAAATGGTGAAAAGACTAGGTATCTATAGGTGTTCCTCTAATTTCTCAAAAATTAGATCCTGAAAGCTAACATTTATAATTTGAATTTTGAATGTTAAAATGGTCACTCTGACATATCAAAAATTGGTCTCAGATAGAATAGGAGGACCCATACGCCATAGGGTGAATGGTTCCTAGCCTTATTTTCTAAGAAATTTATTATCGAGGGCAAAGGAATATCTAGATGCATTTGTTCAATGCTTGCAATTTATCGAAAAATGATAAAATAGGCCTCATAATGCATAACTTAGGAGATTAGTACCTAGTTAGGAGGTGTTGAAAATTCATAAATGCAAGGGTTACTAAAATAGGTCCAAACTAAGCATGAAATTGTACTATCACCTACATAGGAGTACAATTTGTAACGCTACAATGGAAAAACCTATTAGTTCAAGATGCCACATGGGAAGGGCTTGAGATTATCGAGCATCCTAATTTGCATTTCTTGAGGATGAAAAATCTTGGGGAGGGAGGACTTATCATGTCTATATTTCAAGAGCTAGACAAAGATTTCTTTCCCAAGGTGATGTTGAAGTTTGGGAATCAAAATTATTTTTTGACCCATGTCTAGGAGTTGTTGGAGGTCGCAGATCGAGGTTTCTGCTTGATGCATGCCATAAATTTGTTGGAGATCGTGGATTGGAGTTGTTTCTCATCGTATGCCAAAGTGTTTTTGGAGATCAAGGATTAAGGTTGCTACTCGACACATGCCAAAGTGTTGTCATAGATCAGTTATCAAGGTTGCTTCTAAACACATGCCAAAGAATCATCGAGGATTGGGGTTTGAGGATGTAGTGTAGAAAATTTAACCCTTTGCATTTTCTCACTTGTTTGGGCCCTCCTATTTAAAATGGACTTAATAATTCCTTAATGAAGTGTTGTTAAATGTAACCTTTACATTTACACACTTATTTGGGCCCTCTTAATTAAATTGATCTTAATTATGCCTTAATTATCCCTTTAATTCATTTACAAGGGCTATTTAATTACATTTTATGAAGGGTAAACGTACAATAATTAATGTCTAAACATAACACTTTACATTGAGCAATGTGTGTTCCAAGTATAGGGACTTGGGATCCATTCACCCATGGGAAAATGGATCCTCCTTAGACCTTTGGACCTAAATTTAAATTATGTTTTTGGTGGTATTTTAACATCTTCAAATCCATAATTCAATGTTGGCTTGTGATATTGGAATTTTGGAAAATTAAGGATGCATATCTATAAATACAAGGTCATTTCACTAAGTTTCACCTAGAATTTTTATGTGACTGAGCACAAGAGCTAAATTTGATAATTAAGGGCATTCAACAGTAGATATATAAGAGATTTATTATAGCATTCAATATCTATTCATCATGTCAAATTCTTCTTGCATCATGCATGTTTTTGGAGCCAACATTGTGATGTAGATTTCAAGATCAATTCAAGTATTTCAACCATCAATTTCAAGTGTCAAGATCCACATCCAATTCAGCCATTTCATGCAAGTTCAAGGTATCCTAAGATCTCCATTATCAAGGTTTCTACTAGGGTTTGTTAAATGGTAACATAGCTTTGTTCATTCTTCATTCCCCCTTTCATTTCATTATTTCAATTCAAGGTTTGATTACCAAAATGGGGTTTGACCAAGGAAAACCCCTATTCACTCAAAAAAAACATTTTTCTCTCTTGGGTATGTGATTGTAGATTTAGGTTGAAGAAGACTTGAAGAAATTTTGAAGTGCAAGATTTACAATGTTGAAAAAGTTGAAAATTTGTTAAAGTTGTTGCTAAATAACATAATCTAACCTGCAGGTCGGATTTCTAACTTTTTGACACTGAAACCTAGACAAATCAGAAGCTACAAATGTGCACTAGAGGCTCCTGAAAGATTGTTGAAATCCATGTACTTGGACCCATTTTCCCATGCGTGAATGATTCTCGGATAAACTTTCAGAAATCCTTTTTGGTGTTAGTACACATGTTTTTTCCCTTCTCGGAATTGCATTTTTTTTTTTTGCATATATTGAGCTTAATCTTCAAGTTTCAAGTGTTAGATTGCATTATGGTGTTGATTTTCTATTTTTAGTCATAAGGAAATCTAAATATTCTCACATTGACTTGATTCACCTAAGGGTTGATAATCAATTCTTTGTGGGGATCTCATTTCCTAATAGTATCACCTGTTTTTCTTCATTTCATTTTGGTGAACTCAACTTTTGAGCATCACATCTTATTGATTTGGAGTCCATTTTCAACCCTAGTTCTAGGTTTTGCATTCATTTTCATTGAATTGCATTGATTGGCATCTCATTTAGGGTTTTTTTCTTGCATTAGTTTGCATCTCGTTTAGGGTTTTACGTTTACATTTTTGCATCCTTTAAAATCTAGAAAATTTAAAAAATATCATTCATTTTGCATAGTGTTTACATAACATTGCATAATCATTCATTTACATCTAAAAATTGAATTAAAATTACATATCAAATTAGGTCTTTTTTCTTGTCATTTAGCATTATTTTGAACTTGCATTTAGACCTCATTTTATAGAAATCTGAAATCTGAAATTGTTTTTGCATCCTCTATTTCTGTATTTAGTTTGTTGTTTTAGTTTCTAGAATTTTTTTTATCTAAAATTGTTCATATTAAGCTTAATTATTTAAATTCAGTACATTGTTTGAATTCCAAATTGCATCTAAAAGGTATCATTTTAAGGTTTTTACGTAGCATAACCAAAAAGTTATCTTTTTGTAAATTTGAAAATTGCTTTTACATACTTGCATTGCACTTTACATTCTAGGGTATTTCATTGCATGTTACCTTTTATTCATTTTTGGGTGCACCTTGGGTTTGTGAAACTTTTATGAGCTTCACAACATGGTGCATGTTTCCAATATTTTCATGAGACGTAGTATGAGACTCATGGCATCCAATGATACATCATTCATTATGGATTTTGGGTTTTCTAACTCTTTCACTCATAGTGTTGGCACTAGTCCACCCACTATGGATCATACCCTTAACGCTTCATTTCCCATGACTTCCCTAACCACACCTAATGTGAATGATGTTGATACAATGATTGCTAATGTCCCTCATGAGAACCTTAGAAGGATGGATGAAGAACTTGACAATTTGCAAAAAATTGTAAGTTTTGAACCCATCACGGATAATGAAGTTCCTTTGATAGAAAACATAAGAAAGTTGATTAAAAATGAATAAGGACTAGAAATGGTTTGTAGCCTTAGTCATACCATGCAACATCACATAAGAAATAAAGAGAAGAATATTATAAACCCTTCATTCAACTTCATTAAAGTTCAACCTCATAAGGTCCTAACCAAAATTTTGCTTGACATTTCTTTCTCACAACATGACATAATTATGTTGAACACAAAAACTAAGAGGGGGGGCTGAATCAATTGTAACAAAATTTAACCCTTAAAACTTTCACTGGAAATTAAGTCAATAAAAAATCCTTTACTTTGCTAATCTAATTAGTCATTAAGTGCAAAGGAAGAAACATAAAAGCATCACACATGGGTGAAGCCACAATAGTAGTTTACAATTCAAGTGAGGAAGGAAAACTCACAAAAAATGATCCCAAAGCAAAAAAAGTGATTTCGGGGGTTCGTACGAACCTATTGGTTCAACTGAATGCATTAGGGGTTCGCTCGAACCAGTGTTCGACCAAACCCTTTTAAATTTTCGCCACCAAAAAAGAAAACAAATGCATAGCAAAGGGGGTTTGAGAAAACCCCCTTGAAGAGGTTCACTCGAACCATGGTATGACCAAACCCTGGTTTGAGCGAACCTCTAGGGGTTTGCTTGAACCCCTAGGGATTCATTCGAACCCCCCTCCCCCTCATCCCCCTCCTGAGACACAAAAAAAGTCTTTTTTTACGCTTCGAAGCTTGGGTTGAGGATGAAAATGGAGAAGTTTTCATAAACCCTTCTAGATCAGATAGTCCTCAGAATGAGCTATCCAACGAATATAATTTTTATATGTTTTGATTTTATTATGTATTTTTTTTTAGTTTTATTAAACATAGGTTCTTCACTGAAAATTAAGGTCTTTGTTTTGCACATGTGGAAAAATAGTATATTATCAAAAAAAAAATTGAAAAATATGAGTGCACCAGATATTTAAGTCCTTGATCCAACAAAAAAAAATGAATTTCAATATATACAAAAAAAGTTACATGTTATCAGTCGCACTATGTCTGAATTGTAATTGGTTTGACTTGAAACTTGATTAAAGAAAAAATATTCAATAAAAAACTATCTAACCAAGTGGAAGCACTAGATATCGGAGTTACAAATCTAAATTTGAAAGAATTATAATTTTATACTTCACGGAAAAAAAATTATGCGTTATATTGTGTGCATCACTTTTTACAAATGTTGTTTTTTGAAAAAAAACATTTTACGTGGGAGATGGAAAAATAAGTGCAATTTGATTCCAAGAATTTTGAAAAAAATATTTTTAGGATCTACAAACAAAATGTGACGAGACTCTAGTTTGCATCATCTTCAAATTCCTCATGGTTTAGCCGCTATAGGTGCCCAAATGTGAAGATTTAGTTAAAAATAATAATTTCAGTGTCTAGTTTGGCCAGAAATTGTAAATCACTATTGTGGGATCACCCACTATACACAATAACACTAGATTTATGTGGAAAAACCAATAAGGGAGGTGAGGATTAACTCACAATCTAGAGTATCAAAACTTATTACAAAGGATCACTACCATAGAAGGCTCACTGTCAAAACAAGACTTGTTGTCCAAATCAGGACTCACTATCCAACAAGGGTTAACCACCCAAAGGGCTCACCGCCATAGAATTACAAAGAAGATAGAAGGGATTTGTTACAAAGAGAAAAATAATATCAATACAACAAATATTTCTACCACAATTTTCTCAAAATCTTGCAAACATGCATGAATGATAAAGTACACCTTTAGCTCACTGCATCTGAAAACTCACAATTATAATTTGCACTGATCTGCACCAACTCACATACACACTAATTTGCATCTATCTTGCTTGCATTCTTCATACCTATTTTACCAATATCTCATCATGTATTTATACCATCTTCAACTTTGAAACATATCCAAAGTCGGCCACACACCATTTGCATTTACAAATTAAAATTAGGTTGGAACCAAAAAATTCTAGGGTAGAATTAGAATGAGGGTGACCCAAACCAAAGCTTCAACATGCTTTGAAATTAGTGCTAAACATAGGGTTTTCCAAACCAATGTAAAACACATAAACAATTAAGAACACATAACCTTAACACAATCCAATCCTTTCGGATAACAAAATTATCTTCAACACAATCATATCATCTTAACTCCATAACTGCAAGTCATAAGACTCGAAAAAGAAGAAATCTAGAGTAACTAAATTTCTTTCAGACCTCAGCCAGATACACTGATAAACACCATTCACAACTGGTGAACATAACTCGCATTGTAAAACAATCCAGAAACCAAAAAAATAGATATAACAACTTCCAAAAATCATGATCAACATGTCTGAACCACACAAACATAGGAGAAAATCCTAGATCAACCATTGAACACTTGCAACCTTTTTCCTTTATAATTTTCTCAATACCCTCAACATATGCAGCGAATAACCATTATCCATGGTATCAATGACAACAAAAACTAGTTAACCAATTGACATCAATGAAAACACCTTCATACTTGCTTCATACTTGCAACAAATTAAACATGCACCCAATGATCCTCTTTACATAGCTGGAAGAATCAATGAAAAACCTACTAATGAGATATTAATTGATCTCGTTTGTAGAGATTGTAATCATTAAAGAATTCCTATTTGTGCATGAGCTTTATCAAGATAATTATGAAAAATTGAAAGCATGGATCAAAAGGCATAATGGTTTTTCTTTCCCTATGATAGGCTTGATAACTCTTCCATTAAAATTTGGACTGAAACAATAAGTGTCTCATTTTCTATCATCTCGTCATTAGACCAATTTCATGTGAAGTTAGGCTATCCATGGCTTCGCTCCATGAATGTCATCCCATCAATTGTGCATAAATTCTTAAAGTTGCCATTTGGCAGTGAGATCTTTATGGTGCATCATAGTGGCTTTAATCTTGTATCTTCTTATGGTAATTTATCATTGTATTTATTTTGTCCCAAACCTATGAAACCTATTAGACCTTGTGAGGACTTATTCTTCAAATCCTATCAAAAGTTTAAGGAAAAGTGCATAGCAGACTTATCCCTTACCAATATGCCTCAACCCATGATTGAGCCTCGTATCCTTGATGAGACTATGATTGAACCAAAATCCCTTCCAAGTAACCAAGACCAAAACATAGCAAATGATCCACCTATTTCCTACAAGAGGCCACAAGATAACCAAATAAGTCTCGTTGTGCCTCCTAAAATAAAAAAAAATTATAAAGCTAAAGAGAAAGTGGTTGAACAACCTCCCATGGTTCCTTTTGTTCCCTTAAGGGAAGAAAAGAAACCTATGATTAAACAAAAACGAACTGAAATGCTAGAGAGCGTAGGCATAAATGTCATGTTATTCCTTGTTTGTTACAAGAAAAAGAAGAAAAGAACAACATAGAAAATTAAATTCCACTTACCTCAAGTAATGCATGATGATTCTCCACCTTCGCTGAAACAAGAAAATCCTAAACCTCAACCACAATAAGAACAATAACTTTCTATGGATATTATTATTAGACCTTTTGTTGTGATAAACTTAGATGATGATAATGAAACTACTAAAATTGATGAGGAAGTGCATAAAGAGTTAAATTTATTGTTTTCCTCTTCCATGAGATTAAATGATAACAATTGTGATGATCCTCCTACAAAGAGTGATTCACCATGTGTTGAACTTGGTGATTGTTCTAGTTTTTCACTTGATGTTGTCCCTTTGGCTAGTTTTCCACCTTTCACATACAATGAACAAGATTGGGATGCAGAGGACCTGCTATAGGTTGACTCACATGTGCCTTACTAGTCTTGTCTATTTTTTCTTTTCATAGTCTTTATGTGATTGCATGTGTCTAATGTGATCCACTGTACTATTCTATTTGATGTGTCTTCATGTTCATTCCTCTATTTGTATCTACATTCTTCTATATGTCATAAACCCTTCATCTTTTCTTTTGTCATATGTTTTTTCTTTTGGGGATGACACAAGGCATTGAGACATTTAGGTCTCCTCCATGTTGACCCAAAATATTTTCTTTTTTTTCACTCTCTATGTGTTATTCTTCCTGTTCCATGAGTTATTTGGGAATGATGACATTTACAAGCTCTATAATATCATTGTAGCAAATACATACATTAACCCCGAATCTGTGGATCCCTTATGTGATTTTTTAATTTCATTTTGGGGGCAACCCCTTCCTTTTCATGGCGTAGCTTTATTTGGAAACATATGACTTGGAATAGGGCTTTCCAAATAAGATCTCATGTCTTCCTTATTGTTTAGCATTTATCATTTTCTACTTTAAATTAATTACTCACAGTGTGGTGTTAGGAATTTCTTTAAAGTGGGAGCATACATTGGCATTATCATTTTGGTGATCTTGGACTATATCTTATGTTTCATTGAGTGGTCTTCTTAATTCTTGTGATGTGTCTTCTTCTTGATGGTGTCATTGGGTTTGTTGTCCTCCAAGAGTGTGACCTTTCTTGGCATACGAATTTCCTCTTAGTGGTGATGCTATGTGTTGCATTCCCTAAGTTGTGAATCTTTTATCCTAGACTTGTCCTCTCTTGGAGACATTAGGCACGATGTTCCCTAAGAGAAGACCTTACATGAACTAACAAAAAACCCTTTGAACATGTCTTATCTTATTTGTATTTTTTTCATAATTGTTTAGCATAATGCAGCTTGCTAATCTTATGAATCTCGAAGTTTCAACCCTTTTTCATGGCCACCAAGCATAATACACTTTTCTTTCCTACGGTGCCTTGTTTGTTCATAAGTGTTTAGCATAACACAGCTTGCTAAGCTTTATGAAGCTCAAATTTCATATTGTGTGGTGCCTTATTAAATTTATCAAAGATAATTACTTTGGTACAGTGTGGGAGCCTAGTAAGATACTCTCATTTTCCACTCTTGGGGGCTCACCTACTCGACAATAGATTTCACTAGCCCATGTGAGCATGCATTGTTGTTTGCATAGTGGACAATGATTTCCACTTGTAAATGTTTTTGGACAAATAGTTGAGGCATGATCCACATTGCATTGGATAGTTGAGGTTTGATCCACCCCTTTCTTTTTATCTTTTTCTTTCTTTGTCTTTGGCATTGTATGATTGTGTATCTTGTAATTTTTGTATACATATATATGTTTCACATAAGCATGTGTCTCTTTGTTCCTTTGTTGGTTTTTCCATGAGATCTTAAATCTTGGAGGCTTGATCACCCTCCTTGATCTTTCCCATCTTATCCTTCCAAAAACTATAAATTTAGACCTCTCTTCATTGTCTACTTTAGTGTGAGTTTGATGCAAGGTCATCCTCTCACTAAAGTGGGGGCTGAATGTAGTGTAGAAAAATGTAACCCTTTATATTTTCTCACTTTTTTGGGCCCTCCTATTTAAAATGGACTTAATAATGCCTTCATTTAGTGTCGTTAAATATAATCCCTTTACATTTACACACTTATTTGAGCCATCTTAATTAATTGAGCTTAATTATTGCTTTAATTAGCCCTTTAATTCATTTACAATGCCTATTTAATTACATTTTTTGAAGGGGGAACCCAACAATAATTAATGCCTAAACATAACACTTTACATTGAGTGATGTGTGTTCTAGGTATAGGGACTTGGCACCCATTCGGGCAAATGGGTCCTCCATAGACCTTTGGACCTAAATTTAAATTATGTTTTTAGCAATATTCTAACATCTTCAAATCCATAATTCAATGTCAACTTGTAATATTTGAATTTTGGTAAATTAAGGATACATATCTATAAATACAAGGTCATTTCAAGTTTCACCTAGAATTTTTGTGTGACTTCACAAGAGCTAAAGTTGATGATTAAGGGAATTCAAGAGAAAATATATCAGAGATTTATTACAACATTCAAGATTTATTCATCATGTCAAAGTCTTCTTGCATCATGCATGTTTTTGAAGCTAATATTGTGATGTAGGTTTCAAGCTCAATTCAAGCATTTCAAGCATCAATTTCAAGTGTCAAGATCCACATCCAATTTAGCCATTTCATGCAAGTTGCAGTTCTCCTAAGATCTCCATTATCAAGGTTTCTACTAGGGTTTATTGAATGGTAACATAGCTTTTTTCATTCTTCATTCCCCCTTTCATTTCATTATTTCAATTCAAGGTTTGATTACCAAAATGGGGTTTGACCAAGGCAAACCCCCATTCACTCAAAAAGAAACATTTTTCTCTTTTATGTATGTGATTGCAGATTTAGGCTGAAGAAGGCTTGAAAACCTTTTGAAGTGCAAGATTTACAAGTTGTCAAAGTTGCATAAGTTTTCAAAGTTGTTGCTAAATCACATAATCTAACCTATAGATTGGATTTCAAACTTTCTGACACTAAAACCTAGACAAATCAAAAGCTACAAATCTACACTAGAGGCTCCCAAAAGATTGTTGAAATCCTTGTGCTTGGATCCATTCACCCATGGGTGAATGAGTCTCAGATCAGCTTCCAAAAATCGCTTTTGGTGACTAGTACACATGTGTCTACCCTTCTCAGATCTACATTTTATTTTTTGGTTCTGCAAATATTGAGCTTAATCTTCAATTTTTAAGTGTTAGATTGCATTTTAGTGTTGATTTGCTATTTTTAGTTTTTCTCCCCAAAGTGTTGTTTGACCTTGACCCCCATCCTTTAGTCATAAAGAAATTTGAAGATTCTCACATTGACTTGATTCACCTAAGGGTTGATAATCAATTCTTTGTGGGGATCTCATTTGCTAATGAAATAAAGGAAAATAGGTTCCTAATCACATCACATTTTAATCCACATATTTAATAGTAACACCTATTTTTCTTCATTTCAGAGGATATTACTCAACCTATGCTAGAGCGAAAGGATATAAAAGACTTAGTGGCACAATGGAGATTAGGATTCAAAGCTACCACCTAGCCCATGCTAAGTCAAAAGAAGGAGAAACTCCAAATATTTGAAAAGAAAGTCTACAAGGCCTATAAGGTCAACCTATGATGTAGTGTGTAGAATTCAAATTTGGGCCTTGGTGCTATTTTGGGTCTAGGTTGACTAGTTTGACCTTTTGGGTGGGTAGCATATAAAACTAGAAAAATATTTCAATTATAATTATCCATGTTTTGTTATCGTATCTTATATGCACTTTGTGTTCAAGTGGTATTTTGTGGATGAAAACCCATAGAATATTGTGATAGGAAATTTTGTTAGCCATATGGATTTATAAGGTTAGGAAATATTAATTGTGCTCTTTCCAAAAACTTAGATTCATCAGGACCAAATAGGTTTTGAGTTACTCAATAAAAGACAAAAGTATGCCCATAATACTATATCAAGGAATTTGTTAATTTTGAAATATACACACACAAGTATTTTGTACCCTACCTCAACTTTTGGTCTACTTTTCAAGTATAAGTAATCCACCCTTGGACTTCTTTTTAGTATCAATGTCATTCATACTTTTATCTTAGTTTGGTTATGTTTTATGAGTAGAGTTATAAAACCTCATCATTAGATCTCTATATTTGTGTATTGATAAAATTATTCATTCACCAAACTACATACATACACTATATCCATGGGATCAAGGTATGAGAAAATTATGTGTAAATATATAAAATATGTTTTATTCTATGTTTTATGTAAACATAAGTGAGTATGCAACCCTTTCTATGGTTTGATTTCTCTAAATAGTTCTTCATCAATTGCCACCCACTCAAATGAAATAAAAATAAATAAAATAAAATACTTCACAAACATGCTCTAAGAAGGTTTTTGGCATTAAGTTTTGATTTTGAATATTTTCATGTTTACCTAGAATGCAAGATTGATTTGTGATATATTTTCCATTCACTCAAACTATTAAGTTTTAGTTTTTTTTAATCCATAGCAATTTAAAGGGATGATGCCACAAACATCGTTATCAAAGCTATGTTAGACTATAGATATAGTAGTTCAAGTATGACATGACCTATAAACATGTACTAAAGGCACCATGGATACCAAACATTACTTGTGGTTTGTTTTATTTTGCATATTGGGTGTATAATACTCAATACCTAAGAAATTACTTTTAAAACAAATACAATTTAAAATTAATCAATCCAATAATTACTTTACTCTCAATTATTTTAATTCTTGTCACAACTAACTAACATGATAAACTAGACCACTTAACCATGTTAGATACACATAAATGTACAAAAAAATAATGTTCATAACCATAACTATTCAACTAAAATTCAATATGCCTCAAACAATACTATGCAAACTTACCATCTATTCAAAGTGATGTATAAGAATTCATAGATGTAATATAGTGTTTTCAACAACTGCTAAATCTACCTCTAAATCAACATAATAACATACCATATTGAGTTTATCATTTCATATCTCACTCCATATTCAAGCGATGCTAATCTACTCGCTCTATTTGCTAATAGATCAAGCTCAATGTAAAAACAATATTGAAATCAAAATAAAAGCAATTAATTTATGTTGGAAAGATAGGGGTGTATTCATGTTAAGGGACACTGTTAAAATAAAGATTCAAACAGCTCCCTTCGGGTTTCTTTTGTAAATGTTCATGTGTCGGCCTGTGTGTCGCCAAGTTTATTCGGCTTTCCGACAAGTTTTAATCTTCCCCTTTGCGCATTTCTCACTTCGCAACTTCGAATAGCGGCTTCCCTTTCGGGTCCCGAAATGTTGTGATGGGCGTCCACGTGCCTCGCCTACGGAGATTTTTATTTCATGTTTCTTTGTGTTCTCTTCGGGTTGTGAAAGCTTTCCACAAAGGCCATCACTCCTAAGATTGTCAGAGGGGCCCACATCTTGGTATGTGGTGGTGTATCGTAAATTTTTCTTGCAGGGATAAAATAAGCAGTTGCGAGTTGCGAAATGCTTCCGCGGGCCTTCTTTATTTTTTGGCGGGCCCTACCTTCTGCCAGGTGGCAACCTTTCGCAGCCTTTTCAACACAGCAAGGAGGTGAACACCGCGGGCTGCGAAACGCTGCCACACGTCTTTCGCACCCAATTTAGGCAGCTTTCTCTCCACTTCAGGAAGGACCTCAGCCCCTTGAACACGTGTCGCTTCTTCGCAAATCTCTCGGCAGTAGTAAGAGGAATTCTCATTCGGGCCGCGACGGGCTACCACGTGCCTTACACTGATCATTAAAGCAGGTGATGGGCTGGCTAAGCAATATTATGTTATCAGGTGCTACTCGTCTTGTTTTTCTAAAGTGGTGGATGGCACTTGTCGCCTCAAAGCTTGGCTAGGACCACTGCCATCATTACTAAGGGCATGCCTGCACCTGAATATCCAGATGCCGTGTTTTAACTCGTTTCCATTGTAACGGCATTGGAAATCTTTTGATTCTGGCATCATTGCAGGAGATTGTGGGATCTTTCCTATTACAGCTTTCCAAAGCGGTGGGAGTTTTTTCTCCGGCTATATATATGCTCTCTCTATCAACCAAAAAAAAAAAATAGTAGATAGATCCAAGAGTTTTAAGAAAAAGGATATTGGTTATAGCAAGAGACACCAGGCCTCTCTTATATGTTAATTTGCAAGAAACTTTCAGACTGTGCCAACTGTTCGGCCTTTCTGTTTTTCATGTATTGATTAAACTATAAACTGTGCTTTTTATTGTCTTAAGCATTTCATTTGATAGAACTTCTATATCTTGAATGCAAGCTTGCTTATCTAAATCATGTCTAAATGACTCTTCTTAGTAGTAAGGATGTATGCAATACTATTTTATGTCAATAAATGAATTGTGTATGCTATACCTTTAAGTCTCTGACATTTTGGAACGTTATAACACCATTCAGGCCCTTAAATCTATGATTTATCATGCCCATCAAAAAATTCTGGCGCATCGCCTTAGATTAGACTTTGCTTCATTATATCCGCTTCCTTTTCCCTTTCCAAAAAACCATTATAGAAGAAGCCGGCTTCTTTAAAACCCGGAGGTCACTCGGTTTGGTGCAAAAGGGTCCCCCTTGAACTGAGTTTCCCATAAGGCACTGTTATCTCATCAAACTTTGGTGTCAACAGTTGTACCCTTTTTCTGGCACGTCTGGTGGGACCCGAACTAATGAAATTGCATTGTAGAGGGGTGTATGAGCCATCGGCCTGTAACTAGATCCCAGACTGCAAATAACCTAGGTTTACTAGTACCTCCGCTAGAAACAATCCAAGCTGCAAATCATCTAGTAATCGTTCCATCCCCACCACCCTTTCCTCTCACCATGTTGCCAGCCGCGAATAGAAACTATGTAGCATGGGATGTTGGAAGTCCCCTAGTAGCTCCGGTAGCGCCTGCTGTTTGGGGCGCTATCCCGGTTTCGGCCCTCAAAGCTCTTCCCAAATTTGCCGGAGATAACACAAAAATGCCAGTAGAAAATTTGTAGGATGTTGCAGATGTATGTCTGGTACACGGTATTACAGCGCAAAATGTAGCCCTAAGGCTCCTTGCTGCATCTTTCAAAGGAAAAGCTCTGGATTGGTACTAAACACTGACTCCTAATACCATTCGCACTTGGGATGACCTCGGAGATCCGTTCTATGAAAGGTTCTCAAATGATGGAGATCGTTCTTTGTTATATTATCAGCTATCGGTTATAAGACGAGCGCCCCAGGAGGCTCTGACCGATTTCAATGCCCGATTTCACTTAAATTGGCGGAGGATTCCTATGACTATCCGCCCGACTCCAGAACTGGCATTCATATTTTACCTAAAATCCATTAATTCCAACATTTCTGTGATGATCAAGTCTTTGGGAGGAGCCACTCTACCAGATGCTTATGCTACCGCTATCAAAGTAGAGAATCATTTAATAGATTGCGGGAAATTGCCTCCTCGACCTATTGTGCCGATATTTCCTGAGATATCGACCACTGCACAAGAGACCGCATCAACTAGTGCGCCAACAACTCCCCAGTCGATGTACTCATATGCAGCCGCTTTTGAAAACTTGGCTTCTACATCGGGTTCTTCTAAGAATGAAATGGGCGACCTTAAGGAGATATTGCAAACTATGGAAAATGACATAACAACTCTCAAGTGGAACCAAGCAATGCCTCCACGGCCCGCATATCAAAACTATGAAGGTGGGCGCCCTACCTATCACCAAAATCAATATCAAAATGAGCCTCGCACTAATCCACCCACGGTGGCTACAAACTAAATGGTTCTGGTGCCTACGCCGCTGGCAGGTGTGTCGCCAAGCTCTAGTAGAGAATTAACTGCAAAACAAAATAATCTTATTGATGACATCAATCCATGGTGCTTCCATTGCAATGATGCGCATATGCCCCGAAATTGTCTGTGTGGCAACTTACAACAAAAGGTAGCAGAGCAACATAGTTAAGGTACTACGACAGAAAATGGAGAATACATATATGCCTCAGCAATGGAGAATGCGGTCCTTACCGCGCAAATGCAAGGAATGTCCTTAGAGCAAGAGTCTGATATTGTTCCTGATCATGCGCTATTCTCATGGATGGAAGATGAGGAAATGGTGTTTGTAAATGACACGTCCACAGCCGAAACGCCACAGGTACAGTCCGACTATAACACACAATCAAAGAGGAGATTCACCAGTGAGCCTGTTGTTTCACTTTCGGACAGCCCGCAACGCAAAAGCATGTCCGATCAAATTCCTGGCGCTTCGACTATCTCTTTGCCTTCTCAACCACAAAAGGAATTAATTATAACAAGAGAAAAGGAGAAGAAATCTCTGAGCTCCTCACCTTTTAATGTGGTGGAACAATTAAAGAAATCATTCGCTAATGTGTCTTTATGGGACATGCTAGCTATCCCGGAACAGAAAACTATGCTACAGAAGGCGCTTCAACAAGAGATCAACTCAGCACCAACAGAGTCGCTTGCCAATACGGAGGTGGTTTATCAAATGCCACCAGCTAAGGTTCTTGCAGACAAAGCGAAGGAATCCCATACGCAAGGCGGAGGTAGGCCAAAACCTCAACCCTTCTTCTTGACTCTCATTGTAGGCAAAAAGCTATTGCACAACGCTATGATTGATTCTGGCGCTAGTACAACGGTTATGCCAAAACTGATAGTTGAAGCCCTGGGACTCAGCTATGAACCTATGAAGAAGGGGGTGATGTAGCTAGATGGAAATAAAGTTGATACTATGGGTGTCATCAAAGCGCTTCCGTTAACTCTATTTTCCTGCCCAAGTATCACGGTCCCACAAGATACAGTGATCATAGATGTTCCTCCTATGTTCAATCTCTGTCTATCCCAAGAATTTACTTCAAAGGTGGGTGGATATTTGTCTTTAGATTGGTCACATCTAATACTTAGGACCAAGCATGGTGCAAAAATTAAGATAGAATCGGAGGCTCTACATTCCAAACACGTGGCGGATGAGGCCCTGATCAATTTTGAGGCCGCACATACCTCCATCACCAAGCAGGACATGTACAATGTCGAACTGCTAGAGGAGGAGAAGGTGAGCGGAGACAGAAATGATAAGAAAGATGCTCTGTTGAGTGAACACATAAATAATGATCCTTTCAGGAATTATCATGCTACTGGATTAGGCACATATGTAATTTATGATGAAGACCAAGTTCTTCCAAAGGTCGCCAAAGAATCCTACGATGACCAAGCAAATGAGTTGTAAACATTGTATTTTGACGGAGCAAGGAGCAAAGTTGGAGCTGGAGCAGGGGTATGTCTAATATCCCCGTAGAATGAAAATTTGTTGAGGTCTTTTCATTTCCAATTGACCTGTTCAAACAACGAGGCTGAATATGAAGGGTTAGTCCAAGGCCTAAGCCTAGCGAAATGAATGGGTATCAAGCAATTGATTGTGTTCGTAGATTTTGAACTAGTAGTTAATCAGGTCCGAGGAATCTCTGTAGCAAAGAATATCCGCATGAGATCCTATTGGCATCGAATCTAGGACCTAGTGGAAATTTTTGAAGCTTTCAACATCCTGACCGTTCCCTGAACACAAAATGGCGATGCAGATCACATGGCAGTGATCGGTGCTCAGTTTGACTCCGTTTCCGACTTGCTTTGGAACAAATATTCAATGCGAGTGCTTGTTCGACCAGAAATCCCCGATAATGATCAAAGTTGGTAGGTCTTTGAGAGCGATGAGCACATTGCCTCGTTTATTCAACACTCAGAGGAAATTGCTGATCAACTTCAACCAAAGATCACCGAGGCCTACGAAGGACAAATTATGCAGCTAAAGTCAAATAAGCTTCTGAAAGGATTGGTTACTCTCGAAAAAAAAATTGATTGTAGTGATGCTCAAAATGATAAGCGGAAGTTCATGGCAGACAAAAGTGATTATGAAAACCTTCGGGTCTCCGATGACAGGAATCTTCGGGTCGGAAAAGATGTCTCACAGTGAGATAGAGAAAGTCTTATCAGTTTCTGCGAAAAATATGGAGTAGTGGCCTAGTCCTATGATGATCTGGAAGGTTATGATCCTGGCATCATTCAACATACTATTGAGCTAACAGAAAGTGCGAAACCAGTCTGACAGAAACATAGGCCAGTCAACCCTAAAGTTGAGGCCTTGATGGCACAAGAGCTAACCAAACTCATTGAGTCACGTATTGTCTTCCCAATCAAACATAGTACTTAGGTATCTAATCTGGTACCAGTCCAAAAAAAGAATGGTGATATCCGCTTATGCATGGACTTCCGAGACCTGAACAGAGCATCTCTGAAAGACCACTATCCATTATCTTCTATGGAATCGATCCTCCAAACAGTCGCAGGATCGGAAATGTTCTCTCTACTGGATGGCTTCTATGGCTATAACCAGATTCGAGTAAAAGAAGAATATCAACACAAGACTACGTTCACCACCAAGTGGGGAACATTTGTATATGCTAAAATGCCTTTTGGTTTATCTAATGCAGGGGCAACTTTCCAGCGAGCTATGGACGTCGCATTTAGCGAACTGATCAATAAGTTTATCCTAATCTATTTGGATGACCTTACTGTGTTCTCTAAATCTAAAGATGATCATTTTGATCATTTGGAATTAGTTTTTCAAAAGTGCCAGGAGTTTGGGGTTTCCCTAAATCCAAAGAAATGTGTATTTGAAGTACCTCAGGGTAAGTTGTTAGGGCATGTTGTGTCTAAGGAAGGTATTTCAATTGACCCTGAATGAGTAAGGGCTATAAAGGAGCTCCCCCTTTTGGTAAATAAGAAAGGTGTCCAATATTTTCTGGGCAAAGTAAATTTTGTTAGAAAATTTATTTCCAATTTTACGGGAATGATTAGGCCGATCACCCTAATGCTGAAAAAGGATCAAATTTTCAAATGGACAACAGAAGCTCGGGAGGCATTTGAAAAGGTCAAAGAAGCGATCTCCACAGCCCCGATGTTAATTAATCCAAATCAATGCAAAGATTTTATAATGTATGCCTTCAATAGCAAGTCCAGTGTCGCTACTGTTCTGATTCAAAAGGATAGTGAAGAAAAAGGAGAGCATTCGGTTGCGTTCTATTCCCAAACTCTAAAGGAATATGAGGAAAATTATAACTTCGTCGAAAGACAGGACTTTGCAATAGTAAAAGGACTTAAAAAATATCCGCCAGGTCTCTCATCCCAAAAAAGAAGGTATTACCGGCTACAGAATTGCGGATATACACTGATAAAAGGAGTTCTTTTCAAAAGAAATTTCAATGGTGTACTCTTGCGATGCGTTACTTCAAGGGAGGCGTAGAGAATCCTCGACGCATTTCACAATAGTGACGATGGTGGAAATTTCTCCGCTAAAACTACTGCCATCAAGGTCCTGCGAGCTGGATATTACTGGCCTACACTTTTCAATGATTCCTACTCTCTGGTAAGGGCTTGTAAAAAATGTCAGTTCTTCTCTGACAGGAGGAAAAATTCAGCAATGCCCCTCAAACCTATCGTGGCGGATGAACCATTTGCACAATGGGGCCTAGACTTCATCAGAATGATCAACCTGGTTTCTAATACTAGACATAAGTGGATATTAACAGCTACATACTACTTTACAAGGTGGGCGGAAGGTGTTCCCCTTAAGGGGGCAATAGAAACAGAGATTGTAGACTTCCTCGAAGCACTGGTGACAAGGTTTGGCCCTCCGAAGACAATAATTTCAGACAACGCCAGAGCATTTGTAGGTACAAAGGTATGTCACTTTGCATTAAAAAATGGCATATTCCTTAAAACATCATCAAATTATTATCCACAGGGAAATGGCCTAGCCGAGTCGACAAACAAAAGTTTAGTCTGACTCCTTAAAAAGGTTGGCTCAGAACACCAGAGGGAATAGCATAAAAATCTCCAAAAAGCACTCTGGGTCAACCGCATAACTCCTAAGCAAGTCCTCAAGACTTCGCCCTATGAACTAGTATATGGGAAGGAGGCGCTGTTACCTATCTCTATGGAGATCCCGGCGATACAGTTGTTGAAATCTCTTGAGATAGAACAAAATGATGCCATGGAAGTTCGGCTCGCCAAACTGTTAGAAGTACAAGAAAAAGGGGAGAATTCCCTAATAGCAATGACAAGCCATCAACAAGTGGTCAAACGATGGTTTGACAAGAAGGCCTCTGACCAAGGTCTAAAAAGTGGAGACTTAGTGCTAAAATATGATAGCAGGGCTGCAAAGCCAGGTCTCGCCGAACTGTTAGAAGTACAAGAAAAAAGGGAGAATTCCCTAATAGCAATGACAAGCCGTCAACAAGTGGTCAAATGATGGTTTGACAAGAAGGCCTCCGACCAAGGTCTAAAAAGTGGAGACTTAGTGCTAAAATATGACAGCAGGGCTGCAAAGCCAGGTCAGCACGGTAAGTTTGATAGTCTATGGGAGGGACCCTTCAAAATCATTCAGTGCATGCAACACAATGCTTTTGAGCTGGAAAATATGGAACAAGAGCCATTAGGAATCTCGGTCAATGGGATTCATCTTAAGTTGTTCCATTAGGCATAAATATCTACCTTGTACAGTTGTAAATAACGCTTTTATTTTCTTTCATGTTTTTGGCCTGTTCTTTTTGCTGAATCAGTTGTCTTTCTACGCATTTGCTCATTATCGTTGGCGGGTAAAACACCAGAGTTGCTTTACACAAAATATACTCATGAATGCAGAAATAACATACAAAATTTGCAAACCCAAAAAAATTAAACACAGAAGCAAAAAGGAGCATAGATTTTCCTTAAAAAGAGAAGTATATATTTATATATATATGTTCCTAGGTTACAAAATGGTTGGGATGCCGATTTTCAAAATGTACAAGTATCAGAGTATATATATATATGATGGCCTTTTATCAGACTTATCTGGAACAGGTGAGTTACATCTTTAGGCAAGAAAGCAAAGGGGTTATCTATCCACAGGAATGGCTAGCAGCAATTGACACATTCACCGCAGCGTCCACTTCTTCCTCGACCACGGGCTCCTCAGTAGCACTGGTAGCATCATTTGGCACAACCGCCGTTGGTGGTGGATACACCAAGTCCCTGAAGTCCGTATACCATTCTACGTGGCAGAAGGGTATCATGTTGTAGCTCTGAAATAGGAAGTGAAGGGCCTGAGTAAGCCTCTGCTGGTGCTGGTCACGTGTCTGCAGGTGGAATCCGCTAAGAAATGGCAGCCAAACAATGACAACTTCTTCTTCAATAAAGCGATGCAGGTCGCTGGCTGTTGGCAGGCCTATTCCGTATGCAGCGTGTGTAACAACCTCGCCGAGCCCATTCAAGTACTTCTTCGGGAAGATTTCTTTGACTAGCTTCAAGATAAGTGGCCGGGGAACGCAAATGTCTAGCATGGACGCTACAAAGTGTGAGCATACGTCGGTGTTCACCCTATACTTATCTTCATATTCTACGCAATCCTTGCCTATGACCCACTTAATGGCTACCAAAACCAGCGAGTGCTTATTCTTCGTCATCCTTTTCAACCTTCTAGTGGAGATCTCACCTAAAAACGCCGTTTGTGATTTAAATGAGGTTAGACGAATTGGGGTATTCATTCTCCTGACACTATCCCTAAGTCTGCTAAGTAATGCTGAATCTGCTCACCACCTAACCTATGAAAGGACTTGCTTATCAATCTGCTATTGACCTATCACTTCTTAAATGCTAAGTATGTTTGCTTGCTATCTACTGGCCTACTTATAGAAAAATTGACAAGACATATGCCAATCCACCTCAAAGAAATGTGATGTATGCTGGCTGCTATCTCGAAAGCCGAGTTTGTGTTCGTTCACATTTTGGGTCGGTCCATGCATGATAGCATGGCTCAAGGCATGCTTAATTAAATACAATGGATTAATTAGCTTTAGAAAGGTGGCACTTGTTGGTGAAGGGACGTATGGCCATAGGCTATTGTGTCAAATCTCAAGCGCATCCCAAAGCCCAAGGCGATACTCATATCTCTTCAGGCTGTGATCGTTTGCTTGGCATAATCATTTCAGCCAAGATATTAATTGCCAATACATGCTAACGCAAGGTTAGAAGGCTAGTTGCAAGCTCAATTTCCAAGGAGATCAGGGTGTATCACACAATCACCCCAATATGATGATGAAATCCGGCCGCCTCAGAATAGCAATCAGTTCATCTTGCATGAGTTGCCAGATCAACGGTACATGCCGAATTAAATGCAAAAGGTTTGCTTTCACCTACCACCTTGGGAAAAGTTGCTATAATTGCATGAAAAGGCTTAGTATTTCAAAGTCTTTTTATAAACGCAAGGAAAGTACAAAGTATTTATGTCTGTCTATCCAGTGCAAGCGTATTTGCAGGCCAAGAGCTTACAAGTTCTGCAGCGAAAGAAAAATGTCAGAATCTTCAACTCAGCTGATGCAGGAGGAGATTAGCTAGGAACTGTATATGGCTATTCATTCTTTGGCCGAGGTATACGTGTACGAGGATGTAGCATATGCCATGCCTGGTATACCCGCGAAGACGAGAAGAGCCCACACGGAGGAGCTGGAAAGACCCAAGGAATGGAGTAACCAGAAAAAGGTTAAAAAAATCGGATAATATTTATGACTCAAAGCTTTCAAAAAACCCTAAATCTCTCAGAGAGGCAGCTTGTGCAAGGTTATCAGTGGCAAAGGCAGACCAATCCACGGCAGGTAGAGTCTAGTTTAGCGGTCTTCCACAATACATGGTCCCATTGGTGCACTATTGCCCGGAGGTGGTCGACGCGGCTTTTTAGCACTATAATCTAGATACCCATTGCATTGAAGGTTGCAATTTAAGGGTTCAGATCAGTCGAAAAGCCATCTAGCATATGTTATGTATCCCTGATCCGAGCAGAAGAAAGGAAACTATTGAGCATTTCCGCCCAAGCAAGGGGGAGAAAATATGGAAGAGAATGAAAACCGGCTCCGATTTCTTGTTAGAGGAGACTAATAAGAAAGGTATTGTGTCTGCTAAGGCACCGAGTATCCCATTATCGCGTGGTTCATTCCGCAATGATCTCTAGGACCCCATGTCTATGCTGGTATTTTTTTGCAGCCGAGACTCTGATGAAAAGATTGAGACTTTTCAGCTGGCACCTGCGATATAGTTTCGCAAGCAACATAAACTTTTCTGGTATGATTTTGCTGAATTCATGGTTGAAAAAATGATACATCAGATGGAGAATTACCAGGAAGAAAATAAATTTAGATTTCTTTCCTACCTGGTCCACATGTTCCTGCATCAGAATCCGGATTTCTTCGCCCGATTTCTTCCACTATCAATTTTTGATGAGCAGAACAAAAGAAAGCCAATGTCAACATGGACACCTTTCCTTTCCACAACATATGACTATTATGCCTTCGCAGACTATTTCATAGCCCCAATTTTGAATGATTTGATCGGAGAAGGTGATATCATCTAGCTCACCATGGAGCAGACTGGATTTATGCAAGGCTACACCCCTGCTTGTGACTAGTTCTTAGGCAAGGATTTCACAATCCTTCGAATGCGGGGCTTTATTGGTAAGTCTTTCCTGCTCCTGGCTTGCATCACCGATAGAGTGCTCACGCTAGAAGTTTTCTGACAGGTGTGTATCATTGATTTCATATTCTGTAGCTGCAAAAGTGTCAAGAGGAAGGGATTCTTCACTTGCCTGAAGAGTTTCAAGTCGGTAACACTGGTTAAAAAATAATCACACAAGTTGCTAGGTGAGAAGCTGGCACATCTAGGGTTGGTACTAGTAAATGATAAGTGGGATTACAACCCTTTCAATGACCTGCCGAGCCACATGTGAAGGTTACCTATGTTCCCCGACCATACTGGGAGAAGCGGTGTAATAAGCAGACTGATAAAGACGAAGACTTTGTTGAATTAGCGTAAATCCCTACACCGAATACCAGGGGCCCATGGCACAAGTTCTACTTGCCAATGGTTGTGGCCAAAGACAGTCTTCTGATAGAGTGTAGCATGTATAACAAGTTAAAAAGAGGCAAAAAATGGAGCGATGAAAAGATATGAGCTTTCTGGAAATATCGACAGGAAATAGCACAGTTGAATGCTCCTTATAATCAATTGAAGGACGACCAGAAATTCGACAGATGGTGGAATGAAGGCCACCCCAGCCCGATCTCTAGTGCTGACAGGAGCGAAGAAGCAGAGGGATCTGAGGAGCAGGAAGAAGAAACAGCGGTATCATCCTATTCAGCGCAAGGAGGCAATGTCTCCAGGCATGCCGCCTATGTGGGCACTAATGTACGCTTTAATATATCAAGGGGCTCACTTACACACACATGGGCCACTAAACCGGTTAGGCTAATGCCTGAGTAGAGCGATCCGACAGCTGAAGTTAGTGAGTGTCTGCCTACGAAAAAGCAGCGCACAGAAAGTTTTATCGGAAAAGTTTCACATGAACCCGCCAGAGGAGAAGTGCCCGCTGCTAGTCAAATGCCAGAATTTATGGGCGAGTCACGAATGATCCTGGAGCCGCTGCCGACCAGTCAACAGGTATATTTTGCTCCTTCCTCTCTCACATCTCATTCTTTTGTATCCGCCCCTGCTCCGTCAACAACTCCTGCCATTAGTCCGAGCCCTCCACCCTCTGCTTCTGGTCCAGCTTATTCGGTTGGATTTGCCTAGTATTCGCAGGCTCAACCGTTTATAATTACTCCTCCGAGCATGCTTACGCCTACTAGTGCCGCTCAGACTTTCCTCGCCTCGTTTTCGGAAAATGTTCCCCCTGTCGGCCCCTATTTTTTTTCCGCTATGCATACTGATCATTTTCCATTGCAACAAGTTGATACCCAGTCAGCAACTATTCCTCTCTGGCCAATGAGCCTTACGATTGAATCCCCGGTTCAGCCGCTACAAATGTCTATCCCTGCCGATAGTTCTCAAGCCAAGCTATAGAACGTGCCACACTTTTCTCCACAAACGGTCACTCTCCAGAAGAAGCAAATGTGTGCGCTTATGAAAATCACCTATCCCTATGCCCTGCCTTCTAGTGTTCCTTTCGCAGGTGGGTTGGTTTCATCACCAACCGAATTCATTGCACAGATAGATTGTGGAAAGGAAGCACGCTCAAATAGAATGAGGCGACGAAAGGCGAAGGATGACAATGCCCCCGCCGAGCCGAGAGTACAAGCTTTGTATGATGAGGCCTGGCAGGAATTAAAATTTGCAACTATGTACCCAAGGATAAACAAGCCTCAGGGAGAAATGCAACCTGAGGACTATGAGATCTATGCTGTCGGACTTGACATGAAGGTAGCCTGGCCGCAAGATAAATTTGAAATCATGGAGGAAACACAACGGGTGGTCACTTCCGACTTCCTCAAAACTGGTCACCAGTTAAAGAAGAAGGATGAGTAGCTCAGGGCAGCCAAGGAAAGGGTGAGCTTTTAAGAGACAAAGGAGAAATCCTTAGAGGCAGATATCACCCGAATGACAGAAAGAGCGCTAACAGCAGAGAATGAGAGAAACAGGCTTCAGGGTGAAATTGCGAAAACCCAAGTTGCCAACCCAGGATTAGTAAAAGAATTACAAAGCCAGAACCAGACGGCCCGACAGAGCCTATAGTCAAAAGAGGAGGAGCTTGAACGTGTCCACCTTGAGTATAGTCATGGGATGGCACAAAAGGGTGAGGAGTTGGAACGCCTACAAGAGCAGTATCAGCAAAAGGTACAGGAGAAAGAGGTTGAATTCAAAAGCCTGAAGACTAAACTAGAAGAAGAGTTTCGGGAGACAAAGACTAAGCTAGAAGATGAGCTCTAAGAGACAGGCTTCTCTAGAAGAGCAATCGGCTAACCACTCCCGAGCTGAACAAACTTGGAATAAAGAAATGAGCAGCTATGCGGAGCAATTGGCGTCCGAGAAAAAGAAGAAGGCAGAATTGGCTGAGGCTCTTATTTCAAGGGAAGCGAAGATTTCTTCACTTAAGGCCTCTTTGTTACCTGCCCCTAACCAACCTGATGTCATTCTGCTGGTTAGGCAATTGTACATTTCTCACTGGGAGAAGGTCAAGACCTTCTGCCTAACACTACAGCCTAGCCTCCGGTTCATCGACAAGGCATCAAGACTCAATTAAGAAGCCCACGACGCAATGGAGCAGTTCTCGCGTTTCATCCTATAAAAGGTTCTTGAAGCAAGGAACTTGCTCAACAAGCTATACTCCGTCTCAGACGAAATCCTTGCTGAGGCGGGTATCGAAGATCGGGACATTACTGCTCAAATTTCCAATAAATTTATCCATTGTCACTCCGCTTTCCAGTGCACTAAGGCAGCGGCGGCTTTTCTAAGCAAGGCGCTTGACGGCATACGGGGAAGTTTCTTTGAGTTGGGAAAGCTAGGGTTGCCATCCCTGTTTCTCGAGGATGGCTCCATTGCCACAACTGCATAGATTAGGGAGGTTATTAAGCAGAAGAAGAACGACCTGGATGCATTCAAGGAATTCGGCAGCTCCCCAATGGCAGCCGACATTGAGGCAATCATTCATCCACTCTCTCAGTTGCTTTTCCATATCCAAGTAGGCGCCAGCCTACCTGAGGTGCTACCTCATAAGGAAGTTATTGATCTCCGCAGGGCACAAGAGAATTTGCGCAGTATGGCAAAGCCGTCTAAAAGTGAATGGTCACCTTTGCAGGCTGCACTTTCCAAACTCTAACTCCATTCGCCCTATGGATGAAGGCTATGGTCTGTAGAACCAGAGAGTTTTTGGGTTCTCTGTTCTTTATCCGAAACGCCCCTGATAGTCGCCAAAAGTTGTTAAAATAAAGATTCAAATAGCTCCCTCCGGGTTTCTTTCGTAAATGTTCGTGTGTCGGCCTATGCGTCGCCAAGTTTATTTGGCTTTTCGACAAGTTTCGATCTTCCCCTTTGCGCATTTCTCACTTCGCAACTTCGGATAGCGGCTTCCCTTTCGGGTCCCGAAATGTTGCGCTGGGCGTCCACGTGCCTCGCCTACGAAGATTTTTATTTCCTATTGCTTTGTGTTCTCTTCGGGTTGCGAAAGTTTTCCACAAAGGCCATCACTCCTAAGATTGTCAGAGGGGCCCACATCTTGGTACGCGGTGGCATATCACAAACTTTTCTTGCAGGGATAAAATAAACAGCTGTGGGTTGCAAAATGCTTCCGTAGGCCTTCTTTATTTTTTGGCCGGCCCTACCTTCTGCCAAGTGGCAACCTTTCGCAGCCTTTTCAACACAGCAAGGAGGTGAACAACGCGGGCTACGAAACGCTGCCATGCGCCTTTCATACCTGATTCAGGCGGCTTTCTCCCCACTTCAGGAAGGACCTCAGCCCCTTGAACATGTGTCGCTTCTTCGCAAATCTCTCGGCAGCAGAAAGAGGAATTCTCACTCGGGCCGCGATGAGCTGCCACATGCCTTACACTGATCATTGAAGTAGGCAATGGGCTGGTTGAGCAATATTATGTTATCGGGTGCTGCTCGTCTTGTTTCTATGAAGCGGTGGATGGCACTTGTCGCCTCGAAGCTTGGCTGGGACCACTGCCATCATTACTAAGGGCGTGCTTGCACCTGAATATCCAGATGCCATGTTTTAACTCGTTGCCATTGTAACGGCATTGAAAATATTTTGATTCTGGCATCATTGCAGGAGATTGTGGGATCTTTTCTATTACAGCTTTCCAAAGCGGTGGGAGTTTTCTCTCTGGCTATATATATGCTCTCTCTATCAACTAAAAAAAAAATAGTAGATAGATCCAAGAGTTTTAAGAAAAATGATACTGGTTATAGCAAGAGACACCAGGCCTCTCTTATATGTTATTTGCAAAAAACTTTCAGACTGTGCCAACTGTTCGACCTTTCTGTTTTTCATGTATTGATTAAACTATAAACTATGCTTTTTATTGTCTTAAGCATTTCATTTGACAGGACTTCTATCTATTGAATGCAATTTCATATCTAAATCATGTCTAAATGACTCTTCTTAGTGGTAAGGATGTATGCAATACTATTTTATGTCAATAATTGAATTTTTTATGCTATACCTTTAAGTCTCCGATGTTTTGGAACATTATAACACCATTCAGGCCCTTAAATCTATGATTTATCGTGCCCATCAGAAAATTTTGGTGCATCGCCTTAGATTAGACTTTGCTTCATTATATCCACTTCCTTTTCCCTTTCCAAAAAACCATTATAGAAGAAGTCGGCTTCTTTAAAACCAGGAGGTCACTCAGTTTGGTGCAAAAGGGTCCCCCTTGAACTGAGTTTCTCATAAGGCACTGTTATCTCGTCAAATTTTGGCGTCAACAGACACCAAGGACAAGTATACATTTGACATTATAGAAGGTGGATTATTTTCAAGTAAACTAGCTTATAACACTATTACCATCTTTCGACTCTAATAATCCATTACTTTTAAGGGTTGAACATTCACATCTTATCTTTAGAGTCTCGAGTATATATTTGACATTATAGAGGTGGATTATTTTCAAGTAAACTACCTTATAACAAAAATTATCATCTTTCTACTCTAATAGTCCACTACTTTTAAGGTGTCAACATTCACATCTTATCTTTAGAGTCTCAAGTATACATTACTACTAACAATACTATGCAATGTCTATCGATGTGCAAGCAATATCCTAGTCATCACATACTAAAATCTTGACATTCATAAAATATGGATTGATTTCTTAAAAAGAGTCCTTAACTAACATCGCATAGTCCTAATATATATATGCATATATATGTACACACACACATATATATACATATAGATATATGTACACACACACACACATACAAGGTTTTCATTTATTACAATAAAGAGAACTTTAATGATCATTTGTATGCCCCTTCAATTTTGATTTATCCATAAGACAATTAATTAAAGATATTTTAAGATATGTCAAATAATATACATGAGCATTTATTAGTAGATTGATAATAGAATGCACCATTAAATAAGCATAATTGTAATCATACAATAAACCAATAACTAAAAATAAACATGAATGTACATATATACATCCAAATATTAATATATAAGAATCATAACTAGAAAAGTAAATCATGTGAGGAATAGAAATTAACTAGAGATAGAATCAAAGATAGGATTATTCCCCCAAGCATAGGTATGATAGAAATTAAGGACATTAATGTGAATTTCCTGCTCCCATGACACCTTTCCTTTTCCCCAAACTAATTATTTTATCAAAGTAGTCTATACCAATATGGGAACTTAGTAACAAGGTGTCAACATCCATTAAACATAATAGAAGCAAATTTATTGGTAGAGAATAAATCTTGAAGTACTCTAGTGGAATTGAATGTAAATTTTGATACACAAACAAGCATTTGGGTTGTTTGACAACATGCCTCAAATAATTGTGGTCTCATGGACTATGATGGTGCAGGATATGCACAACATAAATAGCTAGATTTCCTTCTTTTGTACTATCATTACTAATTAAAATTTAAAACATCACAAAATATAAATTTGTATTGATTTGATCTATAAAAAATAATATGGGATTTGTGGAATGAAAAAGTATACAAAGAACACTTATTATATGATTAATTTGATTGCATAAATGAGATGAGGAGACAACGAATGGTTAGTGAAATTTCAGACATTGTCAAATATTTTTTATAAAATGTTTGTTTGCTAATTCTTATTCTTTTTCTTGCTTGCAGAATATTGACATTGACTCTTGACAATGAGATAATTTGAGATGAATTTGATGAGAAGGGTCATTAAGTGTTAAAAATGAGAAAGCAACGGGCATTTTTTTATATTTAGGAAATACCCGTTACACCATCGTCCAATTTTTTTCAAATTCATCATCCTTTCTCTCACTCTCTGGCAATTGTTTTTTCTGCCTGATGAAATCTACCCATTTGCAGCGATTTTTGATACTGATACTGCTGTATGTGCAGTGAGTCAGTTGTTTTCCTATTTCTTTTTGCTTTGGAACAGCAGGCAATGCAAATAATTCTCTTTCTATTGGAGATGTCAGCATTGCCAAGTATTTTTCCTACACACGCTCATGGAAGTGGACGGTATCAATTCATAACTAAACCCAATTGTTTTTACCATGTTATGAATGCTCTCTAAAATTTGGGTACCTAATAAATTGCAATGGTTTATTGAACAGAGAATGCCTATATACAGCTGTTTATATCTAAATCTGGGCATAAATCCTATATAGCTTATAAGAAATGGGTTTATATATAGCCAAATTATGTATTGCTTCCCTTTCTAGTTGCTTAACACATACTTTGTCTTTCTTAAGTTATTGATCTAGGAGTCATTACTTTTCTTTGGGTAGAAATTTGGCACCACAGAGATAGGAGACCAATTTGGCAGCATAATTTTCCAGCCTGAAGATTTTTTCTCCGCAAACAGTGAAATGCAGGAAATCTTTTGGCTGGAAGCGACCCAAAAATGGTTCTACACTGCTAGCAAACTTGAGGCATTTCCCATGGCTAAGCCCTTTGCCTTGAATTTTATTTTATTACCTTTTTATTCTGTTAATTATGAGCCTGCATCTGACCCTTTTCAACGCCTAATAGTTGTTATAGTTGATGTCAAACTATAGGGACTAAAACTGGAGGGATGTGTTAATAGTACATTCTGCTTTCCTGAAACCCCAAAGGTAGTGGTGGGACTGAAAGCCTCCAGTGAAGATAGCTTTGTTGTTAATGCCGCATTTAGAGAATTCTTGTTCAATCACTTTCGAGTGGCCTCTGTGGATGAAGAGAGTGCAGCCATAGCAATGGTCGGTATTTCATTTTTTCTAGGGAATCTCTCTTTGTATGAATACCCACAAACTACTATTAACAAAATATAGTATATGAAAAATTTTGGTGCCCTATACGGATTTTAGGTATTATATTGAAAATGAAAGTCCAGAGAGTTTACAGACATGTCAAGATCTTAATAGACTTATGTTGGTCTCTGAAACTGTATTTACTTGCAGATCTGCCAATCAAACAGTATGCCAGTAATTGTGTTTAGAGGCTTATCTGATTTGGCTGGAGGTGACAAGAAAAACGTTTCATCCATGTTTAGCTCTTTGGCTACTAAAAATTCCCTAACTGCCACAGAAGCTGGAGGAGTTCCAAATATTCAAGCCTCGAGGTATACCTTCAACTTTTGAATGTAGAATAGTGTATTTTTTGTCGAATGAGGTGTTTGTGATAAAAAGGCTAGTTCACTTCGTGGTTTGAACAAAATAAAATGGCAGAACATTGACGAACCTAGAGGTATACCCAGTATAGGGATTATTTTCATTTCTTTACAATTGATTTTCAAATTGAGATTTACCCTGTTGTGAAATGTGAAGTCGTTGATATCCATGTGGTGTGTTTTCAAAGTGAGATTTTATTTATTGCCTATGAATATGTGTGTAAGGGTTTTATAAGCCCTCCGTTGATTATCCTAATATATTAGTTATGCATTCAAAGCATAATTAACATGCTGACATTCTTATAACTGAGATCCATAAAAAATTTACCTGTCCTTGATGAGTCCTAAACCTATCTGCTTTTCTTTAGCACTAGGGTACAACACAGCACCGAGCTTATTAGTTTTCTTGTTATGGTTTTCATCCTCAAACAAACCGATGCCAAAAGGCAACCCATTATAGGGAGTTTTTCATTTCTTTGAAATTGAT
>VDFB02000007.1:33530102-33556239 GCA_007258455.2 Sequoia sempervirens | reverse complement strand
AAGGATCAAACAATTGTATTCATTGACACGCAAGGTATCCCATGTGATGGATGAGCCCTAAGGATGACAAATCAGACTAGGGTAAGATGGAAATTAAAAGCTAGTATATGTATACAAGGTTTGGAAAGGTCTAGGTCCCAACTAAGCGAAATTATACTACCAATGTAAATGACAATAATGAATGTAAAAGCATTTGATAATACCACAGATAGCAACAAACTCTTAATATCAAACAACCTAGCAGATATTCTCTTTTTCATTTCTTGAAAGTACAGGAGCAGGTTAGACAATGTGATTTTCAGATTTCTTGATTTTTGAATGAGCATTCAAGTGGATGAAATCTACAAAAGGAAACCCTTAATGTGATTTTGTATGTGACTCAAGCAATGATAAAAAAAGCCCCAGTAGTGCAATTAACATCATGATATAAAAAATCTACAATATGCTAAATGTTAAAACCACTAAAACTAGTCCCAGTGGGATATACCAGTACTGCTTACCAAAATCTTGGAGCCTGAATATTGCATTGGAAGGCAGCAATGAACTTGTGGTAAGATGATTGGTAGCTCCTTGACCAAACCCTAATTAGTGTTTTGAGCAATTAAACTAGGGCAGTGAGGATGAGTGAGAGGGAAGCACAATAGCAAGATGCAGATTTTAAATGAGATAGTTGAAAGTGATCGAAAGCCTTGTTAGTGTAACTGAGTGATAGCTGATATGCTCAATGTTAGCTTGTGAGATGGAGCTGTAAAATGTAATAAATCATGTCAAATTTAAGAATAGGTCACAATATGTAAATTCATCATGTGGATAGAAGTAGAAGAAGCCCAGGTACGAAAAATGCTGAAAATAACCATTAGATGCCTCCCTCTCCACTCCCCCTTGTCCCTCAGATAAGTGAAGGTGCACTCATTGCAGTGGAGTTGTGGCTTCATAAAGGCAATTGACATGTAGTGGTAAGCCATACATCAAATGTCTCGAGAAGTTGCAGTGACACTACATAAGTGCTCAAATCAGTCACTAGGTGGGCCAATGTGGGAGGACAAGTCCAAATATGGTCAAGATGCCTCCTTTAGTATACTGCCATGAGCCAACCAACCTGGTGTATGGCAAATGGATTAGGCAAGAACCATAACGGATCCATGCAAAGGTTATGATTAGCGGGGACTCTAGGATACAAGTGATATGTATAAAGCATATAGGGTATCATCATAGGTTTATAATAGACAAATGCATGGAATATATTTTAAAGAAATGGAATACACATTTAGGTTATTGATACTTCATTGTCTGTATAGAATCATAGATGATCATCTATATTTTGATTTGTCGCATATAGCAAGGATAATGACAATCACAAACATGAAAGGGTCCACCAATATAGAAAGGATATATAGGTGGGTTCCAGTTAGTAAGATATTTCCATTCAACTATATTTTGGTGGTTTTTGTTAAGTTAGATGGATTATTGAACACTGAAATTTGTGAACTTATCCAGTATTGACTAAAAATAGGTTGCAGTTACTCCCAAAATGTGTATGCAGTAAGAGAAAGAATAATTTTAATCCTATGTCAACAAAATTGTAATATTATACAGATATAGATGCATGGTGAATCAACCTCACGGGTTACTGGGCTGTTAAACTTGAATAACTACATTCTTTAACAAGACCTATAGACATTGTCTGGTATCTATCCATTTCAATGTTGACTGATTAATTCTTGATCTATTTATGCTTACAATATCAGCTCCATTTAAAATTCTTCTCTCCAAGATAAAGGGATGGGGACATGAGAGAAAATATTGAAGTAAAAAAATGTATATAATTACAGAAGACTTTGGTAAATTTTAACAAGATTATTTGGACAATTTCCGAAGTTGTTTTGTTTAATTGGTGGCATCATTGGAGTTCATAATCAATTCTCTATGTGATTCCTCTGATGTCACTGAAAACTCAAGTGCTTCTATAGCTCTGGATCTTTATTTGCTTTAAAATACTCCACCCAACCTCCACAACACGAATCTCTGAGAGACTGATTTGAATGGCTTCTAGTTAGCTGGAGAATAATTAAAGTACAAAAGTACTCTCTCATGGATAGTGACTTTAGCAACAAAACAATTAACCTCACGTTCAAAGCCTCTAAAATTCTCTTACAATTCTCCAAAGCTCCTTTGATTGTTGAAGGAGACATGTTGAACCTTTGATATTCTTGATCCTGGTTTCTTTCATCCATTCTCTTCTGCAGAAAAATCTGAAACAAAAGTTGTCAACTCCCAAAATTGAGGCAAACTATTAGTGGCATCATTCATTTGTGATTTCTACTGTGTCAAAACTTGTAGGATGTTTATGCAAAATTCTAGCTATATTGGGTGTTGTACACACATTTTCTTATCTTGTTTCTATCTGTTTTCTTTGTGAAACCTGGTATTTACCTTATTTATTCACCAAATTTTCTAGGAATCTATGTATCCTTAAACAAAATTTGTCAAATCTTACAAATGAGCTTTAAAGAAATCCTGTAAAGTTAAACTGTTAATTGTTTTTAGGTTGTACCCCATATCTATCATTTCTATCAATAAATGTATTTCAAAAGTAGCCTTCAAACCACATTTGCAAATGAATGTTTCACTCCAGCCATTCTTAAATCACAAAAAAATGTATAAATTCCAAGTGGTAGTCCTCTTCCCCAAGCTTTCTTCCCTGGTGGAAGATCTGAAAGATCCCAAGTCTTATTTTTCATAAAACTTTGATGTTCGGTTTCCATGGCCTTTTCCCATTCAGGTTTTTCTTTTGCCTTAGCGAATGCTTGTGGCTCATACACTGCCTGAATATTGGCCATAAGATCAAAATTAACTATGTTTTTATTGCTTTTGCCTTTGAATGTTTAACCCTCGACCATTTCATCATCTCGAACATCACTAATGAGTTTTTCCCACCACTTAGGTCTCTTTGTAGAAACCCCTTCATCCAAATCACTGTGGTCATCATGACTTGGGCTGCCTGGTACTATATCATCTAGATGCTGCTCTAGGTTTTCTTGAAGAAAATCATCTAGTACCGGTTCTTGCCTAGGAGATTCCACATGTGTGGAATCATCAGAGTCCCCCTCTTTAGGCGTAGCTGTTAGTGTTGTGTAGCTTCGGGAGATATTTTCCCTTAAATAGAATGTATCTAAGGCAGGTCGGCCATCATGCTTTATAAAGAAATATTGTAATTGCTAGGTTGGCTCTAGAGTGAGCTCGCCTAGGCTTGTATAAATAGGAGAAGGTGTCTCCTCATTTGATCAATCAATCAAGCAATTCATTCCTAAGTTCGAATTCTTTCAGCAGCAGGTCGAGTTTCTAAGCAGATTAGCATCAAGTAGAATAATCAATATTTTGTGTATTCATGAAATTGCACCATATGCAAGTGCAGATCCATTGTATTGTATTTGGCCTTTCCTAGGCCCTGATATTTTTCTGATTTATAAAAGAGAATATTGTTGCTCGGTTTTTTCTGCCTCGAGTAGGAGGGTTTTCCCAGGGTAAAATGTTGTGTTCATTGTCTCTGAGTTGTGTTTTCTGCTTATTGCATTTCTGATTCTAAAACTAGCATGGTATTAGAGCAGGTTTAGAAAAGATCCGATCAGATTTGGCTAAGCAGTATAACCCCGGCATGGCTATTTTGTTTAAGTCTTTGATCACAGTTTTGAATGGTGATCACTGGCAGAAGTAATGATGCTTCAGACAAAGGCAAGAAAAGACAAAGAAGTGCCGATAAGACAAATTCAGGAAGAGACAAAGATAGCCATTCTTATCTGAAAGGTCGATATTTGAAGAGATAAACAATCAGAAGGTGCTTGCAAGGGATTTGGATCTTTGGAAATGAGTTAAAGTTGCCACGCATCATTTACATGTGCCGCTAAGGAATATATTTCTGTTTGTGTGACTTAAGAAATCGTGGCTTGTCAAATACCTTAGTCACAAATTGAGATATAGTTTATGGGAGGCTTTTTTCAAATCGTGTGTAGAAGTTTGAACTGGGTGCAACCTCAGATGTGTGTATCGCTCATTCCAGAGGAAGTAATAGATGTGATTGCATATTCAGTGCTAGAGGAAGAAATAGATGCCACCAGGTTGAAACTTGTTGTGGATTGTCGAGTTAATTGAAGACCAAGAAATAAGCACAAATTCATGGTCCTAGAGACAAATCCTTTTAGAAGGTTGAAGTCGTGCTTCAGGAGTTTTGAAGAGCCGTTACAATTTAGAAGCATTGGGCCACAAGAAGCTAAGTTTTTAATCATTCAAGCTGGAATTTCTTGAAGCCATCAATGATAAAGAAGACGGGACATTTGGAGGAGTTTCCTGATGAGAATATGAAGAATCGGGAGAAATATTAAAGCTTATGAGCCGCTGTTAAAGAGTCCGCCGACCTTCATTTGGTATAACTTGTATTTTTTTGATTATTTGAAGATTGTAGATAAATCTCTCTGCCATCGCATGAGAAGACACGGGCTCGCTAGGCCTTGATTCGGTGTATCCCTTAAAGGTCTCTATTGATACGTAGTGGCTAGGTTGTGTATCTGGAGTCTTATTTAAGTGTTATCCTTTGAATAGCTTTTCATATTATATAGTTTGCAGATGTGACGGGAAGCAAATCACGAGAGCTGCTTATACATTTTATTGAAGACATCTTATATTGAAGGGGAGCAGAATTTAGAAGGAAATCAAGTAACCATAAAAGAAGTCGTAGCATGATATTTAAGCACATCACTCTATGAATTCCACCGTAATTCCTATATGAGGTAGGGGTCTAAATTATATTTGTTGGAGCTCGATTTTGAGAAATCTTCTGAATCTCTTGAATGGAAAACATGAGTAGCTTTGTTGTCAGGGAATATGAGAAGTTAGGACGGTGACATCCTTTAAAGATACTACACCACTCATGCCCAAGCCAGCTGAAGAGGTGACTTGGCTTGGGAGCTGGTCAAGGAAAGTCTCAAGGATATTTTGAAGGGATTCACACTACCTACAAAAGACGACAATGTTAATGCTGATGAATATTGGAGTTGCGGTTGATGAATAAAGGAAACTGTGGACAATTATAAGATATTCCTGCAATTGTTTAATGATACAGTGGAGGCTTGTGTATCAGGATGAATCAAGGAGCAAAAGGATGATGGTTTAATTATCAGAGATTGCATAAGGAATTCAAAGGAGGAAGAGTTTGAAGCGTCCGGTGAGGAAGTCATGCCGGCTGGAGAAATGAACTAACATGAAGACTTAGCTTGCAGTCATGAGACTGAGTTGGTGGCACATAACTTCACTGGAGACATCTCTCGAGGGCACAAGGTTGGGTCAGCCTTGGATGGAGAGTTTGCATCAGCAAAGATGATTGAGAAGGATGAAGACACTAAACATCGGTACAACTGAAATCCCGTCCTCATGATTTGGAACAACATTCTATGGTTCTTGCATGGTCAACTATTGGCAGCCCTAGAAAGAATTGTGGAAATCAGTGAGGCTCCTATCGAAGATCATTGGAGAAGACATGCTAATGGCTATTGGATTGAGAGTTGTGAAAGCAAAACAGTTTTCGATTATTTGTGAGTTGGGTAAATCAATGACATGTTTGGGAAGAGGACTAGGGTTTTGAGATTCGTCAATGACGGGGAAGTCACTTCCATAGGATTTTTTTTGCAATCTTTGTATTGAGATAGGGATCAAGAGGGAGTTCTTTGACTCACTGAGAAGAAGTGAAGGTGTCAGCTAAGTGGGTTGCAATGTTGCAAGGCCAGGTGCTAAAGTCCTTGGAAGACCTCTTCAGCTACAGAGAATAGAATTGCACAAGTCAGTCAATCTGGATTTGACATTGGTAGCTCCGCAAACCTATTCAGAATAGGGTGATTTGGGATGAGGTTGAGGAGGACAGCCCTGGACTCTCGCAATTTAGTAATGCCGGAGGTGTGCATTGGAAACCGTTCCTCTAAGGCAAGCATTGCAAGAAATCTTGGATGAGGAGGTCAGGAGGTTGATGCAAGTACTTGGAGCTTCAGAGGGAGTCACATCATCATGAAGATTTGTTGTAATGTATATTTCTCTGAGACGGAGAAATATGAGGTGAAAGCCCTTGTAATGTATATTTCTTTGAGACAGAGAAATATGAGGTGAAAGCCCTTGTAGCGTATATTTCTTTGAGACCGAGAAATATGAGGTGCAAGCCCTTGTTCATCTCTGAGACTGAGATGTGTTTCTTTCCACACATGGGAGTAGCCATTGTGGATGTCATGTTGAGAGACTCCATGACGACATCATGTTGAGAGACTCCGTGATGAACCTTGTACATCTCTGAGACTGAGATGTGTTTCTTTCCACACATGGGAGTAGCCATTGTGGACATCATGTTGAGAGACTCCATGACGACATCATGTCGAGAGACTTTGTGATGAACCTTTGTACATCTCTGAGATTGAGATGTGTTTTCCACAAAAGGGTGTAGCCATTGTGGACATCATGTTGAGAGATTCCATGATGAACCCATGTACATCTCTGAGACTGAGATGTGTTTTTTCACAAATGGGTGTAGCCATTGTGGGCGTCATGTTGAGTGACTCCATGACGAGGATATTTGAAAATACCTCCCTAGCTAAGAGGCAGTGTTAGTGTTGTGTAGCTTCGGAAGATATTTTCCCTTAAATATAATGTATCTAAGGTAGGTCGACCATCATGCTTTATAAACAAATATTGTAATTGCTAGGTCGGCTCTAGAGTGAGCTCGCCTAGGCTTGTATAAATAGGAGAAGGTGTCTCCTCATTTGATCAATCAATCAAGCAATTCATTCCTAAGTTCGAATTCTTTCAGCAGCAGGTTGAGTTTCTAAGCAGCAGATTAGCATCAAGCAGAAGAATCAATACTTGTGTATTCATGAAATTGCACCATATCCAAGTGCAGATCCATTGTATTGTATTTGGCCTTTTCTAGGCCCTGATATTTTTCTGATTTATAAAAGAGAATATTGTTGCTGGGTTTTTTCTCCCTCGAGTAGGAGGGTTTTCCTAGGGTAAAATGTTGTGTTCATTGTCTTTGAGTTGTGTTTTCTACTTATTGCATTTCTAATCCTAAAACTAACAGTAGCTAATGGAAGTTGGACACCTAAATCTTTAGCCTTCAGAGGCTGATCTTCAGTACTCTTGATGTTAGAAGAGAGCTGAAAAGGTTCAACTTCTTCATCAATCACCACATCCCTGTTGAATGTCAAGCGGTCAGTGTCCACATCAATTAGCCTATAGGCTTTATGATTTGCATTGTACCTTGTAAGCATTAACTTCTGACTCTTGGAGTCCAGTTTGGTTCTTTTTGCGTTTGGAATCCAAACGTATGTAGTAGAACCGAAAACCTTTAGATGGCTCACCTTCGTTTTCCTCCTAGACTATGCTTCATCTAGGGTTTTCTCCTTCACTGTTTGTGTCAAAGACCTGTTGAGAAGATAAACTACATTGTAAACTGCCTTTGCCTAAAAGTTCTTGTGAGCACTCCTGTTCTCCAATAACCTGGCCATCTCTGTGATAGTACGGTTTCATCTCTCAACTACTGGATTTGTTGTGGAGTGTAGGGTGTGGTAAATTGTCTTTTGATGCGATGTTTAGCACAAAGTTGTGGAATTCCTTAGAACAAAATTCGCCTCCATTATCAGATCTAAGAGTGGTTATAGCACAACTAGTCTCTTTTTCTACTAAGGCCTTGAAGTTTTGAAACTCATTAAACACCTCAGATTTTAATTTTAGAAAATATACCCACATTTTCGTACTAATATCATCCACAAACAAAAGAAAATACCTGCACCCAGTGATTGATGCCGTATCCATTGGTCCACAAAGATTTGCATGAACTAGTTGTAGGACTCTCTTGGCTCTCCAAGCTTGTCCATCATCAAAGGGTCTTCTATGCTACTTCCTAGCTTGGCAAGCCTTACACACACCCTGTATTTGTTGCTGAATGTTAGGAATGCTATCTATCAATTACTCTTGGGCCAATTGTGAGATGTAGGATAAGTTGAGGTGTCCATACGGTTGATGCCAAAGATTAGTAATGGCTAATACACTTTTGGCTGCCAATGCATGTTCTTTGACCTTTCCTTTTTCAACTAATCTATATAGTCCTTGATCTTCTATACCAAAAACAATAGTCTTCTTGGTATCCTTGTCAATGATATTGCATTTGTGTTTGCTGAAAATGACATCTAAATTAGGACTATGTCGCATAATTTGACTTAAAGTAGATTGAGCTCCATTTTAGGTACGTAGCACACATTGAGAAAATGTAACTTTTTCCCTCCAGAGGTTAGCTATGCAATTCCTTTGCCTTCAACCGTGTACTTCTCACCACCACCAAAGATCATTGAATCAAAGCAAGTAGTGTACTTTGTGAACCAATCTCGCCTATTCGTGAAGTGATGTGATGCTTTTGAATCAATGTACCATGTAAATGACTCTGACTGATCTATTGGTCTTCAAACCATGAAGTCATAGAATGCTGATGCACCTTCTCTTCTGAATGCTCTATGACATGAGCCTTATGTTGATTCTGTTGAGGCCTTGGTTGGATTTTTGTTCAGCCAACCCCTTTTTGTAGTGCTTCTTCATATGACCCAATTTACCACAATAATGACATGTGATGTTTTTCAAATTCTTTGTTGCATCCTTGTTGTGATCTTGTCCTTTTGTGTGACCATTTGCTTGTGTTGTGCCTTTGTTGTTGGCTGCAAATGCTTGTTCCACACTTGTTTCACTGCTGCTACCAAACTTTTTCTTCCATCCGCCTTGTAAGAGCTTTCATCAGATAGTTCTTCAAACTTCGGTCAACATCAATAGCACATATTGAGCGTCTCAATGAAATGCTCATAAGCATGGTAAGCTTTTACTTTGATTACCACCATGTCCTCTTCTTCCATCTTTCGACCAATGGCTAACAAATGATCCTTGATGTCCTTGATCTTGAGTAAATGCTCTTGCAAGGACATTTTCTCATCCATTATGATTGAAAAAAGCATATTCTTAGAAAGAAGGCCTACCTTTATTTGAAGTTTCATGAAGGTCACGCAGATGCTTCCAAATGTCGGTTGTAGTCGTCCCTATTTGGACTTCAGGAAGCATGGCATCGGTAGATAATTTGATCAACATGATTGGTTATTGCCCAGTGTTTCTAGATTAGATTGTGTTTGTATTTTTTGCATCAACATTTTAGATCGCACTCCGTGATCCATCATCAGGATATCAGAGAGCATAAACATGATTGGTTCTCTATCACGTTCATCAAACTTGTCCTAGTCTTTACCCGCAACTGTTGGTCGGGTGGCGGTACCAAGGATGATCTTTTTGAGGCATCAATACTCGAAGATTGTTAGCATGCGTTGCTTCCAGGTGTTGTGATTCGCACCAGTAAAATGTTGACTGCCTTCCAACGTGATGTTGGGTAATGAAGCCATCCCTCCTTTGTACGAATCCGTACAACTTCCTTTGGCACATTCTTTTGTGTCTCTTGTGTGCAATTTGTCATTGCCATAGTCCATAGAATTCATGTGCTTACCAATCTCGAGAATTTACAAAACCCAAGCTCTGATACCATATTACAAAAACAACACACAAAAAGTTAACCAAGATTGCATAAAAATCTGCTAAGACATAAGGAGCAAAAGCATCTTTATATAGGATTACAAATATCTTATCCACAGAGGATAAGGATGACAAATATCTTGTCCACAAAGGATAAGGATGACAACTCATAGGGTAATATTGACAATTCATAAAGCAAAAAGGTAAATCTTATCCACAGAGGATAAGGATGACATATATCTTATCCACAAAGGAAAAATATCTAAGGCAACATGACTTTATTAAAGAAGATTCCTAAAGTCTATCCTAAAAGCTAATTGACCATTACAATAGAAAACATTACTTTAATATTCCTTATGTAACTGTCTCATTCAAAATTAGTGGAGCTTGTGTCTGCCATATCACCACATCCAAATCTTTGATATTGTTACCCATTTTCAGCTTTATATGTGCTATGGGTGCAAGATTTTGTAGGAGCTATTACAATGTGTAATAACCCTCTCTAGTATTTCTGTAAAATATTTATTTATCTATTTATTCTGTATTTTCTGTTAATATGCAATATTTGAACATTCATAGAATATTTACAACAGGAAGTAAACCCACATTAAACAACTAAACATTAACACTTCATGTGATATTTCTGTATTAAAGGCCTCTGAAAATTGATAATAATATTGGTGCAAGGAACAACTAGAAACTCTCTTAATCAATATTATTCAGAATATCCAAATTGAATACTGATGTAATATTATACCAATTGAAATAATATGCATAATATGCATACAAATAGGCTGCAATACCAACCTAAAATCCAACGATTGATGCCTTGTTCAGAGTTTGGCCATATGGCTACTCATAAAATAGAGTACAGCTGCAATTTGAAGTGAAGAATCAATACTTTGAATATTTTACAGCCCTTTTTGAAAATGTTATGGCCCCACCAAAGTAGTTACGACGGCCAGCAGATAAAGATATCCAATATAAATTCAGACCTCCATAGATGTATGGTGGTCAAAGCAGGTAGAAATTTAACAAGGAAATATGTGGGTCCCAAGGTAGTAATATACTTAGAAACTAGTAAGGAAAAAATGAACAACAATATCACCATATAATATGACATGGTATGATGCCCATATGATATCAATGTATTTCACCACAAAATGTACGATAGCCAAATATCAGTTAATTGTTGGAAATTGTTGTCATTGATGTCAAAGGAGGAAAATCATTGAGATCATGGCTGACTCTCCTCATATGTGATTGCCCCTTGAAGAAGTTAAAATTAAATAAATAATATGTTCTAATTGCTGGCCAACCTACATTGGAGTTAAAAATTAAATTAAATTATTTTTAATTCATAGGGCCGATCCCCTCATCGTGGTGCCCAATTCTTTGTGAAATTAAATTTGAATAAATTTATTATTTATAGGGGCCGACGCCTATTGGAGCGCCCAAATTTGGTGATGAAAAGGTGCAAGGAAAAGGTATAAAATAATGAATGGTTGCCTCCTTTGTTAACATATACATCGCTTCAAAAATTCGCCTCCTTTGGTGAAGATATAAATATTGTTTGTGGATTGTGGAGAAGAGGGTGTGTGGAAGACAAATTGATAAATCAAATATACACCAGTAGATTTGGTTGAAAGGAAAATGTAATGTCCCCTTCAAAAATTCGCCTCCTTTGGTGAAGATATAAATATTGTTTGTGGATTGTGGAGAAGAGGGTGTGTGGAAGACAAATTGATAAATCAAATATACACCAGCAGATTTGGTTGAAAGGAAAATGTAATGTCCCCTTCTTAGCTCGTTTCAGTTCTCATTGGGTTAGCCTATTATTTGACCCTTGTAGGCTAATACCGTGGGTTAGAGGGTCATGTGTGGCAGATATCTGGTTAGTTGGTGATGATTTTCTTCTCTGGAGTTTGGCGTTATTCAGGTTTAGCCTTTGGGGAGTGTTTTGGGACTCAGTTGTGCACACTTACTATTTATAGTAAGTCACCCGATTGTCTAAGTCCAGTGTTACTATTTTTGGAAAGCTACCTGGATGCTCAGTGGATGCAGTGGTTGACCTCCTGGTTCAAACGACATGGAAAACTGATGATTTATGAGTAAGATATGTTATTTTAATTATTATTAAAGTTAATCTTTAATAATAATTAATTATTTTAAAATAAGTGCATCATAATGTTATAATTTGACTTTATGTCAATGGGGCCATTTAATGACTTAAAAGTCAATTAATAAAGTACATTGAAAAGGGCGCCCATTTAATGAGATATTATAGAGTACAACAAAAACACATTTTAGAATATATTTAATGATGAAAAAGGCTTCTTGGGAATCATGCTTTTTGAGGAGGATATAAAAGTTGTTGAAATATTGACATTGATGTCAAACAGATGCATACCTAAAACAAGAATGTAGTTGATTGTTAAGACAACAATTCAAATTATATTCCAGTTATTAAGAGAACAAGACAAACAAACAGATCAGATATGTGTCTTCACAAAAGCAATGCAAGTTCATATAATTAAGGCTTCTTTGATAAACAAAGTGATTAATGTTTAACTAAAAGACGTGTTCTTCAGATATTTGTCTTCACAAAAGCAATGCCAGTCAATATACAAAGAGATTAATGCTTAACTAAAAGACATGTTCTCTTTCAGATAAAGACGTCTTTAATAGACAAGGATGTATTGTTTGGAGTGTCTCTTACTAAAGTCGTGTTATCAGACATAAACCTTCTAATCTGATTTGTTAAGAGAAACACAAACCAATTTCTGAAAAGACATATTTTGATCTTTGTTGAAGAATCATGAAGAATGATAAAGGACATCTCTTTCCCTTGAAGTGATGCAAATCAAAAGAGACATGCGTTTTAAAAAGGAGAGTTATATCCTCTAAAAGTGTGACTCATCCTTAAAAGCAGATTTGATCAAAGGAGATTTAATTAGAAGAATTGATTAAGTTAAACAAATCAGATTTTATAAAGTGATAGTTCTTTCAAAAGGTGCTGTCCCTTCATTAGAAAGTTGCAATCTTTGAACAACTTATATATATGGCATCCATTTCAAGTTTGCAAGTGTGGTTGTAAACTTGTAGGCTGTTCATATCAGAAGTCCCATCTTCTTGTGTGGGCTTAGGGTGAGATCATTCATCACAAAAGCAGATTGGAGGATTGGGAGAGTGCAGATCTGATTGAAGGCAATTTTCTTTCATCCATCAAGTCAAGGTTGGTGCCTTGCATTAGGGGTTAATTCTCCTTGTAGGTTGGTGACTACTAAATAGTTAAGGGGCTGGTGCTCCTTGTAGGTTGTAGCGTACTAAATCTTCATCAATAAGTCAAGTAGGTTGGTGCCTGCTTTCTTTTGTAAAAAGACATTTAAAACATTTCAATAATTTGGAAGTCAACTAAATTGTATTGATTCATATTATAAGTTGATATTGAATAAAGGTTTGATAAAGTAAAGTTTGTATTGATTTACTGATTCACCCCCCCCTCTCAGTAAATCTTTTGTGCTCTTCAAAAGCAATGAAAATTCATTTTTTATTCTTCTACACTTGTCATTTATGTGCTTTTTGGAGCTTTGTTTTGGAGGACGTGAGAACTAGTGGTTTTCAGTATTCATGGCATTGGAAAGCATAGCTGCTTCAGTGTTTTCAGCCTCCTGAGGGTGTGCAATATCATCTGAAGGAAGCTCTTAATGGTGGCTGCAAATCAGTAGTCATATCTGAGCAGATTGGAGGAGTTTTAACCAAGTTCTTAAAGGGTTTATGTACAGAAATCTGAAATACACATGTTTGCTGATCATTAATGTTCATCACAGCCTTGCTGGGCCGTACACAGCAGAATCTAGAGGCTGTACAATTCTTCATTTTGCAGGCTGTACAGTCTTGTAACCAAGGCATTTTCTTCCTAGGTCAAAACGCCTTGTCTTTTGAGGTGATATCACTTGCAATAGGGGCGGCTAGGGGTTTGAGATACATCAACATCTTTTATTGTGTGGAGAAATCAATCGCTTGTGCAAGTCGACCTCTGCAAGGGTTTTGCCAGTGCTGATTTTCGTTTCCATATTTTTGCAAATAATTATGTTCAGCATTTCGGAGTATGATTTTCAGAAGAAGTTTCATTAAAGCATTTGAATTTGATAGCCATTGTAATTATTAATTAATAGAGATCAATATCAGTTTCAGATTAGCTCTATTTTGTTTTACTTGCATATGCTCTTTATTTCCTGGTATTGGTTTGCAAATATCCAAAAATAACACAAAAGACCAAGAAAACTACAAAAAACAAAAAATTAGACCAGCAGTTGCAAAGAAATTGTCTCAGGGAGAACAAGAGTTCTTACAAAAAAAATTGAAGATCATTCAAAGGCAGATTTTTGAAGGAGGATTTACAACAAGAACAATACTTTGTCCATCAAGAGGTTTGTGCCTCATATTGGAGAGGTTGGTGCCTCATATTGAAAGAGATTGGTGTCTTATATTGAGTTGGTGCTCAAGTGGTTGGGGTTGGTGTCTCCAATAGGTTGGTTCCTACAAAACTTGTAATAGAATTTTGTATAAGCAATATTTTGCTGTGGTTTTCCCCTGAAAGGGTTTCCACATAAATCTTGTGTTCCTCTTGTGTTCTTATTTGTTGATATTGTGCATTTAAAGTTATTGTGGTTGTTAATTTGAAAAAGTGAAAAGATAGTCTTATATTGATCCACCCTCCCCCCCCTCTCCCCTCAGTATAAGCTTGTGTTCACCAATTGGTATCAAAGCTAGTTCCTTCAAAGTATAGCTTAATTGCTAGAAGGAAGATCATAAGAGCACACATGTCTTGCCAAGAAGGATTGTCCTCTAATAGAGCTCCATTGTTTGATGGAACAAATGATGCTTTCTAGAGTGTAAGAATGCACACCTACCTAATGGCTCTTAGATTTGATATTTGGCAATTTGTAGTGGATGGTTATATTGCTCCATCATCTACACCTATGAATTAGGTTGGAAAGAAGGCGAGTGAGAACAATGCAAAAGCCATGAATGCAATTTTGTGTGGACTATCAAAATCAGAATTTGTCAGAGTGATGCATTGTGCATTGACAAAAGAAATGTGGGACAAACTTCAAAAGACCTATGAAGGAGACGAGAAGGTTAAGAAAGCCAAGCTCCAAACTCATAGAAGGAAATTTGAGAGCTTGAAGATGAAAGATTAGGAGAACATAGCAGCCTATCTACTTCGTGTAGATGAAATTGTTAACACTATCAGAGGCCTTGGAGACAAGGTTGAGAAGGCAATAATTGTGCAAAAGCTATTAAGGTCTCTTCCTTTGAGATTTGATGCCAAAGTCTTTGCTATTGAAGAAATGAAATATTAGATAACAGAATGTCCCCTTCTCAAACCTGATCTTTCTAGTGACCGTTGGCCTTTTCCTTGGGAACCCGAAGGCTAGTCGGAAGATAAATTAGGGTTTCCTATTTTTGAGGAGGTCATTGCTCAGAGATGATGGATTCAATGGCGGATCTTTTCTGGGTTTTCAGAGAGCTTCGCAGTGGTGTGTTCATCTCGGCATTCAGAGCATTTTCCGGAATTTACTATTTTTAGTAAATTCTATTTTTGGCAGTTCAACAGTCGGGTCCAGCATGGTTGACTTCCTATGTAGTTTGATCAGTTGGCTTGCTCATTGATGGCTTCGGGGCGCATTTGGAGAGATAAGTTGTAATAATTAATTAAAGTCACGTTTTAATATTATATTATAACGTTGACCCCCTTGGCCTAGTCTGATGACTTCAAGTTGTTTTAAAAAAAAAGTGGTCTTGAGGGTGGCGCCTTCATAAAGGATTATTTCTTATTTTTCTAAAGTCAAAACCAAGCTCTAAAGTGGACGCCATGATTAAAATATTGAATTTAATTAAAATGGCCAATATTGAATTTGGAAGAAAAAGGACGCCATTCCTTAAAGAGGATTAGGGTTTTGACTTGAAGAAGAGATTAGGGTTTCATGAAGTCAGCAGGAAATTATATAAGGAAGACTTGGTTCATCATTTGGGGATCTTTTGTCTATGCTAATGTTATGCTGCCGAAATGGTTATTAAATTAAATTATTTGTTAATTCATACGGCCAACCCCCTCATAGGGGTGCCCAATTCTTTGTGAAATTAAATTTAAATAAGTTTATTATTTATAGGCGACTACCCCCATTGGAGTGCTCAAATTTGGTGATGAAAAGGTGTAAGGAAAAGGTATAAAATAATGAATGGTTGCCTCCATTGTTAACATATACATCCCTTCAAAAAGTCATCTCCTTTGGTGAAGATATAAATAGTGCTTATGGATTGTGGAGAAGAGGGTGTATGGAAGACAAATTGATAAATTAAATATACACTAGGAGATTTGGTTGAAAGGAAAACAATTGAAGATCATTCAAAGGAAGATTTTTGAAGGAGGATTTTCAAGAATAACGATACTTTGTCCATCAAGAGGTTGGTGCCTCATATTGGAGAGGTTGGTGCCTCATATTGAAAGAGATTGGTGTCTCATATTGAGTTGGTGCTCAAGTGTTGGGGATTGGTGTCCCCAGTAGGTTGGTGCCTACAAAACTTGTAAGAGAATTTTACATAAGCAATATTTTGCCGTGGTTTTCTCCCGAAAGGGTTTCCCCATAAATCTTGTGTTCCTCTTGTGTTCTTATTTATTGATATTGTGCATTTAAAGTTATTGTGGTTCTTAATTTGAAAAAGTAAAAAGATAGTCTTATACTGATTCACCCACCCCCCTCTCAGTATAAGCTTGTGCTCATCATTAATACCACAATAGGAAATGGTATGGCTAAGGCAGAAATGGCACGACCAAGAATACTTTTAAAAGACAAGATCTGCTACTTAATATCCAATAAAAAATATTACTTCAGAAAACTTCCAAAAATTTAAACTTATTTTGAAGTCTTCAACAAATTGGAAATCCCAACATCAAAATTGAAATTAGAATAAATTGTAACCATTCAACACAACTACAAACCTTGAATGGAATCACCTCAAATAGACAAGAGGGTTATTATTCTGCAATCCAAAATGGAAACAAAGGGTTTTTTGTCATCCAAATTTTCTACACAATGTTGATGTTATTGCAGCTTCGGGCTTCATACTTCCTTAATTATTTGTGATTATTTAATGGAAACATATCTCTAAGATGGCCGACCTCCTTTGTAATTATTATTTATTATTTGTAATTATTTTTATGGTGGCCGACCTTGTCCTTGATAAGGTGCGACCCCTCTAAGCAACATGTATATATAGAAGGTCACTTTCTCTCATTTGTGCATCAATTAAGTTCAAGCATTTATTCTCTTCCAAGTGCGAATTCTTCAAGGGCAGATCAATCAAGTGCAGATTGCGAATTATCAAGAGGAGATAGCGAATATCTTAAGGGCAGATCTGAGTTACAAGGAAGTGCTGATTACTTGTTATCATTGCATCTTGTGAAGGTGCTGCATATCGGCCTTGAGATTGGCCTCATTGTAATGAGACTTGTTGCCATTATTGATATATAATAGAGAGATATTTGTTGCTGGATTTTTCCCCTCAAGAGGAGGGTTTTCCCAAGGTATTTGCTGTGTCTTTGTGTCTGATTTTGAAATTAATTTCTGTGCGTTAAATCTGATCATAAAAACTAACATGGTATCAGAGCAGGTTTGAAGAAGATCTTGATCAGATTGTTATTACAGCGATACTCTTTACTCTCTTTCTCATCGTTGTTTACTTCTATCTCTTCATCAAGATGGTGATCGGTCTTAAGCTTGAGGATAGACTTGAGGGAGCATCTAATTTCACATCTTGGAGATTCAAAATTATGCTCACCTTGGAAGAAAGTGAATTGGTCGAGTTTGTGGAGAGCAAAGTCCCCGAACCTATTGATGAGGAAGAGAAGGTACAGTGTTAGAAGAAAGATATCAAGGCGAAGAAGATGTTAGTTGATTCCGTGAAGGATCATATCGTTCCTATTGTCTCCAAGTTGAAGACGGCAAGAGAGATGTTTAAAACTTTGGAGGAGATGTATGAAATCAACAACACAAGTCGGGCACTTGCATTAAAGCAACAACTTCATCATGTTAAGATGGCGAAAGGAGAATCTGTCATCGCATACTTCATGAAGATTTCCGAATTGAGAGATCAACTCTCTTCTATTGGTCATTTTGTTGATGTCAAGGATTTGACCATGTTGGCTCTTAATGGTCTTCCTTCATCTTGGGAGTCTTACATTCAAGGAATCAGTGCGAGATTGAAACTTCCCAAGTTTGATCGTTTGAGGGCAGACTGTATTCAAGAGGAGTCTAGGTTGGCTGCGAGAGGTATTGGTCGAAGCTCTACAAATGAAGACATTCATGTTCTTTCCACTCAATCCTCGAAGAAGAAAGGGAAAGATGGAAAGAAAGGATATTTCAAGAGGAATAGAGATAAAGGAGTTGATGGTGCTCCCGCATTCAAGAAGAAGTGGGACCTCTCTAAAGTCCAATGTTTTCGTTGTGATATGTTTGGTCACTATGCAAAGGATTGCCCCACCAGGCCTAATCAGCATGCTTCATTTGTGGATGTGGATGAGATCTCCCCTCAGAAGGATTCTAGGGAATTTCTATTCTAAGTCATGGGCTTGTGTTCAAGCCGTGAAGGTTGTGTGCTGATCTGTGTGCAAGAGCAACGTATCTTACTCTGTCCAGTATTTGCATCCATCAGAATATTTAAAGAGATAAGTATTCTTTGTTTGCTGAGTTATATCATTTAGTTGGATCTTGTAATTAGTAAAGAGAGATAGTGGTTTCTCTCGAATTGTGTTCTCTAGCTTAAGATCCTTTGAAGATTTCATTTATTGCAAGTTATTTCATGCCGGTTGTGAAGATTTTTGAGTGTGACTCTGAAATAAAAGGAGAATTACAATTTCGATGGTGATTAGCTAGTCGCATCGATATCATTCTCTAATGCATGAACTATGATAAAGCCTTGAACTCTTGGAGAGAGTTGGTTCTAATTGCTAACTGCATAATGCATTCAAGAAATCTATAGTTGTGTAGATTATCTTTTGTTGTGTTGAGTTTAGCACTCTCGAGAGGAGTAAACGATGGAAGAAAGAGTTATTTCAGAATTCAATAAAGATAAGTTCTTTATCCCTTCATTCTGATCTTTTGATATTTGCTACATGTTTCACTTGTAGGTTGATTTCTTTATTCATTGTTCATAACACTCTTATGTGTTCATGCTATAACTTGTCATAGTAAACCTTGTATGATTCTAGCCTTGATATTTCTTTGGATAGTTATAAACTGTTTGTAATCTCTCTCTATATCGCTTCCAGGATGGATCGAGAAGTAAGAAGGTGATGAGAGATTGCTTAGTGATGAAAAGCTTGAGGCATCTTGTGAGGAAGTCATGCCGACCAAAGAAATGATCAAGCGTGAAGTCACAACTTGCAGCCATGGGACTGAGTTGGTGGCTAGAGGGAGCTCACTTCCAAAAGCCTTCTTTGCAATCTCTAAGCAGGGATCAAGAGGGAGTTTTGTAACTCACTGAGAAGAAGTGAAGATTACTGTATTGCAAGGCTAGGTGTGCTAAACCCTTAGAGGATCCCTTCAGCTGCTAAGATCAAAATTGTTCAAGACTGTCATCTGGATTTGACATTGGTAGCTCTGCAAACCTATTCAGAATAGTGTGATCTGGGATGAGGTTGAGGACTATCCTGAACTCTCTACAGTACCAGAGGTGTACATTGGAAAACATTTATCTAAGGCAAGTGTTGCAGGCAATCTTGGACAAAGAGGTCAGAAGGTTAATGCAAGTGCTTGAAGATTCAAAGGGAGCCAACTGAACCTGAAGAAGATGGTAATCTAGATGATCTTGGCTCTTTATGTTGATTTATGAAAACAAATTTTCAGAAGCTTAAGGAGGCTGCAGCTAGTTCAGATCTGGTGGATCCTACTATGTACATTCAGTTGACTGGATCGATGATGTATCTATACTAAACCAAATTACAGTAAGTGCATTTTGTCAAGTTCATGTGTGAACCAAGGCAAGTACATCTTGTTGCAGCGAAACATATCCTGAGATACTTGCGTGGCACAGTTGGATATGGGTTGAGATATTCCTCTGATGTGGACTTGGGACTACATGGTTATACTGATTTTGATTGAGCGGGGAGTGTCACCGATCAGAAGAGCACCTCTGGATGTTGCTTCAATTTGGGATTCGCTATGATTTCCTAGTGCACTAGGAAGCAAATATCTATAGCATTGAGTGGCCAATAGAGGCAAAGTATACGGTAACTTGTATAGTGTACCAGAAGCAAAGCAGGTTTCGTAAGCCTTCGCGTGATTGTTTGAAAAATCAATGGAGCCTACTATCATTCATTGTGATAACCAAGAGTTATGTGAAGTTTTATGTCAATCTTGTACTCTATGATAGAACCAAGCATGTTGAGATCAAATACCACTATATCGTAGATATGGTATTGAGGAAAGCCATACAATGAGTATATCAGCACTAATGAGCAAATGGCAGACATTCTCACCGGGCCTCTCTCCAAGATAAAGTTTGTATACTTTCGAGATAAGCTTGGTATGGTGGAGAATACAGCCTTCATTGAGAAAGAGTCTCAGTATCAGTGATCCTCATTAATGTGTTCTTCTATGTGAGAGAGAAGTTTGAGGTGAAATCCCTTGATTAATGAGTTCTTCTCTATGAGAAGTTCGAGGTGAAATCCCTTGATTAATGAGTTCTTTGTGAGAGAAGTTCGAGGTGAAATCCCTTGATTCCACCCTCTGGGAGAGCCATGGTGGATGTCATGTGTGTGACTCCATGACAGCATCACGTGAGAGAGTCTATGATGATTCCTCTTGTACTTGTGTTTTCACCCTCTGGGAGAGCCATGGTGAAAGTCATGTTGAGGTGACAACATCACGCAAGTGATGAACACTTGTACATACCATACATGGTTGTAGCCATTATGGTTGATATCATGATGAGGTGATATCTGATATCACGATGAGGTGATATCGTTTCTTTTCCACATATGGTTGTAGCCATTGTGGTTGGCATCACAATGAGGTGATGTGTCTTGTGCAGCAGGAAGTATTCCTCCCTAGCTGAGAGGAAGTGTTGATGTTATTGCAGCTTCGGGCTTCATACTTCCTTAATTATTTGTGATTATTTAATGGAAACATATCTCTAAGATGGCTGACCTCCTTTGTAATTATTATTTATTATTTGTAATTATTTTTATGGTGGCCGACCTTGTCCTTGAAAAAGTGCGACCCCTCTAAGCAACATGTATATATAGAAGGTCACTTTCTCTCATTTGTGCATTAATTAAGTTCAAGCATTTCTTCTCTTCCAAGTGCAAATTCTTCAAGGGCAGATCAATCAAGTGCAGATTGCGAATTATCAAGAGCAGATAGCGAATTTCTTAAGGGTAGATCTGAGTTACAAGGAAGTGTTGATTACTTGTTATCATTGCATCTTGTGAAGGTGTTGCATATCAGCCTGAAGATTGGCCCCACCGTATCGAGACTTGCTGCCATTATTGATACATAATAGAGAGATATTTGTTGCTCGGTTTTTCCCCTCAAGAGGAGGGTTTTCCTGTGGCATTTGTTGTAGTCTTTGTGTTCAATTTTGAAATTAATTTATGTGCATTAACATGATCATAAAAACTAACACTAACCTTGTTCCTTAAAATTTAAATGTTATATCTTATTTATTTACAATCATTCATGTTGAAAATATAAAAGGAAAAAGTTAATTATTCTTTTTAGTTTGAAAAAAAATGAGTTAATTATGAAATTATGTAGTTGCAAATTTAAGGTATAATACACATCCCTTGCAACACACCAAAAGAAATTCAAAAGGCCTTAAGATAAGTTGTACAAGGATTATCTAAGGATTCTTGTATATGCCACAAGGACATGTGAGGTCTAATATGTGAATTTAAAAGTACAAAAAATTTAAACAACCAAGAGAAGAGGACCCATCCTTCTGCTTCACTTCCTTAAGGTATAAATTTCTTGGAGACTTAGCCCAAATGACAAAGTCGCAACTTCCAAGAGGTGTGACTTTCAATTCACACCTCACTATTTATACTCCATCAGGATATAGAAGTTGAGGCCATCCCTTGGGGTGATGAAATCCCCAAGAACCCCCCCTAAAAATTAAAAAATAAGATAACACTTATTTTTTATCCTCAAGATCACCTTAAGGTGCAAGAGGAGAGCATATGTAAGTGTATCTTATGGTTTAAAAGATATGTAAATTGTTAACCCAAATAAAATGTGAATGTGAATTTTAACCCAATTTCAATGTGAGAACAAACAAAGTAGACAAAGCACACAAAATAAAACTTTCTATAAGAAAATATTTAGAATTTTTTTTTGTAAAACCACTTAAGTTAGTAGTTTACAAGATTGAATCTTTTACAAACAAAAAGACACACATAAAAGTTAGTAAAAAACAAAAAAATGTTAATCCTACTAAAAATAAACTTTAAAAACATATTCTTTGGATTTTTCTAATAAGTTTATATAAAAAGCACTAAAAAGGGAGGAAAAATGAAAAATTTATGACTAATTAAAGTTTCAAATAAAAGAGTTGAGTTTAAATTAAAATACTTCAATTATAGAGAAAATTTTGAGTATTATTTTCACCATTGCATGCATCTCTAAGACATATTTCCAACAACTATAAAAAATTGAGAACTTAATAAAAAATGCACAAGTTATAGTGATTTTAGTAATGGTACTGCTTGTTATAAAATTATGATTAGGATTGGATATGACCTAAGCCCCTATTCATTGGCCCCTAGTCAGCCAATTGACTAGCAGCTAGAGGGTTAGGGGTTGATATTTAAGCTCGTAAGGTCTTAACAATACCAAGGGTCAAATAGGTCTAGTGACCAAGCTCTAAGAAAAATCCTAAGGATTGATTGCCAATATGACCAAGGATAGACACAAAAGAAAAAATGAAAACTAATTAAAATTTTGAAAAACTTGAATCCCTATTGACTTGAAACACCTGATAGATTTTAATTTAAAGTTGTGATGTGTGGATTTCAAAGGGGAATTAAAACCATTTTAAAAAGTTATGTTGTTCAAATTTGAAAAATATAAATTAAAGCTTAATAAAGATTTAAATCAAAATGGCCAAATTTTAAAATAATTTTGAAAAAAAAATTAACACATGCTAACCCTCACATATGCCTCCCTAAGTATACTATATGATGGATATACATAAACATGTGTATATTTCATGCATACATTCCAATGGGTGTGTGTATCTATTTAAAAAATGAATATACTTCTATGCAATGCCCAATATGTGGGTATATCACCTCTATGTGTATATGTTCTATAATTATGTATATAAATGTTGTATATATAGAAGAAAAAACTCAAAAATGATTGCATATACTTCTTGTTGCCACTGTGGATATATTTTCTTCCAATAGCGACCCCAAAACTAAACCTTGCTGAAATAATTTACATATGTCAAAAACCATTTTGTATTGTTGAACACCCATAATACTAAGAGAGGGGGTGAGTCAATATTCTCTTAAACCATTCAAACATTAAACATCCAATCACCAAAGCATATTCAACTGTAATAAATAAAGAAAGCATGAAACATTTCTTTTTATGTGGAAAACCCAAAATGGGAAAAGTGATGGTTAGGGTTAGCTCACAATACATTATAACTGATTATTGTATATTTATAGTAATTCTCATTGCAGGTGGACTCACTATCCACAAAGAAAAAAAATAAAGAGAGATAGTGGCTCACAACCTATTTTTTAACTGTTACAATTGCATCATTCATATGCATGAAATACAGTTCCATTGAAGCTCAAAAAACTAACTTTACACACTTCATTTGATTTAGATCTGACACTTTGCTTTGTTATGCATTTACAGAACTTTGATCTTCAACTCAATATTCACAACTTAAATTCACATTGCTATGATAATATTCACATGTAGGACCTTCACATTATACATCAGATGCTCATCCCATACATTAAAACACCAAAAATATATAACATATATATCCACATCAACTCTAACAATAATTAGGTTCACCTAATTAGATGTAACTCAAAATATGACTTGTTGGCTACAAAAATTTTCATCCACACTATGCACCACAATTCAAAACTCAAAGGAACTTAAAATAGGTTGGAACGAACCTATATTAGATCCCACATAAGACTACAATACTTATTTAACCTTCACATGCCCTTAAACTTGTTAGGTCAGCATGACATAAGACCTAATAACAAAAACCTTCAACTGTGTATCCACATGCCAACAGGTGGACCTAAAAACTCAATGCTAACTGGAATCCATACTCTACTGCCATCTATAAACTTATCCTCAAAAGAATAAAGCCAAAACCTCATCTATGGAGACATGTGGAGTCTCCCACATAAATGCACTGCACAAAGAATAATTGTAACTGCTATGTTGAACTTTATTACTCATATCTCTCAAACCATTTGTCAAAACATGATGAAATATGGAAATTAGATACATCTGAAATCCACAAAAATAATGTGAGAAGCATAGAGTGAAACCTTTATTTGCGGAGTGGTGCGAACCCAAAAACAAATGTACTATTACACTAAATTAGTTGTATTGACACTTAGTCAATTTCCCACACAACTTACTTTTTTGGATGAAACCATCTTGCAAAGATGTCTTCCTCATCAACTCAAAAAATTTCTCTTAGAACTCATCAAAATGTCTGCAACTAAAATCTTCACATAAGTTACAATGTTGACATCAATGACAACACTACAACACATTGTTATTTACCTTTGCTTGTTCCTCATGCTCATGTTGCTAACTTCCAACAATCTCCCCAAACTTCCAACAATCTTGCCTTTTTCATTTATGGCAACATGTTAAAATCTCCAAAACATTCTCCCCCTTTAAAATCAAGGGCAAAGGGAACCTATACAATAGCTATGACTATCACTGGAACTCCCCCCAAGTCATGTGCTAGAGAAAAAACCTAAAAATTAGACAAGAAACAACACTATATAGTCTGCATATGTACAAAGAATATGAACATAAACACTAAAATGCATAAAAATTGAGAAATATGTCAATTGGAGGTGGTTGACGCCTCCAAATTTTGCAAATGGGCCTCCCATGCTTTCCTAACTTCTTCCCAATGTTTCTTAGCTATCACAAACAATCTACATTGTGTTTCAAATTCCATAAGTAGCTCTTCTCCCTCTTTCAGAGTGCTCGGTACCTGATTCATTTGCTTGAATTTGTTCACACTCAAAAGAGCTTTTGAAACAAGTAGGAGTTTGGGATTTACCAAGTCCTTTATCTCCCCAAATTTTAGGATAATGTTTTCTTTCTGGGCTTGTAGTTAAAAGAATTTCATGTGCATGTTTTCTATTAGATTCCTTGTTTCTCTAGTTAGGTCAATTGCTAGATCATAGGCACTTGAGGCAATATTAATTTGAGACTCAATAGATTCAATCTCCTTATACTCTCTGTGGCTCTAGGCCACTTCATGCCATATTTATATAGATTTTTCAGAATATAGTATAAAACTAAATCCCAATCAACAATAGAGCACAATGGAAAGCAAGAAACATAAAACATGAAACAAAGTCTGGTTTTTTCAAAGCCTCCCTTGAATGACCTCCATTGGCCTTCTCCATCTTGCAATAATGGTGATTGCCCTCAAATTTGGAGTGCAACTATGACCTATGCCTAAGACAAGCAAGATATTGAAGTATTATGAGTGCTCAAGTATTCAAGTTCTCAAGCATGCTGAAAATAACTCGTGTGCTAAAAAATGTATGTATGAAAATGACTAGAGAGAGACCCCTTTTAAAGAATGTCAAATTGAGAATGGATGGCCAAGATTAAAAGTTTATAAAAACCTAAGATCAAAGGTCAGGATTCAATGTGATGGGGAGCATTAGGGTTAGGGCAACATCAGGTCAATGTTAGGGCAAGCTTTGAAATGAAGGGTTGAGACTTAATTGAAAGCAATTAAATCAATGGTGGAGAAAAAGAGGTAGTTGGAATAATATAAATTATTTAATTTATGGAGGAAAGTTGATTTTTGGGAGATAATGGTTTAATTCATAAATGGGAATAAGACAAAAGGAAATAAATAATTATTTTAATCATTTATTTGGTGGGATGGAAAGTGGGTTAAATGAATAATTTTATTTGATTGAAGGATAAATGGTAATGTTATTAAATAATTGGAGGGAATAAGGATTAATTAGTGACACACGGTTTAAATAAATAAATGTAATTTATTTGTTTAAATAATTATGGAGGAATAATTAGAAATTATGACATTAGGACATAATCAAATGATTTAATTATGTGAGGGAGAAGCATGGTCATCATAGAAAATATGGTTTGCAAGTTGAGGGCATTTTTATGTGTCTACATTTTTCCCATCTTTGACATGATGCAGTTTATCGCGTTGTGTCAAAGAAAACAAGTCAACAATGTGCCCTAGTGTGAAAGTGAGGAGAGGAAGG
>VDFB02000007.1:33473965-33530002 GCA_007258455.2 Sequoia sempervirens | reverse complement strand
TATATTATTTAATATATATATTATATATATTATTTAATATATATATATATGAACAATTAATTGTTAAATTATTTTTAATAAATTTTAAATGTAATTTTATATATATATCAGTATTTCTGTATATATGTGTGTGGGATTATGAATTTAATATGATTATTTTTATAAATTATAAGAATATAGTTTAATTGAGGAAATCAGGGATATGCTATGAGGTTATTAGTAAATTGATTGAACAAATAGGATTAAAGTATTAAATTTAAATTCCTCAATGGTGCCAAGTGAGTATTAGATAATTTAATGATTATTTAAAAAGCTGATTTTAAAATCAATTACCTTTATTTAGAAATTTCTATTTTTTGAATTATTATAGATAATCAGGAAATCATTAAATATAAAAATAATGTTTCAAAGGCATATGATTAAACGATATTTTAATAGTTAAAAGAGGAGCGTTAAAATGATTATCTCATTTGTATAGAGGAAATATAATTGACGTATGACCAAACGTTTTATTTAAAATATTGATTTTGATTAATTAATTTATTTTATGGTTGAAATATGGATTAAGTGATTTAGTTTAATTGTTTATTTATTAAATGACTTGATTTTGAATATATTCATGAAACTTAGAGATATGAGAATGATTTATTTTAACTAGATGAATTTGTTTATTATAATACCTCGATTATGAATACAACTGTTAAACGTAGAGTAAGGGTTGATTATTTTATTCAGATGACTTTATTTATTGGAACGCTTTGATTAGGGAAGTTAATTGTGAAATTTAGAGTAAATGATTGGGTTGTAAATACTTCAATGTTGGGAAATGAATTTGGTGTATTTGATTGAGTAAATGCAAGATTGAAAACTGTGTTTGACTGGGTTTAGGAAACCCTAACATTAGATATTGAGTTGCCTGGAATGCTTTTCTATCATGTTTCTTTCATTCTCCATGTCAGGAAAATGGGGTTAAGGGTCTATGTAAGTCTTCCAGAGAAGTTCTTTAGAGTGGGATGTTTTGTGTAGAGGTTCAATTTGTGAATCACCTTGGGAATGGTGTAGAGTTGTACTATTATGTTGTACCCAGTTTTCACGAACAGGGATTTGTGCCTCTTGGGAAATAGGAGAGGGTAATGAGATTTGTACCTCCTTTGGAAGGAGTGTGTTTTCGTATTTGGTTTCCTCCAGTGTTCGGAGTGAGTTTCCTTGTTTTGTTTCCTCCTTGGATTGGAGAGGTTATGTTGTCTAGTTACCTATTGTGGTATTGTACCTTGTGTGTTGTCGATAGGAGGGTGGCTCTTTGTGGGGGTCCGGCACACAAATGGGCGCCAGGGTAACTCACCTAAAGTTTAACTAAGTGATAATCTAAAAGAATTAATGGGGATCTTTCACACTAATAAAGATAAAGAATGTCTCTCTTGTGAAGCAAGTGAATGATAAGACTCGAGATGAGATGGGACGCATAGTTTTGCGTGGTCAGAGCGGTATTAGAGGTAAGCGGGGGTAACCGGGATGGGGTGCAGTAGCCTAGGAAGGTTGAGCTAGGGTAACTCATGGAAATTTATGCATGACACTCTTCCTATGTGAACAGTCAGTTAGTTATTGTGCAATGTACATGATCTTTGTTCTCTGGAAGCATTGTAACCTTGTGTTAAGTGATATTGTGTCTGTAGTGGTTAAGTGATATTGTGTTTGTAGTGGTTAAGTGTCATTGTGATTGTGGATGTTAAGTGACCTTGTGATTGTAGTTGTTTCTATTTAGTTATGTTTTAGCTTGTGTCTAGTGGTAGATGGTCTTGTGTAGGAATTCCTTGTTACTATCTCCTAGCACAGAGGGAGTGGGACCTTTTGGATTCCACGTGGTCGGGTGGCGTGCATCTTAATCCGTTGGTTCTTCTTCTTGTTCGTGTGGTCGAGATTTCCAGATGGAGAGCTCGCGGGAATCAGTTTCTTCTCATGCCTTGTTCTCTCAGTACTTATTGTATTTTATTACCCCTCTTTTGTTGTCGAGGCAAAATTTGTAATATGTTATCATAATTGTTGGATTTACCTCATTTGGGAAATGAGTATTGTAATCTTATTGTAAACATGTTGTAAGCTATATTGTTTGGAATCATGTGGCACTTCATATTCTTGGATGTAAATTTATTATGAATGGAATGTATGTGAACTTTAATTGTTAAGTAACTATATGATATGGTTTTAATTCATGTTCCGCGTTTAGTTTAAGTAACACGGTGTCGTAGCCTTAGGGAAATGGTTGGCAATGGTTATTGAAATTGTATGTTAGTGTTCTAGCTTTCATGCTGGTGTTATTAAAAAATAGTTCATTTGTTTAGTAATTGCAACTTTCCTAGGGAACAACGTGGTGGAAGTTACATGAATATTATCATAGCGGTGTGAATTTAAGTTGTGAATGTTGAGTAGAATATTAGAGTGATGTGAATGTAGAGGAAAGCAAAGTGTTAGATCTAAATCAAATGAAGTGTGTAAAGTTAGTTTATTGAGCTTCATTGGAACTATATTTCATGCATATGAATGATGCAATTGTAACAGTTAAAAATAGGTTGTGAGCCACTATCTCTCTTCTATTTTTTTCTCTGTGGATAGTGAGTCCACCTGCAGTGAGAATTTCTATAAATATACTATAATTAGTTATAATATATTGTGAGCTAACCCTCACCATCACTTTTCCCATTTTGGGTTTTCCACATAAAAAGCAATGTTTCATGCTTTCTTTATTTATTACAGTTGAATATGCTTTGGTGATTGGATGTTGAATGTTTGAATGATTTAAGAGAATATTGAATCACCCCCTCATAGCTCAGTATTATGGGTGTTCAACAATACACAATGGTTTTTGACATATGTAAATTATTTCAGCAAGGTTTAGTTTTGGGGTCACTATTGCAAGAAAATACATCCACAGTGGCTACAAGAAGTATATGCAATCATTTTTGAGTTTTTTCTTGTATATATACAAAATTTATATACATAATTATAGAACATATAAGCATAGAGGTGATATACCCACATATTGGGCATTACATAAAAGTATATTCATGAAATATATTCATTTTTTAAATAGATACACACACCCATTGAAATGTATGCATGAAATATACACATGTTTATGTATATCCATCATATAGTATACTTAGGGAGGCATATGTGAGGGTTAGCATGTGTTAATTTTTTTTTCAAAATTATTTTAAAATTTGGCCATTTTGATTTAAATCTTTATTAAGCTTTAATTTATATTTTTCAAATTTGAACAACATAACTTTTTAAAATGGTTTTAATTCCCCTTTGAAATCCACACATCACAACTTTAAATTAAAATCTATCAGGTGTTTCAAGTCAATAGGGATTCAAGTTTTTCAAAATTTTAATTAGTTTTCATTTTTTCTTTTGTGTCTATCCTTGGTCATATTGGCAATCAATCCTTAGGATTTTTCTTAGAGCTTGGTCACTAGACCTATTTGACCCTTGGTATTGTTAAGACCTTACGAGCTTAAATATCAACCCCTAACCCTCTAGCTGCTAGTCAATTGGCTGACTAGGGGCCAATGAATAGGGGCTTAGGTCATATCCAATCCTAATCATAATTTTATAACAAGCAGTACCATTACTAAAATCACTATAACTTGTGCATTTTTTATTAAGTTCTCAATTTTTTATAGTTGTTGGAAATATGTCTTAGAGATGCATGCAATGGTGAAAATAATACTCAAAATTTTCTCTATAATTGAAGTATTTTAATTTAAACTCAACTCTTTTATTTGAAACTTTAATTAGTCATAAATTTTTCATTTTTCCTCCCTTTTTAGTGCTTTTTATATAAACTTATTAGAAAAATCCAAAGAATATGTTTTTAAAGTTTATTTTTAGTAGGATTAACATTTTTTTGTTTTTTACTAACTTTTATGTGTGTCTTTTTGTTTGTAAAAGATTCAATCTTGTAAACTACTAACTTAAGTGGTTTTACAAAAAAAAATTCTAAATATTTTCTTATAGAAAGTTTTATTTTGTGTGCTTTGTCTACTTTGTTTGTTCTCACATTGAAATTGGGTTAAAATTCACATTCACATTTTATTTGGGTTAACAATTTACATATCTTTTAAACCATAAGATACACTTACATATGCTCTCCTCTTGCACCTTAAGGTGATCTTGAGGATAAAAAATAAGTGTTATCTTATTTTTTAATTTTTAGGGGGGGTTCTTGGGGATTTCATCACCCCAAGGGATGGCCTCAACTTCTATATCCTGATGGAGTATAAATAGTGAGGTGTGAATTGAAAGTCACACCTCTTGGAAGTTGCGACTTTGTCATTTGGGCTAAGTCTCCAAGAAATTTATACCTTAAGGAAGTGAAGCAGAAGGATGGGTCCTCTTCTCTTGGTTGTTTAAATTTTTTGTACTTTTAAATTCACATATTAGACCTCACATGTCCTTGTGGCATATACAAGAATCCTTAGATAATCCTTGTACAACTTATCTTAAGGCCTTTTGAATTTCTTTTGGTGTGTTGCAAGGGATGTGTATTATACCTTAAATTTGCAACTACATAATTTCATAATTAACTCATTTTTTTTCAAACTAAAAAGAATAATTAACTTTTTCCTTTTATATTTTCAACATGAATGATTGTAAATAAATAAGATATAACATTTAAATTTTAAGGAACAAGGTCAAAGATCCCATATTTGGATACTTTATGTCTCACAAGCCTTAGAACATCATTTTCAAGATGGAGAGCATCACCCAAGTTCTTTACCTATAACCATAGACAGATGATCCCTGCATAGCTTCCTAACTAGAAGTGGTCATACCCTTCAATGAAGAGTATAGTTAAGAACCCCCTAATATTGTCATTTGATCTAGTGTTGTGCCCTACTTAACCAATATTGTCAAACAACTATGGATACCTTCTAACTATGAATGAAATATTTAATTAGTTAAGAAAATTTGGAACATATTGAACTAAAAAGTACAAGCAGAGACTTGCACTCACTTTAGGAAAAGTATTTGAACTATATTCAACCACTATTTATGAGTGGAGTCATTTGTTCACCCATAGTGTAGGGAAACCTACACCCTATGATGAAAAAAAATGAGTCTTGTAGGGATTATAGGTTGATTTGAAATGTCTTTTAATCAAAGAGCAATGAGGAAATTGCAAAATATGTTAAATCATGAAACAATGTCAAAGTGTCAATAAAGGTTAATGATGAAAAATGAGGTTTAGGTTGCTTTTCAAAGTATAAGGTCATGTTTTGGGATGAATAAGGTCTAAAAGACCATGTAATAGGGATTTTAGGGTGTTTAATGTCTTAGAAGGTCAATTAGGTGGAAATTGCATAAACTATGAAATCTTGTCAAGAGTAATATTGACAAAAACAACGCAATTTAGGAGTTAAGTGTTCAAATGTTATTTATGGACGTTGGTTGGAGGTAGTTTGGCTTGAAATGGTTGAAAAATCCTTTCCAAGGCTCGAAGAAGGGGTTGGAGAAATTTGTATCAAATTTTATATAAGAAACACCACGTTCATTGTGCAATTTTTTGTGTTTTTACTGTTTTCTTGAAGATTCTGGGTGTTGTACAGACCCGTACAAGCTTTCCATGATCTAAGATCATCATTGTTTGTGGATAAATGTTTTTACCTTCAATTTCATTTGGTTTGAAGTCTTAATTCATTGTTTTGTGTGAGGAATCAACAAAATATAGAGTTTGCCCTATTTTTGCTAAATCAAGGGTTTGAAAGGTAAATCATAATGTAATTAATCAATCCACCTACTGTTTGACATTGTGACTCATTGGATTGATTTTTAATATGTTAGTATAGATTTTTAAATGTATTTGGGATCAGGGGAAGTCATTTGCATGATAGTTGTGTGATACCTTAAGGCTGAGCAGGATTTTTCCAACATGAAAATGAGGAACTAAGGTTGGGTTTTTGCAGACTAATGTATGTAGGGACCTTGTGAGGGTTTATTGAGTTTTTGCAAAGGTATTGAGAGATGTTTGAAGCATTGGCTTGATTTATAAAGCCTTGGAGATATGTTTTTCATCAAACCCTTGGTATTTGCATTGCAAATGAGGGTTTATTGGGATAGTTAAGAAAAAGCCTTGAATCTACAAATGACTTGTGAAATTGGGAGTTTTGGAATGTAATCACTGACTGTCCAAGATATTTTGTGGTAACAAGGTGTTGAAGGAGTACTTTGTTTGTAAAATAGGGCTAATTTAGTAGCCTTTTTCAAGGTTGGTCTAATGGATCTGTAAGTTGAGTCAAAGGAACCTTTTGTGATCTCTTGGGATATTGTTGAGGAACCTGTGGCAAGTGAAATTTGATGTTGAGTTGGCCATTTTCTGGCCTTTTCAATAAGGATCCTTAATTTGTTGATATTTGGGCTATAATCCTAGTGGCGTTGTTCAAGGACAGTTTGAGTGAATTCACTTGTGATGGAGTTTTCTTTGTTTAAGTCAGGTTGTTTTGTTTGGGAAGTGAGTTTTTTCCACCTTGTCTACATCAACCTACCTCTACTCAACCTGGAGAACCATATATGACCTAAGGTTGACTTGGTCATACTGTTCAACCAATAATTAATCATATCTGAAAGCTCTTACTTAACACACATTAAATCCCTAAGTCAAAATTCAATTGAGTTGATTAGTTATTAATAGCTTTGAATACCCAAGTTACACCATGTAACTATCTAGGTCTTGGCAACTACCACAAGTTCAAAGCTTACCAAACTCATAAGAGTAAGCACTCTGGTAAATATAATTTTGGTAAAAACTTGACAACAAAGATGATAATTTGACCTTATATTAGTCATAACAAAGTATAAAGATATCATTAAAAAAATCCCATGTTGATGGGTATTTCCCATTAGAGAATATTACTCTACCACATAGGGTTTGGTCTTTCTTGACCAAAAGTGAGGTCTTGCTTCAAAAGATTCTATTTTGAATTATCTCTTTTGAAAAAAATTCATGGACAAGAATACAAAGAATAACTAACATAATGAACTGGTTAAGCATCTTCACCAAAGGTCTGGCACTCACTGTGCTTTAGGCTCTTTTACCAACTCTTAGTTTCTTAGCCAACTAATCTTTGGCTTGAATATCTAACAAAGAAAACATGGTTCAACTTTTACCCACAAAAGGTTTCTTAAATGAAATTATATTTACAATTTAATTGCATCTACCCAAAATCTTACCAACTAGAAATAAGAGAAATGATTTCCTTCCTAGATTAGAGAAAGACTCATAAAATAAGTGGCAGATTTTAGTTTTTTACATAGCTAGAAAGAATTTTATAGCAAGATTTATCCATAACTTGTTTAAAGAAGTTATCCATTTCTAATAAACCCTAGAGGTTTCTATTACCACTAAAAAGATAAGAAAAATAAGAAGATATCGATTGCATGTTTGACTAGATATGACTTGTTTGATTATGCTTTCACTCAAGCCCCAAACATGTAGCTCCAAATGACTATTTGAGCTTCTAAAACAACTTTACCGTGTAACTCTAAAGAAACTTTCAAAATGGTGAGAATGGGAAAAAATCCTTCACTAATCAACTCAAGTTATATTGCTTCACAAACTCAACTCTTTTCCCACGCATACAAGACTTACCTCTACACAAATGCTTGTTGTTCTAGTTTGAAACTTTGTAGCAATATTGAGGATAGAAACTCCTCTTTTGCAGCTTTACAATATTATGCAACAACACTTCCCCACTTCCGCAATGAAAAAGATTAAAAAATGATAATGCTCTCATAGAATAACTTCCCTTTATGTACTTTCTTTGCTAGAGAATAGAAACCACAATTTTTCTCTCATTTTTCTTGATAAAAAATAAATAACAATAAGAATACCCCCACTTCAAAGATTTGACAAGATTTTTATCCAATCTAAAACTAACTTCTTTCCCAACTTGGTGAAAAATCTCTTTCTATCTTGGATTTGCGAGATAACTCAGATAATTGAATTTGATTTTAGTTTTAGTGCAAGATAGAAGTAAATAAAAATGGTTCCCAAATTCACTTATCCCCATGACCAAACCATGGAAAGAATCAGTTAAAAATTATGGTTTGAAAATAGTTATGAAAAAAAATAATCATGCAACATAGACACGATGCAAAAGAAGATTTGAGCTGGATAAAATTCAATTCAAAGTCCCAAGTTCACATTGCCCTTGCCACATTGATTGGCAGATTTATAAGATATTTAAAAACCTTTCAAAATTTTCCACCTTAGCGATTATTCCCACGCAGCTGATCTGCTACAAAGCTGGCACAATACATAATGATAACATATTCTTTCAAGAATTAAAGCATAATCATTAGTCTCCCCATTTATTTGGTCAAGCTTTTGACTCCCTTTCCACGGCTTAAATAGGTGCTCAAAATTTTTTTAACAGAACAATTTAAATACATTCAAAGTATTAAAATATTTAAACCACAAAGTGGTGTAAAAATATAAAGTTGGCGATTGATATATCACACCACTATATATTGGTGTTATTGCCAATTAACAAAGAACATTAAAATAATAATTTCCAACTAAAACCCTTCATGTTTTCATTAGTATGAGTACATTTAAATATCGATGACATAAAATAATAGGGTATAATATAACACACACACATATAATTCTATTTTCATTAATGTATGTAAATATATGTACACATGTGAATATATATAAATGTTGATGTATACCCATCGTATACGTATGTAAATATATATCCATACAAGCACACACACACATATATGTTCCTCTTATTATAACATATATATGCATACATATCTTTTATTTATCATACAAGAAAATAGCTACCAATTATCTCAATTTATTTGCAACCCAAATAAAACAAGGAAAACACAACTAAGAAATCGTTGGGTTTTACTTACCTTCAAGACGCTACTGACAAACCTAGACATACATTGATTAAATGAAGTCAAACACTTGGCCTACATGGTTCAAAAAAAACTCAGATGGCATTGCTAGTAAGCCCTTAGACTATACCTTTCTCCTAGGTGATACTCTCCATCTCCCTTTGGAGGGCGTGAGAAAATGATCCTGCAATTCCACTATAGAAAGAACCAAGTAGTTAGTTGTTAACATTTACATCATAATCATATAATTGCATATTCATCAATAATTCTTTTAAATGTATAAAACATCACATCAAATAAAATTCATCATAACATTTGTCGTTCACAATTTCACTAATCACATAATTCATCATTGCATTTACCATAAAGTAAAAACTAGTTTGTAATTCAAATGCGGGGTGTAACAATACATTAACTGGTTGAACTAGGAAGAAAACAATTTAGATAAACACTTTCGTGTAGTAAAAAATGATGAAGAGAAAACCCTAGAAATAAGAATAGATCAAGAAGAAAGGGAAATAGAAGAATTTGTAGAAACTAAAAAGAAATATTATAATGATCCCCTCAAATTGAAGGAGGAAAATATTGCAGCAGAAGGGGATCTCAAGATGGCAAGAATAGGGGACTACTGAGATGAAAAGGTAGTATCCCAAACAATAGAAGCCCTCTCCAAATTTCAAGACTTATTCCCAAGAACCTTTACAATAATGAAAGGAATCAAAGAAGATGTAGTAATGACAACAATTCATCTTAAAGAAGGTGTTAAACCAGTCTGAAAGAGACCTTATATATTGAATCCAAACATGAAGAGAAAATTCAAAACAGAGATAAACAAGATGTTATCTGCTAGAATCATTCAACCGATGGAGGATGTTGATTGGATAAGTCTTATAGTGGTCCAAAAAAAGAAAATTGAACAAATAAGGATATGTGTAGATTTCAAGGAGTTAAAGAAATCTTGCATACATGATCCCCTTCCCAACCCCATTCACTGAAGAAATCTTAGAATTAGTTGTAGGGAGAGAGATCTACTCATTTAGTGATGGCTTTTCCAGATACCACCAAGTCAAGATAAGGGAAGAGGATCAAGCTAAGACCACTTTTGCAATAGAATGGGGATCATATATGTACACTTTGATGTCTTTTAGACAAAAAAACTCCCATGTAATATTTAGTAAAATAATGTTTAACACCTTCCAAGACCTCATCCATGTTTTTCTACAATTTTACTTGGATGATTGGGTTGTTTATGAGTTAGTGAAAAATCATGTACAAGTACTCCACATGATGTTAAATAGGTGTAGAAGCATGCAAATATCAATGAATTCGAATAAATATACCTTTGCAATACCCTTTGGGACCTTATTATGCAATATCATATGTGTAGAGGGACTAATGGTGGACCCTATGAAGGTTGCACTAATACTAAGCTTACCACCACCTAAGAATGCACCAGAAGTCAAGACATTTTTGGGCTACACTGGATACTATATGAAGTTCATAAGGGGACATTCCAGTACTGTTGCACCACGAGAAGAAATCTTGAAAAATAATAAGGGCAGAAATATCGAATGGAATGATGAATCCCAAAAAGCTTTTGACACCTTAAAGCAGAAAATCGTAGAAGCACCAATTCTAATATTCTCATATTGGAACACCTTTCCATGTGTATGTAGACACTTTTGGTATAGCCAAAGGGGAAATACCCACACAACCCAAAGGAAAAAAGGACCATCCCATAGCTTTTGCTAGTAGGAAGTTGTCAGCCATGGAAAGGAATTATACCACCACAGAAAGGGAAGCACTAGCTATGATGTATGTGCTACAGAAATACAAACACTACATTCTCTCTACACTATTTACATTCTTTAAAGACCATAAATTGTTGAAATGTCTACTTAATTAATTGAAACCAAAGAAGAATCAGATGCCCAAGGAGAAGAGTTAACTGGAGCATGCCTATTTTGCATCATTGTGGTATTGAAGGAGCTAGAAGACATTGTCATTTTTCTTTCTACAAGATAATTTCCCAAGGATATATCATTCCAAGATAAATAATCACTTGTGCAGAGGGTTGCACCATATACCCTGGTATAAGGAGAGATACACCATCTTGGGAGAGATGATATTTTGAGAAGAGTGATTTACAAACTTGAGAGAAAGTCATTTTTAAAATAAGTACATGAAGGAGTTACAAGAGGACATAGCTCTAGAGAAACTACAATTAGAAGGGTAAAATTTTCAAGCGTATGGTGGCCAACTCTTCACAAATATGCCATAGAATACACAAAGGATGCAATGTTTTCCAAAGGGTAGGGAAACCTATTGCATGGGAAGAAATGCCACTTAGATTAGTATTAGATCAAAATTAATTTAAAAAATGGGTCATAGAATTCATAGGACCACTTGAGCCTCCGAAAAAACATTCAAAATCCAGATTCATTTTCATCAGAGTGGAATATTTGACAAAATGGGTGGAGGTAGAACCAACAAAATATTGCACCACAAAGACTTCCAAAAGGTTCATATATGATAATACCATACAATGTATGGATTCCCTATGATCATAGTAAGTGATCAAGGTAAACACTTTTTGAATAAGATGATAAAGGAACTACTTCAAAATTTTATGACAACACACAATAGGAATTCCCCTATCGTCCACAAGAAAATGGGGCAAGTGAAGCATTAAACAAGATAATTGGTAAAGCATTAACCAAGATGTGTGATGGGAACAAAAAAAATGGGATGTAAAGGTACTTGTGATAAAATGGGTGTATCACACACCCTACAAAAGGACTACTAAGTTCACACCTTTTCAGTTAGTCTATGGCATTGATGCCACAGTAGTAATGAACTTCATAGTTCCTAATATATGTACCACACTCACTTTGCGGTTGGAAGATTATGAGTCTTTGGCATTGTTGAGATATGGTGTTGTACACCATTGCATAAAATGATTTATTATAATGTTGTAATTAAATAATTATTTAGTAGTGATGCACCTTGGTGGTGTAGTTAATCACACTAGGTAATTATTTGGGGACCACTTGATGTTGTACTATAACATTGTATTATTATTTAATGTGTGAGAGACATTTGATAATAATTTGATATTGAGGAAATATTAAATAAAGTGAAGTCTTAGTACCCAATATTAAATAAGGGTTTAGTGGTTTTGTATTCACATGGTTTTACCTTACCACTAGTAGTATTTTTTGTGAGCTCATATCTATAAAATCAAGTTACACATGTGTAGTGGTTTAGGTTGGTTGAGTGGGTTGTTTGCCATTATTGAGTCTTTCTGAACAGTGCATATGTGAAGCATGGCGTGAGATGTGTGGATTCATGCTTGGACACATGGGGATGCATTGGAGGGCTTGATGCTTCAGAGATATTCATTGTAACTCTTGTATTGTTTTATTGTTGAATAATATGATGGAGTACGGATGCTTTTGGAGGCTAGGTTTTTTCCTCTTGAGGGTTTTTCCAAGGATTATCTTGTGTTATCTTGTGGCTTGTCTATTTGATCTATGCATTGTGGTTACTTGTATGCATGTTTATCTCATATGGGTTATGTAGGAAATGGATTAAGATCATGGGTCAAATGCAATATTTCGTAATAGGCATATTAGATAGAAGACTTGGATAAATTGGATGAGTTCCAATAGATTGCAATATATAACCACCAATTAGAAAGGAAAAGAAAAGAAAATGGCATGATAGAAAATTATGATTGAAAAAATTAAGACAAGAGACATTATATTGTTTTATAATATTAAATTCAATAAGCAAGGCAAGTTGAATGTGTAATGGTCAGGACCTTATTACATTCACGATATCATTGAATCTGAAGTGGTCAAACTGAAACTATTGGATGGCACTCTCATGGTAGTGTTGATGGTGTTTTCTGCACAACAACAACTCAGACAGATTATGAAATCATGTCTCTCTTGAAAGGTAAATCTCTATCAACAAGCCTCAAGAGATAACCCCAAGGTCTCTAGTGTCAGTTCTTGACAATGCATAAACAACTCAGTGAAAAATGTGAAAATGCTAGTAATCACAATGGGACCTTACTACAAGCAAAATACTGAATCGATTCTATCAGATTTAACAAACTAGTGATACTTCAATCCTAGATTTAACCCAATAATCAAAGAAATAGAAAAAGAATAAGGGTTTCAAAGATATTTCTAAATCTAATACTACTCCTAAGATCAACAATGAAAGTAACCAACACTCGAAATGGACCAATCCCTCAAAACCGATCTTTGCTTGACCCAGATAAATCTGCAATCTTACAAAGAATAGTGCAATCTTCTGAGGTGTTAAGATTTTCTAATCATAAACATTCATTCAAATAACCCTATTGCAGTTAAAATGAACAAATCCTCACAATCAAACTAAGCACACTGAATATGAAGTCCAGGCTAACTTTGCAAAGAAACTAACAATCAGTTGGTTGCGAAAAGTATGGACTGAAGGATTGCTGCAACATTCAAGTATTAAATCACAAAGATTATTAAATCAGATCTAATCTTAGTATTAACCTTCTCAAAGCAATTTTAAAGATAGAATAACAAGAACCATGCAAAACAAAAGAAAACAAGTATGGCACCAAATCACAATGTCATTTCTTGTATTCAAATTGTTCACTATAGCAACAATTCTAGCTTTCTGTTACAATACTTGCTTGAGGGAAACTACTTGCTAACTTACTCTACTTCTAACTAGCTTTGTTCTATATTCTCGTTACAAATTCTAACCTTCTAACCCTTTTCAAATGAGGGGACATGCCCAATATATAGAATTCCCCAGAAACCTGTCGTCCAAGCAAGGGTTTCGCAACAATAACTCAGCACAACCACCCGGCCAAGAGAGTCTTTGAAATGGGTCAAATAGGCATTAAATGCACATCATGTCCAAGTCGACCTGAGATCTATAGTGCAGTTCGGACCAATGCACGGGAAGATAATAGGGAAGCACAAATCACGCCACAGCCCATCATTAGCTCCCTTCCCTATTATCTGTATTCAAACCCAGCACTTCACGAACTTTCAAGAACATCCCATCCAGGCTAGCTATTAGTGGCAAGGGAAAAACCCTAAGTCGTCTTTCAATGGACACAATCTCATCCCTTGAGTGTTTGACCGACTTATCCCAATCTACCTTATATGCCAAATACTTATCAATAATTGCAAGGTAGGTGGCCGCATCATCTAGCTGGTGCTCAGAAACAAAGCCATTATCAAGTGGCGCATAAACATCCTACCACCATTCTCTCAACTGTTCCAGGCTCAAATACTTGGGGGAAATCTTCCTTCTTCCTGTCATTATCTCAGAGAAAGCAATGCAACCATTGTAGACACCAGCCAGGGTTTCATCAATGCGTCTTCTCTGTTCGTAAATCTTTTTCAATACTTTCTACCTGATTTGCAATACCTCAAACCACTCCTATGGTTTGGTAGCTCCAAAAGAAGGAAGGATCCTATCAGTCACCAACCTGTCTCGGGTGTACTCCATAATAGTCTTAGTTTTTCATAGCAAGAGGTCGGTGTCTTCTTTATCTTGTGCTATTACTTGTTTCATCTAGTCCATCGTCCTCGCAGCATCCTTCCCAGTCAACAGGATTTCCTTAATACCTCCATCACCTTTTTCCTGCAACCCTTTCAACCAATTCACAGTGGCAACAATGGACACTTTCATCTTTTCTAGCTCAGTTATGGTCTCCTAAGGTAGAGGATTTGTAGCAGAGGAAGAAGGATTAATGGACTGTAGTGGCTTTATTAATTCCTCCAAGCACTTCCTAAGATTTTCATTTTCTCTCTTCAGCTCCTGCTTGGTCTTCATGTCCCTTCTCAATCTATCCACAATAACTGTACTGGAGACCTCATAGTCTTCAATATCTTGCTCAACTGATGTAGGCCCTAGATTGAAAGTCTGAACGCTATAATCCTTTCCAACCACATCACCTCTATCTTTACCTGGAGCAGGGGTGGTGATGCGAACAAATTTTTTATGCGCCTCATCCCTTTCAACCCTTGAGATCACTCTATCCTTCTTCTTACCTTTATCTTTTCCAATTTTAGCTAGCAGTGCATTCCAATTCGGTGGACTATCTTCCACAACAACCTGTTTCCTTTTTATCTCTTTGTCAAGCCATTCTAGAACAGCAGGCTCTAATTGCACTTGGCTCGGTCCTATTTCCTTTTGTTGACCCTCGGTATTTCCTCTTCCAAATTCTATTTCTTAGGAGTCTCATCTTTATTCCTTTCCTCCTCGATGTGTTCCTCCTTATGTTCAAGTGACAGGACCTTTTCTACTTCTTCCTCCCTTGGAGGAGATTCAATCACTTCATTTGTAATTGGTGACTCTGTATATGTAACTGAGGGAGATTGCATTTATTTTTCAATTTCTACCTCTGCATTGTAGAGTTCCCCCTCATGGAATTCCTCTCCTTTAATATCTGGATGATCCTCAACATCCTCTAACTTGCTAGGCTTTCCTTGATCTTTGTGAGCGGGAGGCACATCATCATGCTACTCCTCATGAGAAACCACCGGAGGTAGGTCAGTCCTAGACACATTGTCCCTGGGAGACGGTGTCCTAGACCTCCTTGTATATACCCTGGCCTTCTCCTCTGAACTTTCAACATTCACAATTGGCATGGAAATCACCTCTTCTGCAACCTTGGCGCTTGTCTTCTATGATAACTTGACAATTCTTTTCCTCTTAGGCATAGAAGCATCAGCCCCATGATTCTATTCCTCAACTCCCTTGTGTTCAGACCTTTCAGTCCTTGTCCTTCTCTTAGCCTTTGGCCTTCTCTGTTTCACTGCTTCCTGGGCCTCTTCTCCCTGAACACCTTTTGACTTGATCTTGGATGGGGAGTCCAACTTACCTTTACCCTTAGGATCCTGCTCGGTGGACTCTTCAGAGGTGGAGTGGGGATCCAAATCTCCCATCAGGTTATAAGTGCATTTCACTCCTTTATTCTCCAACTCCCATACCATGTGCTTGAGCCACATCTTGGTAACTTTGATGACTGGCTCCATCAGTTGCTTCAGTTCTGTTTGCTCCTCCTCTAACCATTCTATATCACCAATCGGCCTATCTTTTACTGCCTCATAGGCATGATCCTGAATTAAGTTCCCATCATCCTCCAATTGATCAGGCACTTCCCTTACACTATACAATTGGACTGCATCTACCGGAAGCTAAGATAATTTCTTCTTTCTGACCTCGTACTCATCACTGCAGTTGGCCCAGTAGTCCTCCAAATTAATCTTATGGCCATATTCTCTACTGACCTTCTCTTGAGCCTCACCTGTGATATCAAACCTGGACCTCTTGGAATGGAAGGACAAACCAACAGTACTCATGTCTTCCTCTAAAGCTTGGGCGGAGATAATGGAAGGGCATGCTTCTCCAGTGCCAATCCTTAGGGGAAAATCCCCACCAAATCCTGTCTTGTGTTTGTCCTTCTTGACAATGGCATCAAAATCACAAATATGTCTAGTTACTTCTAGCAATATGATGTGGTCAATGGTATACCTTGGAAGTCTGTATGGGGCCCTTTGGCAGCCATCAATCTGAATGTAGGAGAAGGTTGGGAATTGAATAAACCAAGCTCCATACTTTCTGATTAGCTCCTTGGCTTGGTCTGAAATTCTGACATGTTCTGCCCCTTGAAGCATTCTGGTGATATACATGGTGAATGCATCATTTTCCCTCCTATAGTCTGAGCTTCCTAAATACAACTGAGGGAAAACTTCATAAATAATATCCTGTTCGAAAATTCCCTTTGTATCCAATCCCCTATAGGGATGGAATCTAGCCAGTGCATAGACCAAATATGAGGTCGTTGTGAAGGTCCTTATCTGCAACACATTGGACAACTACTTGTGAATTACTTGGCTAATGACCCCTGCCCAATGATAGTTAATTTTCTCTTATTCCATCCTTACAATCGCATGGCACATCCAATTCTCAAATGTACCAGGACTCTTCAATCCAACCACCCTACTAAGAAACGTGATGGCATCATAGTACTCCTTGAATTTTACTCAGAATAGCTGCTTTGGCAATTTGGAGTAGTGAGACTTGGGCTTCTCCAGCCAGGAATTGATCAGCTGCTGTGACTTCACAGTCTGGTCATTGTAGAACTCCCAAGCTGCCTTAATGGTGAATCCCACCACATGAGATCGATCTAGCATGTCGAAGGTTTGGGCAATGGAGACTGGGTTGAGATTTGCAACAACTCTCCCTTGAGGACCAATAATCCTCTGTGTGTCCTGATCATAGTGCCTGGCGCACTCAAGGACTAGCTCATAGCATTGCACTGTAGAAGGGAAACCAGCAACATGTGACAATCTTGATTCCACCATCCTTCTAGTCACCAAAGGAGGATTCTCAACCACCATTCTTTCTTTAAATTATTCATAATCCCATAGGCCAACATTTGTATCAGTGACTTATGACCAGACAGAAGTGATCTTACTCTCAGGGACCTTGCTCTTAATGTCCAGCTTAATCCTCTCTACATCAGACAATGAAGACCCAGTCGCTACCTTGCTAGATTCAACCTGCACTCAACATGAAAACATAATAAAACCACAGGAAAGAGTCATGTTGATCCATCAAAACACCGTTAGAATGCATCTTATATAGTCAAGGTGTTATTAAATCTCATATGAAATGACCACAACAAATTTCGGGTTTCAAGACCATCTGCGGAATCTGGGCTAGAGGGGAATTTTGGGAAATTCCATACTGATCAGATTTGAACGGAATAGCCAGGAAACACCTACTTAACCATTAAACCTGGTCATTTTCATTAATAAACCACATGGGAGGTCATAAGATAGCATGAATAAATCATAAAATGCATTGAAAATTACTAACATATCATGCTATTCAATATTCCTTTACATTTCATCAACTTTCAGGAAACTCTGCCAGTGACGGATTCCCGCGAAGAACGAGCCAAGGAGGATTTTTAGGAAATCTGGGAGGCGGCGAATTTCAGAGAAATCTGGACCTGGCGGACATCCGCGGATAAGGAAAAACTCCGAACCAATTGGTGCAAAGGCAAGTACTTCGGCCAAACAACTTCTATTTGAGATGAGGTCACATCGAGTGGGGCACATCTTGCCGATCGGCGATGAGGAAAGTCATGTCAATGAGAGATCTTCTTCGGGGTAAAGTCACAATGAATCCTCCTTGTCTCACCAACCATCAGAGTTTAAGTAACAACTTCAGCCAGACTAAAGTTTTCGATATAAGGTCCTGGCGAAGTTGAGGTGTCTTGCCGACAGGCGTTAGATTTGAATTCGGTGAGAGGTCCTACCGATCGTGTAATGTTTTGCCGATATGAAGTCCCATCGGCATAACCTCTTGCCGACAACATGCGGTCTTAGCGAAAGAAGATCTGGGCTTTCCAAGAAAGAAGGGCTTCGTTATAATGTCTTGGCAACTGCCGGTAGTCTCGCTGATATGAAGTCCCATCGGCAAAAGATGTGAGCTCGCCGAAAGGTCCTTGTGACTGTTAGGAGTCTCGCCGAAAGTGAAGGTCTCGGCAAGAGAAAAATATGTTCAGTGAAAGGTCTCATCGAAAGGGGAAGGTCTCAGTGATAGAATGGAAAATCGGCAAGACGAAAGGAGCCTGCTATGAGCTCTTGGTGACGAGGGTTTGTCTTGCTGATAGAAAGGCTTTTGATGTGAGAATCAGTGTCCTAGCGATCAAATACAAACCCACGAAGGGATTTGGTGAGACACAGGATGACCGATGTGACATCTCACCAACTTCAAAGGGTCACAACGACTAAAAAGAACAAAGCTCGATGAAAGAAAAAGTGCTCAGTGGGAGGTCTTGTCGAAGGATAGATGTCTTAGCGAAGCAAATGAATATCGGTAAAACTATTGGATCCCGCTATGACCTCTTGCCGACTTTGAAAGGTCACATTGAATAAAATTCGGAAGGGATGGATTATCCCGAACTGCGATGCTGAGTCACAATTTCATCCAGACACTGAATCGATCATGAATTTCAATAGCTTAACTCAGGACAAGTCAAGGATGGACCTTTCATAAATTTTCCTTGTGTTTTAGGCTCGTTTTAAGACGTAATCACCTGATATGGCACTGCCCTAGGTCTAAAACCCTACTCATCTGCCATTAGCGCATAGGCAAGTTCAGAATTTAGTTGTTTCAACTGTTAAGTCATCACTAGGGTTTACTAATTACTCTCAGGCAAGATTCATCGAAATGTAAACAGACAAATGAGCTCAAAACTCACCTGGGAGATGACAAATGATGCAATACTGAACAACCCTAGCATGAAATAAACAAATACATAGGAGTTCAAATCCCACAAGCTCTCACAATACCAACGTGCCATTCGTAATTCAATTCAAAGCAGAGCAATCAGACACATACCGTTATAAAGAGGAAATCGATCTGAGAATCAGCAAATGCAAAGCTCAATGGTGTCTACAAAGAACAGGGGCACAAACGCGCAAGAATTCACCACCAAATCAATCAATTCAAAGCCGAATGCTCCAAAATCCCAACCAGTCACTCGCAAGAAAGCACTTCTCAGCTCAATGAGGGAAAATAAGAAGCAGGATGGCATAAAAGACCTCAGAATCAAGTTAAATACATCTCTCGTAACACGCACGAAGCCATTAATGCAGTCGATAAGACAGCTAGAGAAGGAATTCGGGAATTTGATGACAAGGCAGAATATGGGGAAATCCGGCCCACGCGGAAATCCACGAAGATCAAAAATCCCCAAACAACAAGGGTCCAACCGGAGTCTAAGCAGGATCTGGGAAAATCCGACCAGGGCGGAAAATCCCGAATCCAAGCAAAAGCCTGAAATTCATCTAGAACTTAAGATTTTCAATGAATAACCTAGGGGAAACACTTAGGCATTCAAAATAAACAATTTAAGCACATGCCTAGGTAAGACAAAACCCCAAAAAGAAAGGGCCAAAACACCAAAACCGAAGCGAAAGAGGGTCCCTGCTTCTAGCGGGGCGTGTGTGCGAAAACTGCACAATAGGTAGGAAATGTTAGTGGTGCATAACTTAAGCACTACCACTTACTGGTATAATAACAACATAAGCCCACGTAATCAAATCCTTATATATTATGTACTATAGTTAGATAGTTCAAAAATCCAATAAACTAAAAACATAAACTTTAGAAGTTAAATGCTAGGAAAACTTGCCAAAGAGAAGAGCATTAAATTCCTATCTACCCATCCATCTATATAACAAATCATACCCCACTCATTTGATCACTTTTTTCTCTCATATTTTACACTTTGAGCTATTTTCACTCGAGTGTAAAACCCTAGAAAATATTTGCACCCTAAAAAAAATTCACTCATACCATGGCCTCCCCTACAATCATTATAATTTATGAGAGGCCTCGCTCAAAATAATAGAATTACACCTACAAGGCCCTATAAACAATAAAATATGTAGCATTCTCTTAAATCCCCCCTAATATAGTATACTTGGAGGATGTTTAGAAGTATATTCATGGCCAAATCATAGAAATTGACCACATGATGCTAGAGAAGCTTTGCCTAACTCTCCTTGAAGATGATGAAAAAACATACAAGCCAAAGTATATGGTGATTGGTTGAAAGAACTTCGATATCTGAAAGGACTATCTAGATTTTTGTTATGTGAAGGTATGGGTTCACATTGTGCTAAGTTGGGTACATGATGAATTTAAATGTACCTAGACAAACCATACCAAATTACAAAGGGTCATTCATGCGGTGACTAGGCTAAGAATGGTAGGTGACATTCCCACAAAGAAATCCATAAAAAATAAAGAGGTATAACAATTGATCAAAGCAACTTTTGTTGGCCAAAGCATGAACCTCAAAATAATAACAAATTTTTGATAGCTTATAAAATTTACTATTTCAATCGAGAAGACTCTACCACAACTACCACAATTCACACGACTTACAAAATGGTGGACCAGGGAAAATACTTTGACCTTTGTGAATTCATAAGGGAGCAGCTAATGGAAAATGAATTGTCAAATTTCAAAGGAAAAGTTTGCCAACTTAAGCAAACTGTGGCGATGCAAATCAAGTATCACATTCATCAGTTCCCTAACACCAAAGCATACAAGGCTGCATATTGGGGGTTCTTCAAAACCTTCCAAGAGAAAATGCATGAGAGGGAAAGGATTCCCTATGCATCCACTACATAGTACATTAACACAATTACATTTATAGTGGAAAAAGGCTATGCATAAATAGAGGTGGTAGAGTCGTGCACTCTATGGATTACATGGCTACCATGGAGTCTCTTTTGGAGTTGGAATATATATGTCTATCATGAAAGGAATCAACCATATGACTAGTTTGGCCCTACCTCTTTTTATATTTATAAATATTGCTTCATGAATAAATATAACACATTTATGAACTATTGAATTAACATATTTTAAATATTCTAGTAATGGTATTTGTATTGCATGAAAATGATATAAATTAAATATGAATAGAGTATAACTTACATCAAACCAAAAACATGCAAACCTCAAAAGATCAAGTGTAGTATGTTGATAGATTGATAGCTTGGATGTGGTTTCTCAAGATTACAATAGCATGATGGTGTGATCAAATATGATTCAATAGAAATTTCAAGAGCAAAACAGTAGCATAAGATTGGATTCATACAAATGTGCTTCTATAATATTATGTTTCCACTTGTATGTGCCCTAAGTTGCATTCATAAAGTGAGCTAAAAAATGGTTACTTGAGCATTTAGTGAGTGCATCCAATTATTCTTGAAATCCTTTGATTTTTTAAAACCACGTAATAGAGATAAAATGCTAATAAATGATGTCAAAAAATCCACCAAACATGTGTTTTAATGATATGAAATTTGCATACCTTGCACTTTTCTTTGGTTTTGTATTCACTTTGTTTTGGATATTCTTAGTGTAGTAACTAGTGTATAAGTGGTATATTCTAGTGTGGAAGTTAGAAAATAACTTGATATTTACTTGATACCAACTATAAATATTCTTAAGAATAAGTTTCAACCTTCAATTTGCTCATTTATTTACCTAGGTAAGCTCTATGAGTATAGATGTGGGAGCATTGGTGTGATGTAGAATGTGAATCTATGCACTATTTCGAATGATATATACTTATTTTAAACTTATATTATGATGAATTTTAAATTCTATCTAAAAACAACTAGAATTCTTAGGTTTTTTAAAATAATAGGATTATTTAATTTTACTTCTAATAATTCAAAGTTATTTTAATTGAATACCTAGTTTTTTTTATAGGTAAGATAGGATTTCTATTGATATTTCAAAAAAATACATTTCATGGCAATGGACTTTGGGGAAAAAGATGACCAACGACCACCATTCACCTAGAACTCCCCACGCCTAAGATCCATAGAGCCCCCAAAATTGACCATGTAGGGTCGAAAGTAGCACACATTACAAAATTGGAAAGAACTAGTAAAACTAGACCATTGACTTTTGCACCAGACATTGCATATTTACCAAACGACATGTTGAAAAAATACCCTAACTATACTTATATGTATAATTATCAAAACTTATACCTAAAAACACCAATCAACAGATAAACCAACCAACATTTCATTTTTGCCAAACATTATTTTGAGTGAAGACCTTGAATTCATATTTCCAAGTGGCACTCTAAACTATAACAAGACAATAGTTTTTCCTAAGAAACTCCACCCTCATGACAACCAACCTTCAATGCTCAATCAACTTCAATCCCTACAAGTCGAGGAGAAATGGATAATACTTGACAATTTCTCCTAGGACCTCAAGAAGACCCAAGTCATGTGGGCACAGGATTCAAACCCCAGAGTGGTAGTTGCACCCAAAGATTCCTCCAACCCGACCAACAAAACCTTCCTAAAGAGCTTCTACATCAACACCTTATCCTCCTCTTTAGGCACATTCACATCCAACATACCTTCCAAAAACCTAGAAGATATGTTTGTGTCAAGCCAATAACCTTCGGCCCCTTCCATAAATCCCTTTCCTATAATGCATTTCATAGCCGCAAAGGTGAGGAAATTAGGGTGGTGAATGATTTTTCTCAACCTTAGCGATGTTGCAAAGCCTAGAAAATCCATCTAGCGCTTGCTATTAAGTAATTGGACCGGAGTATCCATGCCGCCAGTGTCCAATTATTTCACAGAAACGCGAATTATAAACATCACCATACCAAAAATGGTTGGGGTTGTTAAATTTAACCATCAAATGACCAACATGAACCCTGAAGCATCGTCAGAAAGACAACTCAAAATTGCATTGATCATACAGAATGGAGATTTACACATAATAGTTGGGGGTTCCTATGAAATCATGATTGAAACCTTGATATGCCACCAGGCTTTAAGCATGCATTCCATCTGGTTGAAAATACCACATATCCAACACACTTAAACCCATAATGAATAAAATCAAACAGGCAATCCACGTGAATTTGAGTCAATCAATATGTTTGGAACTCACTTGCCACTGCAATCAATCACATGCCAACCAAGCCAAGTGTCAATCCTCGTGGCAGGGAGGAGGAGGAAAATCAATTGCCAATAAAATAGCCTCTCCACAACTGTATTTGTGGAGAGGCTCCCACCCAACCACCCACAAATACCTAGTTTATTTTTAATCTTGCAATAAGTGCAAATTATTTAAAATGGTTTAACTATGAAAATAAATATGTATTCCCTGCAAGAAGGGGACATGCTAGTAGTTCCCTAGTCATATCTAATGTCCATGTCTTAGCACCCAAATATGTTAAGGTTGGTTAAGAAAATATTGTAGCTATGGTGGAGGTAATGCATGCATTACCATTTGTTAGATCAATGGTTGTAGTGTGTGCCATTGGTTGCAAGAAATTTCATTATTAGAACTAGTGTTAGAATCTAGGAGTTTGGGATAAGCATGCCATGTAAACCATGAACCAAACATTATCTTCTAATACACTCCATTATCCTTCCTTGATGAGATATCGTTTATTGGAATGACATGGAAATGATTGTATAATAGCAACTCAATCTATTAGAACTCAAATACATCTATTTTTTTATAAATTAATCTTGTTTATATGGGTGGGACACATATAATGACTTGAATTGCATATTTTTCACTTGTTTTTTGTGTACAATTTGACACATTTCAAATTCCTTATAGCTTCAATTATGATCAACAATTGTAAAGACAAATGGCTATGCTATATATATGTTAATGAGGCTTGAAGTTGCAATGTTTTCATCATTGTAGGAAGGAAAACAAAGGAAATTTTTATACCCATTCAAGGACACTAAGGAGGGAATACATATTATAACTTAAAGGAGTTTTAAGAAGTGGATATACTCTCATGCATTAATATCATGATCCATAATTGTCTTATTTAGGAACATGTGAAAGGGAAGTGAATTAAATTTTATAGAGTTAGTTCATTGTTTGAGATTTGAGTTGGCATATAATGACAGTTCTTAGAATAGTGCTCTAATTTTATAGCATAATTGGAAATGTATATAAGCATTCTTGGTGGGAGAAAATAGGATAGAAATTTGTACTCACTTGCCAAAATGAAAGACCAGTAGGTTTTGGATGATTAGTATCTCATCATTATAGGTTGACATGTATTTTGTGTTCTCATCCCCATCAATACTAAAGGAAGATACCAATAAACATTTTCTTTAAAAAAATCTCTTTAAACAAATGAAAAATGTCTTGTCAACCTCTTAAATTCTTCCGCATGTTTCCTAAAAGTCTATCTAGATCAATTGGAAGTATTTACAGCCTATTTCTATATAAAAACACTTGTTTTCTCTCACAATTGTGAATTCACTCTTAAATTATTGATTTTCTCTAGCAATATATCTATACGCCCTTTCTTCCTTAGTGTACTATCATTTGTCAAAATGAATGAAGTATTTTAAAAAATAGAATCACTTGATCTTTCCATATTTAAATACTATTCTATCGAATGTGTAGTACATGTGGGATTTATATACCCACAACTATTTCATTTTCCTGCGGACCTCTTTCTCTATTCTTTGTTTTAGATTATTAATGCAACTATTCTTATTTGTTTTCTTCATTTCCAGCTTCGTCACTACAAAATTTATTGCAAAGAATTCAAATTAACATGTTGACTGTTGTTTTGATTTCAAACAACTTTGTTTCTACACCTTAAGCCACCTTCATAAACTAGGCTTAAAATGCTAAACAACATATTTTTGAATTTTTTTGTTGTTGTTATTCTTACCATCAATCAATGAAATGTGTAACTGAATCAAATTCTTCACTAATAAAAATTATCATGACAAGCATATGCTTATTCCTTAAGTAGAATAAGTCAGCTTGTTTAGGAAAATAATATTTTTAAAGCATGATCACATTTGCTTGATTAAAAGAGTGATAGAGAGTTGATAAATTTGTAAAATGTACTTGATATCTTAGTAAATATAAATGGGACGGAGGGATGTATTTAGCTTCATCATTGAAGAATACATATCAATGGAGAAAACTTTAGAATATTTTTGATATATGATTTGGAAATAGTATTATCTTCATCACCGAAATATTTTGATGTCTATGTTGGATCTTTGCTCTATCAAAGAAGTTTGTGGATCTAGGACAAAGTTGTAGTCATAGATCACCTATATAAAAAATTTAATGAATTTCTCTAAGCCACAATAAATTCTTGGACAACATCTACTCTCTCCCACAGAGTCTTCTTAGTCTACAAAAGATATATATAAAACTAGCAATTGCACCTTGGTGTGCAATGGGTACGTCGAAGAGGTCTGGAAGGTTAGTTATGGAAAAAATTGGTTCATTTTTTGTGTACATTGGTGTAATACATGAGATCTAATGGTAGATCATTTAGCAATTATGCATTCACTTACAAGGCAGAGCAAATGGAAAACCAAAATAATGTGAATGAAAAACAGAAAAATCCAAAAGTGCAGACAGTTCCATTCAGGAAAATAGGGGAGTAACAAATATCAACATTCTCAATGTTTAACTTTATTTTGGCCCTTTGTGGATCCAGATTGGCTGTCTGTATCATCCATCAAATCATAATGGGTGACCTACTCCTCATCGATAACAACCTCCAACCTCAGGATAACAACATATTTGAAAATAGAAGCACTAAAAAATGCAACCCTTTTAATTTTGGTGACATCTGCATCATCTTTAATAGAAAAGACCTCCAAAAATCCAACGGTAGCTTCAACAAGCCGAAAACTTGATACCTTCATTGATCCCTTCAATTTGTTAACCCAACCTTCTAAGAGTTGTCCTTCTGGAGCCTCTTTCGCAATCCATCCCACAATTGGAACCTCTGAAACTAAAAATAAAAAATTATATATATATTTTTAAAAGGAATTTAATTGAATAGTTGGCAAACATTTCTAATATAGTTGATTGCTACAACTAAGGAGAAATTATTAGAAAAATCAAAGTAAAGAAAAGAATATTTCCCAACTCTATGGTGTGACCTATGAGTGACTATGCCCAAGAAACACTGGATGAAAATTCCCAAGAATTGAAATTTTTGAACAACAAATTGAATGAAATGCAAAAGCAGGACTGTTATTTACAAAAATCAATTCTAATGGATGTCGAAAATAGTTTTTAATGGCTATATGCTACTCTTTCTTATGTTTAGATGAAATTAGTAGTATCTAATTAAAGTTGTAGCTATCTCTCCAAGATTCAGTCCAACTATATAACACAATTAACTTTATTGTTAAGTGTCTTATGGTGAAGTTCTCTTCTACTCTTGAATGTAGAAATTAAAAGTGTTGAGTTGGCTACAAAGAGTATCAAAGGGGTTGTTTCCAAATCTACAGTGGCTGGAAAATCTCACACCTTTGCTGCCCCCCTTCCTAACTACCCTCCTTTTTTCTTTTTTGATTCATAAATTGAGGGGTAAGGGCCATCTACTATTTTATAAGAATTATATCAAAAATTAGAGTTTATCTGAATTTTTTACATCACCATTATTAGTGTAACAAATCATATGCTACAAGCTTGAAAATTTTGGGAGTAAAATTGGCAAGCTAACACTTGACACTATATGGAAATCACATACTCCAAGTTCCTCTTAAGCCAATCAAACTCTATCTTACTATCTCCATTAGGAGAAAGGCCAACACAAACAAAGGGAATCCATCCAAACTAAAAAATAGAGTATGTTAACTATTTTTAGCTTGGGAACAAAGAACCATCTTGCTTTGGCTCTTTGCATAATGCTCCCCCCTCCCCAACATTGTAACTCATTTTTTAATTTTTCCAAATATCCTGTTGAAGGATCTTCACATATCACTTGGAAACCTTCACCACATCCACAATAGGGGAAAATCCTCCACCTTGGAGGGAGAGGGAGACAAAACTGGACTCAAGTGGGGTCAAGGGAATAACATCCATGGCCTGGATTGATGAGGAAATATTGTTTTGGGGAAGTGGATCAGCTAGAGAAGATATAATATTTGGAGCAAAATCCAAGGAAGCTTCAAGAGAGTCAACATGTTAGAGACTTTGCATACTATGGAATTCCCAGGAATTTGTCAAAATTATGCTTGGTGAGGGCAGTTGGGGTAACATAGGATCCACACTCTCAGAGGTAGGCATCAATAGTTGAGGATTTTGTTGTTCCTCAATGCATATCGCATACCCTCTCTCCTATTGTGACTAATGTTCTAATGTAGGATAGTTCAAATTGCAAGGGGTGCTAATATGGATGGGCGGTGGTGCTGATGGTGGCATGGGGATGCTGGATGGGAGATTGTGCATCCTCTATGGATTCTTCTGCTCTATGTAAATAATTGTGACAATGTGGCGGTTTTATCCTAGACATTGCTTTCTAGGTAGATAATATTTGGGTCATTCTAAAAAATGACCCATTGAAGATTTCTAATCTTTACAATTGCTTGTAGTTAGAAAAAAAAATTAAAAATGAAGGTTGAATCCAATGTTATGAATTGTATGTCAATCTACATTCTCAATGTTGTTTTGAGTAACTTTAAGCCAATAAAAACTACTATAACGCCTCTATGAGAACCCTTATTAACCTCCTATGAGGTAAAAAAAAAAAAAAGAACAGAGTAAGATCGAATTCACTCTTATGAAAAGTGCCAGTCTACATTCTCAATGTTGTTTTGAGTAACTTTAAAGGTAACTTTAAAGAAAATGGATCACTAAAGCTTGCAACAAATAATCTGAAGATCTATGAAAATCCAAGACTAAACACCAATACAAATGACCCACAATAAAATAATGTGTTAGAACAGAGTAACTCATCCAAGGAAAAACATTACATCAAATTGTAGTAAACAGTGTGAAAATGTATTAAATCAAATGAAGAAAGATCTCTGAGAAATTCAGGGTTAATTTTCCACCTATTACAGGTTAAAATTAGCCATGACAATATCACACCCATAGCTTTTATTGTCCTGTTGAGAATGGAAAAAAATCCCAGGCAAGAAAATAGATCCATTATGCCATTACACCAAATGGAAACCACAATAAATAATGTAAAAAATCATATTAAATTGAAAGCAACCATCAAAATAAATGTCTAAATTATCTCAACCACAAATGAGGGAATGTCTCTGAAAACTGTAGTCTAAAATTATTCAACAACCATTATAGATTCACACCCAAAACTTGTTATGCCCCATCAGAACCATTGGGAGTGGAACAAAGAATACCAAGTAAATAAATGTATCATTCGTTCCATTTAATATTTGATGTATAGAACAAATACAAGTCAAAAATTCCAATTCTTATTAAAACCCCTTCACTAAAAGCAACATTGAAAAGCCATTCCAAAAACAATGTTTCAGTAAATTAAATGGCTACTCATAGAAAACAAGACACCATGAAGCAAATGAAAAGCAGGTCTACTAACAGGATAAAATGGAATATTTATCATCTTAAAACTTTATATATAAAGTAGATCATTACAATTTCACAAGGTAAATATGGGATACAATAGAAAATTAAAAAAGGAAAAGATCCATGCAATAAATGAGCCCCTTTCTCATCACTTAGCAAAGAAACACCCTCAACTATTTCTACTCCACAGACCTGTAAAGAAAATTCAAATATTCTCCACCCTAACCACAATCGTTAAATCAGTATTGATCTTTAAACCCTATAAATTGATGGCTATCTTTTGTCCGTATCAATGCAAGACGATTAAACGAATCTCAACCGTTCATCATTTTTCTTTTTCAACTATTTTTTGTTGTTTTTTGCTGCTTTCCCCGTCACCATTTGTTTCTGCTCCTCCAAAATATTCCTCGTTGGTATTTCCATTTCACTACTCCAATTTGGAGAGTTGCAGTTGCAGCCTGAAAATAAGGTTTCAACTATGGTTTTAGAGTATGTTTATTAAAATGAAAATTACGGCCAAAATCCTAATAATGAGCAGATTTAGGTTTTAACATTATGGCAATTGGCTTACCTAAAGGGTGCAGGTGTAGGCCTTTGACTTGCAAGAGAAGATTTAGGACAATCTGTAGCCAAATGACCCATGCAAAACAAAACCTATATCTGAAAGCTATTCCTTCACAATCCAACTGTTGCAACAAAATTCAATTTACCAACTTGTTATAGAGCTAGAAATGACAGTTTATTGCATTAAGTTCACCCAGGCTATGAAACTGTTTAAAAGATGAAAGAGACCCTTCTCCAGTGCAAACAGGATTTAATAGTAGGAACATGAAATCTCTCGTTGTATTTTCTTAATCTCATCATCAGCGGGAGCCGAGGTCTATAATCGTATCTCTGAAACTGTTTAAAATATGAATGAAAAAACCAGAGAACTACCTCATTGTTTTTAACCTAGCAATCAATGGACGAAATAGGTTCAATAGTCGACAGATAATACCAGTAGTTGATCACACATCTCAGCTTGGTCTTCTTCAATAGGTAACGCCTTGGGCATAAATAATATATAACTTCTCCTCATGCCCCATCCACCTTTGTATACCAAATCCTTCAGCTGATGCCAAATCCCTATAAAACATCACTTGAAATTTAAAAATCCAAAAAAATATTTTGCAAGGAAAATGAATAAAAGGTGGAGGCCGAGGATGAGCAGGTCGAGAGGATTGCGGTGAGAGGGGCAAGCAACTCGTAGTCCTTCCACTGTAAGGAGCGTGAGGTTATCATTGCTTTGTGAAACTAGCCTCACGCAGTCCCCTCCACTTTACGCTACGAGATAGTCCTCTTTCTTTCAAGGGAGGGCCTCAACAACAACTCTCTACTTAGAGCAGGGCATGCCACATTGTATGCCATGCATCTTACCTCCTACCTAGTCTTAACTCGCCTGTTCTTCCACCTTATGTGTCCCCACTTGGGTTACAAACTCACGCTATCGAGCTCGCTAACCAAAGTGCATGTTTTGTTTGAATTTAAATGCTAGTTTTATTAATTGTGTAGTATGTGTGGGATATATATCCCTGTAGTTGTTTCATTTTTCTGCAGACCTCTTCTCTACTCTTTGTTTCAGATTATCAATGCAACCATTCTTATTTGTCTTCGTCACTACAAAATTTAAGGTTGACTGTTGTGTTTTGATTTGAAAACAACTCTGCTTTTACACCCTAAGCCGCCTTCACAAACTAAGCTTAAACCGTTAAATGCCATATTTTTGAAGTATATATTTTTTTTTTGTTCTTACCATCAACCAATGAGATGTGTAACTAAATCAAATTCTTCACTAATAAAAATCCTCATGACAATCATATGCCCAATCCTTAACTAGAATAAGCCAACAAATTTAATTTTTCATAGATTGTAAAGGAAAATAACATTTAAGCATAATCACGTTAGCTTGATTAAAGGAGTGATAGATAGTTGGTAGATTGGTAAATGTACAACATACTTAGATGATGGAGGGATGTATTTGGCTTCATAATTGAAGAATAAATGTCAACGGAAAAGACTCTAGAATATGTTTGATATATGATTTGGAAACAGTATTCTCCTCCTCATCGAAATATTTTTTTCTTTGTTGGATCATTACTCTATCAAAGAATTTTGTGGATCTAGGACAAAGTTATAGTCATAGATTTCTACTCTAGGTTCTAACTCATCCCTCCACACAATGATATGTTTTGCAACTTAATCTAATGTAATATATCTTGTTTTGCTTATTCTAAATATATGAAGATTTGTGAGTGTTGAGAAATATCTTAAGTATTGAATGAGAGTGCTTTTGTCTGGATTTTACTATGAAAAGTTTATTTGCATCAACATTTCGGATCACACTCTGTGATCCATCATCAAGATGAAGAGAGTTGTAGGAGAAGGCACTCTCATTGAACATGGACTGTGGAAATCTAATGTCTTGTATCTTAAGTGTTGTCAATTAGTCACAAGTAGGAAAGTTTTCCCATAATAACCTCTAGAAATTGAACAATGATTGAAAGCAATAAGCAAGTGACTAACTATGTGAATCTAATACTTCTTTTTATTGCACCAAATTGAAATGTGTCACTATTACTTGCTACAATGCTCTATGATGTTGATGATCTTAGAATGAATGTGTTCAATCTCTTTGAATACTAGCACATGTAGCATCAAATTATCTCAAACATGTATTCAATCACCTCAAGGTGGAAAGGTGAATGGAGCTAGTCATCCAAATTTTATTTTTGAATTTTAAAAAGGATTGAGAGAAGTCTATGACCATAGAATTATCCTAGAATGAGAAAATTGTTAGATTTGGCTGGCTAATAGATAAATAGAGGTAGTAGTATAGGGGATGTGATAAATGGATGAATAAAGTAATTTTACAAAAGTGTGTGTATGTAAGGATGTGAAAGGATTAAAGGTATAGAGATATATTTGTATATAAGTGCATAAAATGCTAAGAGATTGAACCCAACTTTACACAAGATTGTATCATTTTTCACTATGTCGGTTATCCATCTAAGGCACGTTTCCCACCTCCATGTGGCCCTCTCCACACCTCCCTGCTATAGATAGGCACTCTACCCCATGGGTCATCCCACAATAGTGTCCCAAACTTGAGACATCACTTTTTTTATGTTGTGGGGAGGCTCAAATTTGTAAGGTACCTTAGAATGAACATTCAAAGGTAGTTTTATTATTGTTAAAAAGATTAAAATAGTATCTTCATTCGAAGGTGACCTTTGAATGAAGGTATATTATTTTAATGTAAAATAAAAACTAATCAAAAGTGAAATGATGACTCATCCTTTCACTTTCACACTACAAATTCCAACATTATTATTTTAATGTAAAAGAAAAACTAATCAAAAGTAAAATGGTAACTCATAATTTCACTTTCACACTATAGATTCTAGTGAGATGAGCATTTGAGCTCCCTTCACTTTCACATGTCGACTTCACAATGCATAGATAAGGGTTTGCATGTACTCATTTGTCCCACAATTCTATCACATGGTTTCAAATAGAGGTTTGATGTCCACCCACTTATAAAATTTACTATTTAACATGTATTTTTTATAAGTAGGAGGTATTTTTCCACAGCGTGTCAAATTATGATATTGCTATCAGGATTCGACCGTGTAGTTTCGAGTCAAACTCATTGACCCATGTTTCATGAGTAGTGGTTCAACAAGAACCCATCTCTCATGATATCGAATGGTCCACTTAGCACTCATTGCATCTAGGTGATGCTCACAGAGGTGAAGCACGGGTTCATCCCGGTCCGTCCCGTGAAACATGGGTCAATGAGTTTGACTTCGAAACTACACGGTTGAATCGATAGCAATATCATAATTTGACACGCTTATGGAAAAATACCTCCTACTTATCAATTGATGAGCTAAAGGGGCTCTATTACTTAATGGTTCATAAGGCACAACACTTGCTGAAGGTTTTGCAATGGGTAACAACTCGCCGGGCTTAACCTTGGAGAAAAACTCCCCTAGTTGCGCGCTTGAGCTGGAGCAGTACTGAGGGGTGACCTCCTGACGGACTGCTTCACCTCTGTGAGCATCACCTAGATGCAATGAGTGCTAAGTGGACCATTCGATATCATGAGAGATGGGTTCTTGTTGAACCACTACTCATGAAACATGGGTCAATGAGTTTGACTCGAAACTACACGGTTGAATCCTGATAGCAATATCATAATGTATTTTTTAATTTTAGATCATTTGTGGTTTCCAATTAATTTTTTATTTTCTTAATTTTTTACCCTAAAATGTCTTAGAATTTAAACTCTAACAAGCTAACTTTTAACCCTAAATAGTTAATTTCAAAACCCTAAACAACTATTTTTAAACCCTAAATATTTAGTTGAAACCTTAAACAACTATTTTGAAACCCTAAAATTCTTCACTTGAAGCCCTAAATAGCTATTTTGAAACCCTAAAATGTTCAATTTTGAAACCTAAAACAATTATTTTGAAACCCTAAACAACTATTTTCAAACCTTAAAATCTTCAATTGAAACCTTAAACAACTATTTTGAAACCATGAAACCTTCAATTAAAGTTCTAAATAGCTATTTTGAAACCCTTGAATCTTCAATTGAAACCCTACAATGTTCAACAATGAAACCCTAAACAACTATTTTAAAACTGTACAATCTTCAATTGAAACCCTTCTTATCCTTGAAAATTATTCATTTTCTCTTTAGCCATATGCTTGACATAATTGTGAAGAGCGATACATTATAGATGAATCTTAGATCTAGACTTTTGATTCTTAGATTCCAACCTAAAATAAATCCTAATGTATGTTGTTTGAGTGAGGATCATATATCCCCCCAACACTTTTTAAATTAGCCCCATACGTTTTTCATTAAAGTAAAGGAATATATTATTGGATAATTCCTCTTCTTTTTTACACATGATGCATCTAGATGAGCTATTTTTTAATAATCTAAGAGTCATTTCATGTTCAAAGTAACCTATAGGAACCTTGTAGATCCCCTAATTTTCCTAGTTAACATGAATAATAAGTCCTTTTCTCCCTTGACTAGTCTTATGGTATGTATCTCACACTAGTACTTCCTCTACAAATGGATATTCTCCATACTAATAAATCTTCCCTATTACTTTCAAGCTAAAGATGCATCTACATATTACATCCATTAATTAATGGAATAATCTCTAAGGTTTGGGGATGGTAGGAGGAGGGTGTACCATTTATTTCCATTAGCACCGTCCTTGACATAGTCCTTCAACTTGTGCCTAAATAGATGCTCAACATTCTTATATAGTAGATTAATGGAGCCAAATTTTAAGGACTACTCTAATACCCATGAGTCCTTATAGAACTATGATAATTTGTCACCTATCCTAATTTTTCATTTAATTTGATTTATCACCATACTTTTGCACATGCACAAGAAATTCTAGATTCCTGCCACCCTAAGAGTGACATGTTGAGTAAAGGCTTTATTTGAACTGTCCATTAATATATTTAGGTTTCAACATTTAACTACAAATTTTATCACTCTCTTTGTATATTTTATAGATAAGCTTCATCAGAGACATGCATTAATTTGTAACCCCTAAAACTAAGACCCCTTTATTTTTCTTATACACCTTCTTACATTTAACTAGAGTATATTTTTCTTGGCCACTAGCACTACATAATAAAATCCCTTATGTATGTTGATAAAATAGTTTTTGCAACCTTACAAGATGTATTTAGAAGATTGGCATATTATAAATTGATATTACCAAGAGAGGTGTTTTGATGGAGTTATGTCTACTAGCCATACATAACCACTTCCCCTTTCATGAAGAGAGATTATTATCAACTCTATCAATAAATGTCTTCCAATTGGTACACTTGAGTTATTATTAAATTCAATAGTGGTATAACCTTGAGTAGGAACTAGGGATATTATCCCCCTCCAACTCTAGGATGTGTTGTATATTTAAAGAGATTCTTCCTTGTAATCATTGAGAAATAAGATCTATATTGGATAATTTTTTGGGATTAATTATTTTTTCTACCACCCTTTCATACTTCTCATACACTCTCTTGGTTTCTCTAGCTTCTTTATTTAAAGAAATCTATTGAAGAGAAGTGCATCATACACAAAATAAGGTGAGTTATATTTCCTAGCTTTGATGAAACTTATAGCTCTCTTATGTTCTTACATACAAACTCCCTTTTAAGGGCCCTTCCTAGATTTTTTCATAAATATGAATAATAAAGGGGAAAGTAGATCCCCCTATCTAATTTCCCTCTTGGTCAAGAGGAAATTCTTGGAGACTCCACTGATTAAAATGGAAATGGATCTTGGCATCTATTTATGCTTGGAAATGGAGCTAGGTGGATGTGTAAATAGAGCTTGGAATATATTTGGGCTTAAAGCCTTCCTCACACCAAATTAGGAAGTAGGTCTAATTTCATCCACTACAAATGGCTTATAAGTTCCTTATCATTGTTCTATTTTTGTTGCCTCTTCATTGTGGTATATGCATCTTCATCCTTTACATCACAAGCCTTACAAATTTCACATGTTTCACCCATTTTATTACTACTTAAATAGTAGATAATTCATTACTAACAACATTCTAATTTGAACCTCCTTAAGCATAATTTTATATTTATGAGTATGATGAAATGGATCCTTTTAATTTTTTTGAAGATATCTAACTCGCTTCCTAGTTTATCATGTTGCCTAATTATCTATTATCAAAATTCCATTAGTATATCTATCACAACCTAAATATTGAGGGGGGTAAGAAAAATAGTGGGTTAAAAGTTTCAAACAATATATATTGGATCTATTCAAGTCAGACATGTATATATCTTAAATTATTGCTTCAAAATAGTTGTTTAGAGTTTCAATTGAAGATTCTAGGGTTAAAAATAGATAAATTATATTTATACACATGTATATGTATGCATACACGCACATAAATATATCTATGTTTTAGTGTTTAAAAGTTGTTTAGGGTTGAAAATTTATACATTTATATTTATGTTTATGAACATATGCATAAACATAATTTATATTTGACATGTGTACAAACTAATACATATGTATGTATGTATGTGTGTATGTGTGTATGTATATATGTATGTATGTACATGTATCTATACAAACATACATGCATACATACATACAATGTGTGTGTGTGATTATATTTTTGAAGACCTCCTAAAGTGTCAAATTCAAGTTCCCTAAACAATTCCATATATGTATGTACATGTATATATATGTATATGTTTTTATGTATGTTATATATTTAACATGTTATATGTAAATGTATGTTTATACACACACATGCACATAGATACATACATGCATGCATATACATACATAAATACATACATATAGTACATACATTAAATTGAACCCTAAAATTACGTCAATTGAAACACTAAACAACTATTTTGAATGTGTAACACAAATACAGATAATTCACTTTTTAGACATACAAATAAGGGGGTCAATAAATTGTAGTTAATTTTAGATGGCCCACAAACTATTGGGGCTTACAAAATAAACTGCGAGAAGATATTAGATAGTGTACTTCAAATTAGATATTTGTTACAGAGTGTTTCAACTTATCTTGGTGAGACTTTAGTAGCTATTCTCACCCAAATATGATAAATAGTTTCATGTGATGTTTCATTGAGCATAGTACAACTAAATGTGCCAAAATAAATTATCAAAAGGGATTTTCTTCCTCGATATGCCCCCAAAAATAGTGTTAGGGCATATCAGGTGACCATATGTATATGCCCTTTGATGACACCATGTTGATTTACCCTAGATTTCTTGCCACCCATGGTCATTATCCTAATAAGACCAAATTCTATTATATTTTGGACAATAATTATATGTTGAGGTTCATTTAGGTCTCAATGTCAATTTTTTAGATTTCCTTCATATTTTGGGCAAGGGCACAACATGATATGCAACAAGGAGCCATATCATCATGTAAATTAATAGGAGCTTGGTTGGTGAGAGGATGCTTTTAATGTCTCCATTGCTTAGCAATATTGGTGATCATGTGGTCATTACAAAGGGAAGCAATTGATACTATTAATAAGATTTTTTTGTAGACTTAGATAATATCTATAGATTGTGTGGGACAGTACTTGATGAGGCATCCATACAGGTTATCTTCTCACTTATATCCCTATCAATTCAATGGTATTTCATCTCCAGATGATCTAGACCACATAACAAGTGATGGTTAGGTTTGAATTATGGCAAGTTGTTTTTTTGAGGATCCAATGAGTTAATATCAAGTGATATTGTCACATATTGGAATCCCTTTTTTAGATTTCAATTCATATGTGGGTTACACCCTTACAGATGTATTGTCTTCAACAATTGTCTTGCAACATATTGTACACCCTAGTGTTAGATTCTCTAGTGGGATATGTGAGTCACATACTAGAGCAACACAAGCTGCACCTATATACAATTATTTTGCTCCATAGGCATGCAATTCACTTGAGTAGGTTGCAGGGGGTATGGATTTTATAGCTCAGACACTTTCATTAGGATTGAAGTCATCACACCTTCATAATCCATTGCACTCATCATTGCTAGAGCCATCAAGGGATGAGATAACTTTAAATGAGATAATGAAGGACATTATTGCAGCTATAGAGGGTGGTACTCAGGGTCCTGGTATATTGACATAGGTATATACTTTTAAAAATTTAAAGTTAAATTTATACTATAAAATTTAAAACATATGCTTGTTGTCCTACAATAGATCTTATATTTGAAATCAATATTTTTGTGACATGCATTTGTAGATTGAGCTAGTAGGTGATTTGAGTCCTAGTTCGATGGTAGAGCATATACACACATGCATTTCACTTGATGACAGTGGATAGGTGATATATTTATCATTTAAAATATATGCTTGCATTCAAGTACAATAAATTGTATTTGAAACCAAAATTTCATTTTTGCATGGATTTGTAGGTTGATCCAATTGGTGATACTCCTAGTTTTGGGGTAGAGCGTGTACACACACATGCTTCATTTGACAATAGGGAACATATGATATATTTATCATTTAAAATATTAGGGCTCCATACATAATAAATAATTAGGGATCCATACATCTATCAAAGTAGGATTCTCACTTTGAGGGTTACTTGACTAGGATTTCCTAATAGATCTCTATGAAAACTTATGTTTATGGACTTTTATTCAAAAATGTGTACATAGACATTTATATTTGACATGTTTGTGGAAATTTATATATTTATATATTTACAGACATTTATATTTATGTTTCTCCATTTACATTTATGGACATTTATATTTATGTTTATGGACATGTATATCACAAAAATTATAAACTTATTTTTATATATAATCATTTATGAATCATATGTATATGTGTGTATGGACATGTTTATGGACATTCATATATATTTGATGTATAGTTTTATATTTCATTATTTAACACATTGTCACAAAACTAATATTGTAATCACATTGTCACAAAAATAACATGTGTAAATCCAAAATAATATTTATATATGGTAGTAACATTGTCAAAAAACTATTTATCATTAATCAAAAACATTGTCAAAAAACTAACACGTATCATTTCATCTCTATAATTCAACATTTAACTTAATTTTTATATTCGAGTAATTTTAATAAGCAATATATAGATCCATGATTAATAGAATATAGCTATTCAATTACATAATCTCTTAAAGTCCTTGGAAATGACTTAGAAATAAGGCTTATCATCATAAATTATACCCAAACATATAGCATTAAAAATGATCTCACATATTATACATTCAAAATAGGAGTTCTTAGAACAAATAAAAATGGATAAGAAATAATCTCGAAAGTAATTGAATTCTGTTTTATTTAATTAGTGATGCCATTTTTATTTCCAATGGATAAGGTATCATTTTTATCACATAAAATGGGTACTATCAACTAACTTACCCTTTTTGGAGGTACGTTTTCAAAATCATCACTTTCTTCTATGATCTTTTGACACACTTGATAATAGAGATCAAATCCAATATGTTGAAAACAATAATGAGCTTCAAAAAAATTATTTGGTTTGACATATCATGGCCTTAAAATTTCAAACATTTTTTCCCAATCTTTATATGAGGATTCACATCACAAAATGTAATTTACATCTTATGTTGTGTTATGTCTAACCAATGTTTTGTATAAAATTCATAATCATTTGGCCTGATCCTATGTTTGAGTGCATCTCCACTATTTAATTAAGGATGAGTGTGATCATGCCAAAAAATTGAGATCAACTTTCTAACACATCTTCAATTTTGTTAGAACAATGAGCCTTATACATCAATGCCCAATTTCCTTCTATAGTAATATCATCCAAAACCTTTCTTCTTTTCATATATCTTATTCATGTTTTTCTACTTAAGACAATTTCACTTGAAAGTGAAGATATTTGATGCTTTCTTGAAATTTGTGGACTCACAATAGATGTCAACATCACTCTCATTGAAATTCTCTCATCAACTAATCAAGATGTTTGACCATTGCAACTCAAACCTTTTGCAAAATTTTGAACAATATCTTTTTATATATTTCTTTTCTTCTTTTTTATGAAATCTACACTAAACAATTGTAATGGCTCTTTTTATCTCATCATGAGTATGTATACTTGATAATAGTTAGGCTTGACTAGGTGTATCATGAGGTTTAAAATAATTCTCAACTATTTATTTTGAAGTTATATTCAATGACCTCTTACTAACTACACTAGGTTGTTCAACATACAATTTCAATTTCTCTATATCAATATCGTTTACTTATGTTAGAAATTTTCTCTATTTTTTTTTAATTAGGTTCATACAATACGTATATATAGAAGGAAGCAATCCAAAACCCTTTCCAACATCATTTCTTATTTGATCCTCCTCTTTGACATCAATTGTGTTTGGTTGGACCTCCTCCATATCATTAACTATGTGTGCTTGAGCCCCCTTTGCTCTATAACATAAGAAAAATAGAACCCTAAATTTAATAACAAAACCTAGGGTTGCTTTTGACTCCTTTTTCAAAGGTACATTAGGATGAAAATCAACAAGGTGTTTATATTGACTTTCAACCATGGAGGTGAGACAATCATACCTAAATTTGCGTCCTTAGGGCTTGAAAATGGATTGGAATGGATTTTCTATGATTAACATAACTCAACTATGTGCCTTAATATGTAAAATGAAAGATCTCGACAATGCATACACTGAAACAATGATTTGTAAGGAGATCTAGGAAGTGCAAAGGACTATGTACCTACCTAGAAAATTTGGTTTCGACCATTGTAGGACATAGGTATCCTAGGGTATATAAGTCCTTGTACACCTTTCCTACTCTATTTTTGAGGTCCTTTGGTGATAGATCCAAGATTTCCATTTTCTCTCACAGAGTTGTCGAAACATTGTCAGATAATTTTGTAGGTGAGTTTTTGTGTGTTGACAAGATGTAGGGCTTCAACTTCAATAGTAAATAATTTTTCTTCAAGCTCCCTTCAATCCTCTTCAAACCTAAAACATGCACATTCAAAGAGAGGGAAAATGTTGGGCCATTTAAGGGTTTTCCTTAGTCAAACCCCGTGTAAGTGTTTCCACTTCCACAATAGCAATGTCAATGATAAAATGATAATGGATAGGAAGGAATGATGAAATCACAAAGTGTTGCAACTCACCAACCTTCAATAGCTTCCTCGAAGGACTGAATTCATACACATCACCTTAAGGTTTTGGATCTTCCTTGCTTGATTGCTTGAATTGCTTGGAGACCTAAAAGAAGGGTTAGCCTTCACAAACATGAAAACATGAACTCACATACACTTTGACATGATGTTTGGATCTTGAATTGCTATGATAAATCTTTAAAATGTTGATCTTGACAATAATGCTTGATCATAAATTTTCCTTCTAATGAATTGCTTCTTTCATCATAAAAATTGCCTTCTTATTACTTAAAATGAGAGGAAAACATGTTTTTATATGCATTTTAAGTAATCCTTTTGGGTAGGGGCTGACTTGGGATTATTTCAAATCATAAAAAATGCCAATTGAAATTTCAAACATTCAAAAAATTCCCTCGAGGATAAGGATTCCCTATTTTAAATGGGTCCTTTCCCTATTTTTTGAAAATTAAGGTGTCAGGGGCAAAACATAAGATGGATGTATTTTTTCAATGCTTTCAATTTCTTGGAAAATAATAAAATTGGGATATATAATCCATAATTTGGGAAAGCAGGAGCTTAATTAGGTCCAAAAATTAAGGGGTGAAAAACAGAGGGAAATTATCAAGGGTGAAAATTTCTGATGGTACATTTAGCCCCCACTTTAGTGAGTGAGAGTATGAACTATGCTCAAACTCTCACTAAAGTAGAAATCTATGTCAAGAGGGGTTTGATTCTCCAAATGCTGAAGATATAGGATGACTAAGGATCTAGGGAGGATCACATAGCCCCCAAGATCCAAGACCCCATGGAAAACCAACATAAGCACAAAGGAACACACATGTATGAAATGTAGCAAGACAACACACACAAACATACATGTTAGGAAACACGAAGCATACATGATGGAAACATATGGCATGATGGAACATAAATATGATGAAAAAATGAAAAAAAACATGATGTATACACATAAAAAGATATACAACAAACACAAGGTTAGTACTAAAAAGATTTGAGTCAATAAGGCAAAGAGACCTTAGTCATAAATGATCTCAAATACCAAACATCATCCATTGAATGTGTTGTCACAATAAAATAATACCCTCACAAGGATGTAAAATCACTCATGAGACACATGGCTCAACTAGAAAGCAAGATGTGTTATGCTAGGTGGCCATGTTAAAAATAAATGTTTAAGTTTAACATCTCGGGGGATGAAAAAAGTTTAATGCTTAGGAGACGAATAAAGTTTAATGTCTTGGGGGATGAACAAAGTTCAACATCTCAAGGGATGAATAAAGTTAAACGTCTCGAGGGATGACCAAAGTTTAACATCTCAAGGGACGAACAAATTTTAATTTCTCAGGGGATGAATAAAGTTTAATATCTCAGGGGACAAATAAAGTTTAACGTCTTAAGGGATGAATTTATAACCACATCTCAATGGGCATTACAAACAACAACACTTCCAAAGGGGGTATGCTAATACGTCAAATATCACTAGACAAAATGGATAGGGGTAATCTATGCCCCCCTCTTAAAATGTCAATATGCTTGCTATGTTAGGATTTTAAGGATAAAGAGAGGAAAAGGGTATCCTTGAAAAGAATGCACACCTCCCAAAAATAGTATATCCTTTTCCCCCAATTATAGAAACAAGGACAACCACACCAAGGAATATCATGTTTCTTCCATAAAAAAATATGGTTGCACTTAAGATTGTATCACCATGAATGGCAATGAGCAAAACACCTAAAGCTAAAAATGCCACATAGTGATGAGCAATATGATAGATGAAGATCATTACTGATTAGAGGAATTAGGTGCATCAATGTAAGGAAGAGCACCACAATCCTTAAGTTGTATTTTATTAGTCAAGGCCTAACATTCATTGGTAGAATGACCATGCACTTGATGATATGCACAAAATGAGTTTTTGTTGTAGAATTTCTTTCGTGTTCTTGGAGGAAGAGAAATCAAGCAGGCTTTGAGAAGTCGTGACAATATATTCTCTTGATCAATAGTAGGGGAAATTTGTTTCTCTTGTGAATAAAAGTTTTCTTTCTTACCATAAGCTTTCATACATACAATAGATGATAAAGCACAAGATGAAGATGGATATAAAGGTTGGAAACCTAGAACCTGCCTAGAAAAGTATAGTATAGACCTCACTCGATCCTTATAATTTTGTCTCATGATTTCATTATATCCATGTTTAGAAACATTTTTTGTAGATCTAAGACCATAACATGCTTCCAACTCAGATGAAGATGTTTTATCTACATGCTTCTAAGAAAGATTGAATTCTTCTTGAGCATGAAAATCCTTTTTAAAGTTTCTAGAGTTACACATCTTCCTCTCATGAGGGATAGGAGTTGAAGAGTCCCTATCATTGCCATGGGGCGATGTTGTTGAAGTAGAACCAAGTTGAGAAAATGAAACATAAGACTATTTTGGTTTATATTGTGAGATTTTGTACTCTCTCATAAAGGAGGGTGTAAGATCTAATGAACCCCAATCATCCCCAAAGCATGTGTTTGAAAATGAATCATTTATATTGGAATCTTTGGACTTTGAGGGAAAGAATTGAGACTCCCATTTGAAACAAGGTGTAAAATCTAACAGTCCCCAATCATCATCTAAGAGTTAAAGACAAGTAGGATTAACATCAAATTGTATAGGTTCTACCTTTGAAGTTGGAATCAAAGTATTAAGAGAGTTGGAAGTGTTATGATAATGTTGAACTTGTCAATTATAACTTTGTTCATATTCTTCAATCATGTATATCTTGTTATTATATCCATACTTAATATCATAGTGAAGAGTAGACGGGACTCTTTCATGACATGAATCCATGGTCTACCTAGGAGAAGATTACATGAAAGAGGTCTTGTTATGATATGGATAGGGGTAGGAAAAACCACAAGTCCAACCTCAATGGGAAGTGTGGTCATTCCTAATGATTTCTTATTAACATTATCAAAGCCACGAATATTAACATCATTAGCTTCTATGAGATTCTTGTCCACACCAATTTTATCTAGGAGGTCAATGCTACAAACATTAAGACCTGGTCCATTGTCTATGAGAGTATGCCTAGCTCTATTTTCATTAATGATAACCTTTATCATTAGGGCCTCATGTTTATTTATGGATTTCAAGCGAGGGTAATTCATGATGAGGGAATGTAATATCCAACTTTGTCACTTGTATACAATCAATTGAGGTGGCTACATCATTTCATATAACAAAAGATGGGACATCGATCTTCTGCAAAACCTCTTGGAGCATCATATTATTTGTAGGTGATGTTTGAACCAAATCCAAAAGGGAGATGTTTGTTGGAGTACGAAAAAATTTCTCAACAAGATCATACTCTTTACCACTGCGTTGAGGAATATTATATGTGTGAGCAACTTTGTGATAACTTGGTTGTTGTGACACATGCTCACTAGTGATTTTTCTTGCAACTTTCAAGATACTATCAAGGGTTTATGAGGTCATATAATGAGAGGTAAGCCAATTGCTCCCTGTGCATTTATAACATCAACTAAGTTATCTACTTGTTGATGACATTCTATTGAGAGGGGGTCTAATGTCAACTTAGGATCTTCATTTATGTCATCCATCTTATTATCTATTGAAAGAAATGTATCAATGATTTCATCCTCCTATGCCACAATATCTCCCTAAGTAGGAAAAGTATTGGGACAGAAACAAACAAGATTCTCATAAAAGTCAGCTGTTGGATCCTAGAACACTACGGTACCTTCTTCACAAGTGGGTGAGGTATTGGGGGAAGAATAACTAAATGATTGGTGTGATGGTCCATGATTGCATCCTCTTGCACCAAAGTGTTCTCACAAGTAGGGAAAATGTTGGGAGGTGAATGAATATTAGGGAAAGTGATATTAAGAAATGTGTTAATGATTTCATTTTCTTGTGTTAAAACACTCTTACATTTAGGAGGTATATTATGCAAATAGATAAATGATTATCATGAGTATCAATAGTTGCATTTGTTATAATTGTAAAAGCCTTAGTGGATGATCTAGGTGAGATGAAGTCCCCAAGGGAACCATCTAACATGTCAAAGTCATCATAACTAAAGGGCTTGGTAAATATACAATGGACTTGTGGAAAAAGATCTAACATGATTAAATTACTATACTTTCCCCAATTTTAATCATTAAATTTTAATTGCAATCTAGGTTTACATGCGTTAAGGAAAACTAGAACTAAAAATAAACTAATAGACTTGATGCAAGCACAAATTTGTAAACCATGTTCCAAGTATGTAAACTAACAATAGGTATTAATATATTTTGGAGATCTCAAGCAAGTTTTTGGAGGACTAGGATGCCCTAGGGTGTTTGAGTCCTATTAGGGATTTTTTTGAGATTTCATTTGTAGAGGCACTAGTGATAGGAACTAACTATGTGATAGCTTGCAAACCCAAATTTAGAATTAATTTTATTGTTCTTTTGTAAGTTTTTGAATTATGCATGTGATAGGAAGAAGATACTTGTTAGAAAATGAGCAACAAACAAAAGAGTGCAAATAACAACTAAAAACACCCTACACCTCAAGATTAGCCTAGTTGGATTCAAAACAAAATAAAAACAACAAATAGAGTGGATTCACCTTGTCTTGAGTAGATCCTTTGGTTGGCCCTTCGATCTTTGGTGTTGTATGCTCCTTTAGTTGCAAGAGATGCAATCTATGAGATGAGATGAGGATGGAAAATGAGTGAAAATGGATGCAAGTATGAAAATTTGGCTAAGTATGGCTCAAGAGAAAATTTTGCAAGATTTTGGCTAGCATAAATGATCTCTTCTCAAAATGAGAGAAAAGAGAGGGTATTTATAGAGAATTTTGAACTCTCTAGGGAAATGGATGGTTGAGATTAAACCAACATGGCCAAGATGTAGGGCTATGGTGAGTTGAGAACTCACAAGCCCTCACATCTTGACATGTGGCATGTGAAGTGGCTTGAAAAAGGTGATGTGTAGATGAGTTGGAAGGAGAGTACATGACATGGAGGTACTTCATAGTACCTTGGGATTGGACAAGATCTCCTCATAGAGGAGGTCCTTGTCTCCATGTGGGTGAGACGACATGTGGGGAATTAAAAATTCATTAAATATCCTCATGGGAATAAGAGAAAGAATTTAAAATTATTTGGAATGTATTGGGGGATTAAATGTGAATTAAATATTCACATGGGGAATGGAATGCCTTCTCCAAAAGGAGAAAGCCTTTAATAAGGTTGACTTAGGACACATTCCATAAATGATCAGACAAATTAATGTCATTTTAGAGACAAGTGGGAGATTAGGAAGAGTTCACATGTGGCTTGATGTGACAAGTCAAAGATCACACGGGGAAGAGAAAAATGAATTTAATATTCCTTGGAAGGATAAAAGGAATTAAAAATTTCTTGAAAGGTTGATTAGGCTAGTTAATGAAGGATTAGAGGAGGGTTAGGTGACTAAGAGAGATTAGAGGGCAACTTGCAAAAGTTGGAGGATGCGACACATCCCTAATGATGAGATTTAGAAGATGGATTAGGATTAGATAAAAATGATGGAGAATGTGACACATGAGGAATTAAATAGATGTCATATTTATTTAATTCATTTGATGAAAAGGAGGAAGGCATTTAATTATTTAACTAGACACCTTAGGGATTAAAAGAACTATAGAGGTATTAATTAAATAATAGTGATATTACTTAATTAATGCAGATAAGGGGATGCTTAGACAAAAGGGGATAAATTTGGATAAATTAAGTGTTCAAATTTAGGTGTCTACAATGCAATATGTTGTAATAGCTTAGGGTTTTGAATCTTTGTAAGAATGAAACTAATCTACCCAAATTATACATTCTTAGGAAATGTAAACAATTGTCCTATAGATTTGATAATTGCCAACACTGAAATGTAATATTTTTCATAAATTTTTAGCAAATTAAGCAAAATGAAACCTTTCTTGCACATATAATAACACTTTTTCATAATTTGAAATTAGACATTGCAATAAGAAATAAACTAAAAATACAAAGACAAAAACTTGTGCAAAAGTTTTATGAGTCACTAGTAGCAGGATAGAGGTACCCTAGGGCATCCCAGTCCTAGAAAGAGTTCTAGAAAACTGAAAGACTAGAAGTTTATTACATTTCCTATAGGTTTTTTTTTTTGTGTGCAAACAAATTTGACAATGATTTTTTTAGATTTTGGTCAATTTATAATTGTGAAATTGAAAATATAAGTGTGCAACAATGTTGAAATTCTTCAAACAATAAATGAAAATATTGAATGCAATTTTAAAATATAAGATGCAATAATTGACTAATTCCAAGATGCAAAATTCTAAAAATGATGATTTGAAACAAAAACAATGCAAATTTTTCACTTTTGTGACCTAAATGAAAGATGCCTAACTGAATGCAATAACCTAATAAATGCAATTTGAATGTATATTTGATCTTAAATGGAAAGTAATCCTATTACGACCTATGATGCAATATGGAATGCAATTTTTTTTAATTTTTATGATCTTTTATGATGCAAAAATGAAACCCTAAATGAGAAATACAAAACAATGCAATGCAAATCTTAGATGTAGTGTTAAATGAATGTAATTTTTAGAAGGTATATGATGTCAAAATGTCAGGTTCACCAAAATGTATCATAAGAAAAAGTGAACCCTAAGTTTAATACCTAAACTTAGGGCTATTTTTTTCTCCTTTTCAAAGGTACATTAGAACACAAATCCACAAGGTGTTTTGATTGATTTTCAACCATAAAGGTGAGTCAATCAGACCTGGATCTGATACTTTTCAGCCTTAAAAATTGAATGAACTAATTTGATATGATTAACCAAACTCATCTATGTATTCTAACATGAAAAATATAATAAACAAATGATTAACAAACTAAAACAACTTGTAGGAAGACCTAGGAAGTGTTGAATGATGTGTACCTATCACCAAAAGCTAGATCTGAGTGTTGTAGTAGGACAATGTTTTCCTAGGGTGAATGGGTTTTGTAGGCCTTTTTTGAAACTTTAAATTTGATCTTGTAGCTTTCTATCTGCTTTTCTGATGTCTACCCTATAAACTTTGAATTTAGACTCAGACCTACAATAAATTTGCAAAATAGATGGGGGTGGCTATATAGGAGTTTGTCTCATTCAAACCCAAGTTTTGGTATTTCTACCTCCATAATAACCAATAAAATTGATTGATAAAAGTGAATGCACCCTAAGCTTGAGTGTGTCTAAGGTTTTTATAAGATAAAATGCATAAAACCCCACTCAAGGGTGTTAGAGAAGGATTCCTATATGAAAATGACAAGATCTACCTAAGAGGAAGTCAAAACACTTAAAAAAATTTGAAACATAAATAATACCTTGCTTTAGGCTACAAATAGGATAAAGCTTGAAGATGAGAACACTTAAGGAAAAAAGTCATTAAATTGAAGGAAATGGCCAAAATAATCTCCCAAACCTAGAATTCATCATGCTCTTCTATTGCATCAATCTTCGATCATGACAAGGCTTGATCAAATCTACAAATGAGCTTGAAAAACATGAAAACTCAAATGTGACAGAATGATCTCTTGCTTCTCTTTTCTTCTCTTGATGCTTTCTTCTTTCACTCTCTTGAATTATAGTTTCAAAAGGTGAAAAGACTAGGTATTTATACGTGTTCCTCTAATTTCTCAAAAATTAGATCATGAAAGCTGTCATTTATAACTTGAATTTTGAATGTTAAAATAGCCACTTTGACATATCAAAAATTGGTCTCGGATAGAATAGAACCCACATGCCCTAGGATGAATGGGTCCTGGCCTTATTTTCTAATAAATTTATTATCGAGGGCAAAGGAATATTTGGATGCATTTGTTCAGTGCTTGCAATTTATCAAAAAATAATAAAATAGGCCTCATAATGCATAATTTAGGTGATTAGTACCTAGTTAGGAGGTGTTGAAAATGCATATATCCAAGGGTCACTAAAATAGGTCCAAACTAAGCATGAAATTTTACTATCACCTAAAAAGAAGTACAATTTTTCACACTACAATGGAAAAACCTATTAGTTGAAGATGCCACATGGGAAGGGCTTGAGATTATCGAACATCCTAATTTGCATTTCTTAGGACAAAAAATCTTGGGGAGGGAGGACTTATCATGTCCACATTTCAAAAACTAGACAAAAGATTTCTTACCAAAGGTGATGTCGAAGTTCAGGAATCAGAGTTGTTGTTTGACCCATTTCTAGGAGTTGTTGGAGGTCACAGATTAGGATTTATGCTTGAGGCATGCCAACAATTTGTTGGAGATCAGGGATTGGAGTTGTTTCTCATCATATGTCAAAGTGTTTTTGGAGATCAAGGATTGAGGTTGCTACTTGACGCATTCCAAAGTGTTGTCATAGATCAGTTATCGAGGTTACTTCTCAACACATGCCAAAGAATCGTCAAGGATTGAGGTTTGAGGATGCAGTGTAGAAAAATGTAACCCTTTACATTTTCTCACTTGTTTGGGCCCTCCTATTTAAAATAGACTTAATAATGCCTTAATATAGTGTTGTTTGATGAGGGCACAACCCGAGACACAAAAAATAACCCACAAACAAGAGAATAATTTTATTATTTAGAAAATGGAGCTTCTTACATGGAAAGGATCTCAATCCCCAAGTTCTACAACACATGCAAGTTACAGAAAGCTACAAAATAACCCTTTTGCAATATGCGAGCTTGTCCCCAAAAAGTTACCCAAAAATTAGAAAACCACCAATAAATAGAGGCTCCTCTTTGGACGGGCCAAGACACTTATTCAAATTTTGGGATTGGGGTTGGCTTAAAATTACAACTTAAGTTAATTTCAAAAGAACATTTTGCAGTGTATCTTCTAGAAAAGCGCCAACTACGGGGCCTTTTTTGATCAGGACTCCGATTTAATTCATTTGAACCATTGGAAGGTCTCAAAGTCAAAGATACTCTAGTACTTATATTGATTTTGCTTTGATTTGGGGCCGTTCCAGGAACTCTAACTGCCTCAAATCCAACTCGGAAGATTTTTCAGGTGCAAATCTGGGAAACTAAAACTGCAATATCTTTCAACCCAGGAACAAAAAATAAAACCATAAATTGGGAATTTCATTATGACGAAAAGGGTATCCAAAAATGTAAAAACATCTAAAAACTGAGAAACTTGAAATTTAACTATTTTTGGGTGATGCAAGATTGCCCTTACACCACTGGATGCTCCTGCATCATTGTTAAATGTACCCCTTTACATTTACACACTTATTTGGGCCATCCTAATTAAATAAAGCTTAATTATGCCTTAATTATCCCTTTAATTAATTTACAAGGCCTATTTAATTACATTTTCTGAAGGGGAAACCCGACAATAATTAATGCTTAAACATAACACTTTACATTGAGCAATGTGTGTTCTAGGTATAGGGACCTAAGACCCATTTGGGCGAATGGGTCCTTTCCAGACCTTTGGACCTAAATTTAAATTATGTTTTTAGTGGTATTTTAACATCTTCAAATCCATAATTCAATGTACCAACTTGTGATATTTGAATTTTGGGAAATTAACCTGATACATATCTATAAATACAAGGTCATTTCAAGTTTCACCTAGAATTTTTATGCGACTTCACAAGAGCTAAAGTTGATGATTAAGGGCATTCAGGAGAAAATATATCAAAGATTTATTATAGCATTCAAGATTTATTCATCACGTTAAAGTATTCTTGCATCATGCATGCTTTTGGAGCTAACATTGTGATGTAGGTTTCAAGATCAATTCAAGCATTTTAAGCATCAATTTCAAGTGTCAAGATCCAAATCCAATTCAGCCATTTCATGCAAGTTGTAGTTCTCCTAAGATCTACATTATCAAGGTTTCTACTAGGGTTTGTTGAATGCTAATATAGATTTGTTCATTCTTCATTCCCCCTTTCATTTCACTATTTCAATTCAAGGTTTGATTACCAAAATGGGTTCTGACCAAGGCAAACCCCCATTCACTCAAAAACAAATATTTTTCTCTTTTATGTACGTTATTGTAGATTTAGGTTGAAGAAGGCTTGAAAACATTTTGAAGTGCAAGATTTACAAAGTTGTTAAAGTTGTTACTAAACCATGGAATCTAACCTACAAATCAAATTTCAAACTTCCTGACACTGAAACTTGGAGAAATCAAAAGCTACAAATCTGCACCAAAGGCTCCCAAAAGATTGTTGAAATCCTTGTGCTTGGACCCATTCGCCCATGGGAAAATGAGTCTCAGATTAGCTTCCAAAAAGTACTTTTGGTGATTGGTACACATGTTTCTTCCCTTCTCAAATCTACATTTTATTTTTTGGTTCTGCAAATATTGAGCTTAATCTTCAAGTTTCAAGTGTTAGATTGCATTTTTGTGTTGATTTTCTATGTTTAGTTTTTCTCCCCTAAGTGTTGTTTGACCTTGACCCCCATCCTTTAGTCATAAGGAAATCTGAAGATTCTCACATTGAATTGATTCACCTAAGGGTTGATAATCAATTCTTTGTGGGGATATCATTTCCTAATGAAATAAAGGAAAATAGGCTCCTCATCACATCACATTTTAATCCACATATTTAATAGTAATACCTATTTTTCTTCATTTTAGAGGATATTACTCAACCTATGCTAGTGCGAAAGGTTATAAAGGACTCAGTGACACAATGGAGATTAGGAGTCAAAGCTACCACCTAGCCCATGCTAGATCAAAAAGAAGGAGAAACTCCAAATCTTTGAAAAGAAAGATTGCAAGGTCTATAAGGTCAACCTATGACGTAGTGTGCAAAATTCAAATTAAGGCCTTGGTGCCATTATGGGTCTAGGCCGACTAGTTTGACCTTTTGGGTGGGTAGCATATAAAACTAGGAAAATATTTCAATTGTAATTATCCATGTTATGTTATTGTATCTTATATGCACTTTGTGTTCAAGTGATCTTTTGTGGATGAAAACCCATAGAATATTGTGATCAATAAATGAATACAAGATTGTAGTAGGCAATTTTGTTAGCCATACAAGTTTGTAAGGTTAGGAAATATTAATTATGCTCTTTCCAAAAACTTCGATTCATGAGGACCTAATAGGGTTTGAGTTACTAAAGGACAAAAGTATGCCCATAATACTATATCGAGGAATTTGTCAATCTTGAAATATACACACACACAAGTATTTTGTACCCTGCCTCAACTTTTGGTCTACTTGTCAAGTATAAGTAATCCACCCTTGGACTTCTTTTTCAGTATCAATGTAATTCATATTTTTATCTTATTTTACTTATTTTTTAAAGTAGAGTTATAAAACCTCATCATTCTCTTTATATTTGTGTATTGGTAAAATTATTTATTCACCAAACTACCTACATACACTATATCCATGGGATCAAGGTATGATAGAATTATGTGTAAATATCTAATCATGTTTGACTCTATGTTTTATGTAAACATAAGTGAGTATGCAACCCTTTCTATGGTCTGATTTCTCTAAATAGTTTTTCATCAATTGCCACCCACTCAAATGAAATAAAAATAAACAAAATAAACTACTTCACAAATACACTCTAAGAAGGCTTTTGGCGTTAAGTATTGATTGTGAATATCATGTTTACCTAAAATGCAAGATTGCTTTGGGGTATATTTTCGATTCACTCAAACTATTAAGTTTAAGTTTTTTTTAATCCCTAGCAATTTAAAGGGATGATGCCACAAACATTGTTATCAAAGCTATGTTAGACCATAGATATAGTAGTTCAAGTATGATAACATGACCTGTAAACATGTACTAAAGGCATCGTGGATACCAAACATTACTTGTGGTTTGTTTTATTTTACATATTGGGTGTATAATACTTAATACCTACAAAATTACTTTTAAAACAAATATAATTTAAAATTAATCAATCCAATAATTACTTTACTCTCAATTAGTTTAATTCTTATCACAACTAACTAACATGATAAATTGGACCACTTAACTATGCTAGATACACATAAATGTATAAAAAAATAATTGTTCATAACCATAACTATTCAACTAAAATTCAATATGCCTCAAACAATACTATGCAAACTTACCATCTATTGAAAGTGATGTATAAGAATTCATAGATGTAACATAGTGTTTTTAACAACTACTAAATCTACCTCTAAATCAACATAATAACATACCCTATTGAGTTTATCATTTCATATCTCACTTCATAGTCAAGTGATGGTAATCTACTCGCTCTATTTGCTAATAGATCAAGCTCATTGTAAAAACAATATTGAAATGAAAATAAAAGCAATTAATTTATGTTGGAAAGATAGGGGTGGGTTCATGTCAAGGGACACCAAGGACAACTATACATTTGACATTATAGAGGGTGGATTATTTTCAAGTAAACTACCTTATAACACAATTACCATCTTTCTACTCTAATAATCCATTACTTCTAAGGTGTGAACATTCACATCTTATCTTTAGAGTCTCAAGTATACATTTGACATTATAGAGGGTGGATTATTTTCAAGTAAACTACCTTATAACACAAATTACCATCTTTCTACTCTAATAGTCCACTACTTTTAAGGTGTCAACACTCACATCTTATCTTTAGGGTCTCAAGTATACATTTCTACTAACAATACTATGCAATGGCTATCGATGTGCAAGCAATATCCTAGTCATCACATACTAAAATCTTGACATTCATAAAACATGGATTGATTTCTTAAAGAGAGTCCTTAACTAACATCACATAGTCCTCATATATATATATGCACATATATACATATATATGTACATATATACATATAGATATGTACACACACACACACATATAAGAAACAAGGTTTTCATTGATTGCAATAAAGAGAACTTTAATGATCATGTGTATGCCCCTTCAATTTTGATTTCTCCATAAGACAAAATTAATTAAAGATATTTTAAGATATGTCAAATAATATACATGAGCATTTATTAGTAGATTGATAATAGAATGCACCATTAAATAAGCATAATTGTAATCATACAATAAACCAATAACTAAAAATAAACATGAATGAGCATATATACATCCAAATATTAATATATAAGAATCATAGCTAGAAAAGTAAATCATGTGAGGCATAGAAATTAACTAGAGATAGAATCAAAGATAGGATTATTCCCCCAAGCATAGGTATGATATTGGTGACACAACTTGCAAAGGCCCAAAACAATTTTGAAAAGTATTAAGGACCAACTAGTATGAGGAATACCCTCGAAAAATGTTTCTGCACTTGAATGTAAGGACATTAATGTCAATTTCCTGCTCTATGGACTTCAAAATTTATAAATCATAAACATATAAGGATATGCCAACAATGTCGTATGCACACTAAGAAAACCTCACAATTTTCTTTCGAATTTTGTCTTAAGAAAATGCTCCCATGACACCTTTCCCTTTCCCCAAACTAATTATTTTATCTAAAGAATGTTGAATTGTATATGCATGCTATTGTCATTATTTTTCTTATGAGTCAAAAAATGCAATACTCAAAGTAGTCTTATACCAATATGAGAACTTAGTAACAAGGTGTCAACATCTATTAAACATAATAGAAGCAAATTTATTGGTAGGGAATAAATCTGGAAGTACTCTAGTGGAATTGAATGTAAATGTTAGATACACAAACAAGCATGTGGGTTGTTTGACAACATGCCTCAAATAAGCGTGGTCTCATGGACTATGATGGTGCAGGATATGCACAACATAAATAGCTAGATTTCCTTCTTTTGTACTATCATTACTAATTAAAATTTAAAACATCACAAAATACAAAATATAAATATGTATTGATTTGATCTATAAAAATAATATGGGATTTGTGGAATGAAAAAGTACACAAAGAAACTGAAAATAGAATGTGTGTCCTTAGTATGTGATTAATTTGATTGCATAAATGAGACGAGGAGACAACAAATGTTGTCTGAAATTTCAGACATTGTCAAATATTGACATTGACTCTTTGACAATGAGATAATTTGAGATGAATTTGATGACGAGGGTGAACAAGTGTTAAAAATGAGAAAGCAACGGGAATATTTTTATATTTAGAAGTACCCGTTACATTATCATCCAGTTTTTTTTAAATTCATCATCCTTTCTCTCACGCTCTGGCAATTGCTTTTTCTGCCTGGTGAAAATACCCATTTGCCGCGATTTTTGATACTGATACTGCTGTATGTGCAGTGAGTCGGTTGTTTTCTTATTTCTTTTTGCTTTGGATTTGGTGTAGTTGAATGCAGGTGTGACCACTCAAATGCTGATAGACTTGTTCGACATAGCCGGTGTTGTCAATGCAAATAATTCTCTTTCTATTGAAGATGTCAGCATTCCCAAGTATTTTTCCTACACAGGCTCATGGAAGTGGACGGTATCAATTCATAACTAAACCCAATTATTTTTACCCTGTTATGAATGCTCTCTAAAATTTGGGTAACTAATAAATTGCAATGGTTTATTGAACAGAGAATGCCTATATATAGCTGTTTATATCTAAATCTGGGCATAAATCCTATATAGCTTATAAGAAATGGGTTTAGCCAAATTATGTATTGCTTCCCTTTCTAGTTGCTTAACACATACTTTGTCTTTCTTAAGTTATTGATCTGGGAGTCATTACTTTTCTTTGGGCAAAAATTTGGCACCACAGAGATAGGAGACCAACTTGAATATCTTTAAAGCACAGCCCTAGATTTGGCAGAAATTTGGCACCACAGAGATAGGAGACCAATTTGGCAGCATAATTTTCCAGCCTGAAGATTTTTTCTCCGAAAACAGTGAAATGCAGGAAATCTTTTGGCTGGAAGCGACCCAAAAATGGTTCTACACTGCTAGGAATCTTGAGGCGTTTCCCATGGCTAAGCCCTCTGCCTTGAATTTTATTTTATTACCTTTTTATTCTGTTAATTATGAGCCTGCATCTGACCCTTTTCAACGCCTAATAGCTGTTATAGTTGATGTCAAACCACAGGGACTAAAACTGGAGGGATGTGTTAATAGTACATTCTGCTTTCCTGAAACCCCAAAGGTAGTGGTCGGACTGAAAGCCTCCAGTGCAGATAGCTTTGTTGTTAATGCCGCATTTAGAGAATTCTTGTTCAATCACTTTCGAGTGGCCTCTGTGGATGAAGAGAGTGCAGCCACAGCAATGGTCGGTATTTCATTTTTTCTAGGGAATCTCTCTTTGTATGAATACCCATAAACTACTATTAACAAAATCTAGTATATGAAAAATTTTGGTGCCCTATACGGATTTTAGGTATTATATTGAAAATGAAAGTCCAGAGAGTTTACAGACATGTCAAGATCTTAATAGACTTATGT
>VDFB02000007.1:33446348-33473865 GCA_007258455.2 Sequoia sempervirens | reverse complement strand
CTAACCCTCACCATGGTTTTTCCCATTTTGGGTTTTCTACATAAAATTTTTGGTGTCCATGTGTTATGTGATGTTGCGAATGTTTCATATTTTTTTTCTTTATTATAGTTGAATATGCTTTGGTGATTGGATGTTTAATGTTTGAATGGTTTAAGAGAATATTGACTCACCCCTCTCTTAGTATTATGGGTTTTCAACAATACACAATGGTTTTTGACATATATGCATTATTTTAGCAAGGTTTAGTTTTGGGTCGCTCTTGGAAGAAAATATATCCACAGTGGCTACAAGAGGTATATGCAATCATTTTTGAGTTTTTTCTTGCATATATACAACATTTATATACATACTTATAGGACATATACACATAGAGGAGATATACCCACATATAAGGCACTACATAGAAGTGTATTCATGAAATATATTCATTTTTAAAAAATAGATATACACACCCATTGGAATATATGCATGACATATACATATGTTTGTGTATATCCATCATATAGTATACTTATGGAAGCATATGTGAGGGTTAGCATGTGTTAAAAATTTGTTTGGAAATTATTTTAAAATCTGGCCGTTTTGATTTAAATCTTTATTAACCTTTAATTTATATTTTTCAAATTTGAACAACACAACTTTTATAAATGGTTTTAATTCCCCTTTGAAATCCACATGTCACAACTTTAAATTAAAATCTATAAGGTGTTTGAAGTTAGTAGTGATTCGAGTTGTTCAATTTTTTAATTGGTTTTCATTTTTTGTTTTTTGTCTATCCTTAGTCATATTGGCAATCGATCCCTAGGATTTGTCTTAGAGCTTGGTCACTAGACCAATTTGACCCTTGGTATTGTTAAGACCTTAGGAGCTTAAATATCAACCCCTAACCCTCTAGCTTCTAGTCAAAAGGCTGACTAGGGGCCAATGAATAGGGGCTTAGGTCTTATCCAATCCCAATCATAATTTTCTAACAAGCAGCCATTACTAAAATCACTATAACTTGTGTATTTTTTATAGAATTCTCAACTTTTTATAGTTGTTGAAAATATGGCTTAGAGATGCATCCAATGGTGAAAATAAAACTCAAAATTTTCTCTAGAATTCAAGTTTTTTTAATTTAAACTAAACTCTTTGTTTTAAAACTTTAATTATTCATAAATTTTGGTTTTTTCATCCCTTTTAAGTGTTTTTAATAATAAACTTATTAGAAAAATCCAAAAAATATATTTTTAAAGTTTATTTTCAGTAGGATTAACATTTTTTTTTGTTTTTTACTAACTTTTGTGTGTGTCTTTTTGTTTGTAAAAGATTCAATCTTGTAAACTACTAACTTAAGTGGTCTTAGAAAATATTTTTCTAAATATTTTCTTATAGAAAATTTTATTTTGTGTGCTTTGTCTACTTTGTTTGTTCTCACATTGAAATAGGGTTAAAATTCACATTCACATTTTTATTTGGGTTAACAATTTACATATCTTTTAAACCATAAGATACACTTATGCATGCCCTCCTCTTGCACCTTATGGTGATCTTGAGGATTAAAAATAAGTGTTGTCTTATTTTTTATTTTTAGGGGGGCTTCTTAGGGATTTCATCACCCCAAGGGATAGCCTGAACTCCTATATTTTGATGGAGTATAAATAGCGAGTTGTGAATTAAAAGACATGCCTCTTGGAAGTTGTTACTTTTTCATTTGGGCTAAGCCCCCAAGAACTTTATACCTTAAGGAAGTGAAGCAGAAGGATGGGCCCTCTTCTCTTGGTTGTTTAAAAATTTTGTACTTTTAAATTCACATATTAGGCCTCACATGTCCTTGTGGCATATAGACGACTCCTTAGATAATCCTTGTATAGCTTATCTTAAGTCCTTTTGAATGTATTTTGGTGTGTTGCAAGGGATGTGTTTTATACCTTTAATTTGCAACTACATAATTTCATAATTAACTCATTTTTATTTTCAAACTAAAAAGAATAATTAAAATTTTCCTTTTATACTTTCAACATGAATGATTGTAAATAAATAAGATATAACATTTAAATTTTAAGGAACAAGGTTAGAGATCCCATATCTGGATACTTTATGTCTCACAAGCCTCATAATTCCATTTGCAAGAGGGAGAGAATCACCAAAGTGCTTTATCTATAACCATAGATTGACAGTCCCTACACACCTTCCTAACTAGAAGTAGCCATACCCTTCAATGAAGAGTATAGTTAATAACCCCCTAGTATTTCCATTTAATATCTAGTGTTGTGCCCTACTTAACCAATATTGTCAAACAACTATGGATACCTTCTAACTATGAATGAAAACTTTGATTAGTTAAGAAAATTTGGAACATATTTTGAACCGAAAATTACAAGAGACTATTGCACTCAATTTAGACAAAGTATTTGAACTATATTCAACCACTACTTATGAGTGGAATGATTTGTTCACCCACCTCTACTCAACTTGGAGAACCATATCTGACCTAAGGTTGACTCGGTCATATTGTTCAACCAATAATTAATCATAACTGAAAGCTCTTACTTAACACACATTAAATCCCCAATTCAAAACTCAAATGAGTTGATTAGTTATTAATAGCTTTGAATACCCAAGTTACACCATGTAACTATCTAGGTCTTGGAAACTACCACATGTTTGAAGCCTACCAAACTCATGAGAGTAACCACTCTCATAAGTAGAATTTTGGTATTAAAACTTGACAACAAAGATGATAATTTGACCTCCTTAGTCATAACACAGTATAAAGACATCATAAACAAAAACCCCATGTTGATGGGTGTTTCTCATTAAAGAATATTATTCTACCGTAGAGTTTAGTCTTTCTTGACCAAAAGTGAGGTCTTGCTTCAAAAGATTCCATTTTGAATTATAACTCTTTTGACAAAATGTCATGGACAAGAATACAAAGAATAACTAACATAATGAACTAGTTAAGCATCTTTACCAAAGGTTTGACATTCACTGTGCTTTAGGCTCTTCTACCAACTCTTAGGTTCTTATCCAACTAATCTTTGGCTTGAATATCTAACAAAGAAAACATGGTTCAAATTTTACCCACCAAAGGTTTCTTAAATAAATTATATTTACAATTTAATTGCATTCTACCCAAAAGCTTACCAACTGGAAAGAAGAGAAATAATTTTCTTCCAAGATTAGAGAAAGACTCTCATAAAATAAGTGGTAGATTTCAGCTCTTTGCACAGCCAAAAAAGAATTTTGTAGCAAGATTTATCCATAACTTGTTTAAAGAAATTATCCATTTTTGATAAACCCTAGAGGTTTCTATTACCATTAAAATGATAAGAAAAATAAGAAGATATTGATTGCATGTTTGACTAGATATGATTGGTTTGATTATGCTTTCACTCAACCCCCAAACACATGGCTCCAAATGACTACTTGAGCTTCTGAAACAACTTTATCGTGCAACTCTAAAGCAACTTTCAAAAAGGTGAGAACGGGAAAAAAAACTTCACTACTTAGTTCAAGTTATACTGGTTCACAAACTCAACTCTTTTCCAACACATACAAGACTTACCTCTACACAAATGCTGCTTGTTCCATTTTGAAGCTTTGCAACAGTATTGAGGATAGAAACTCCTCTTTTGCACCTTTACAATATTATTCAACAGCTCTTCCCCACTTTCACAATGAAAAAGATTAAAAATGTTAATGGTCTCATAGAATAACTTCCATTTTTGTACTTTCTTAGCTAGAGAATGGAAACCACGATTTTTCTCTCCTTTTTCTTGATAAAGGATGAATAACAATAAGAATGTTCCCCACTTCAAAGATTTGACAAGTTTTTTATCCAATCTAAAAACTAACTTCTTTCCCAACTTAGTGAAAATTCTCTTTCTATCTTGGATTTACGGGATAACTCAAATAATTGAATTCGATTTCAGCTTTAATGCAAGATAGAAGTAAATCAAAATGGTTCCCAGATTCACTTATCCCCATGACCAAACCATGGAAAGAATCGATTAAAACATATGGTTTGAAAATAGTTATGAAACAAAGAATCATGCAGCATAGACACGATGCAAAAAGGAGAATTGAGCTGATTAAAATTAAATTCAAAGTCCCAACTTCATGTTGCTCTTGCCACATTGATTGGAAGATTTATAAGATATTTAAAAATCTTTCAAAAATTTCCACCTTAGTGATTATTCCCACGCAGTTGATTTGCTACAAAGCTGATAATATATGCTTTCAAGAATTAGAGCATAATCATTAGTCTCCCCATTTATTTGGTCAAGAACTCCCTTTCCACAGCTTAAACAACTATTCGAAAACATTTAAAAATAACAATTTAATCACATTAAAAGTATTAAAATATTTATGCCACAAAGTGGTGTAGAAAAGATAAAGTTGGCGATTGATATATCACACCACTATATATTGGTGTTATTGCCAATTGACAAAGAATTTTAAAATAATCATTTCTAATTAAAACCCTCCATGCTTTCATTAATATGAGTACATTTAAATATCAATGACATAAAATAATAGGGTATAATATAACACACACATATATATGTATTATTCTATTTTCATTAATGTATGTATATATATAAACATGTGAATATATATACAAACTCTAATGTATACCCATTGTATAGTATGCAAATATATATCCATACGAGCATACACACACACACACACATATATATTTTCCTTTTTTTATAACATATATACATACATATATTTTCTACATCATACAAGAAAATGGCTACCAATTATCCTAATTTATTTGCAACCCAAATAAAATGAGGAAAACACTACTAAGCAAAATTTGGGTTTACTTACCTTCAAGATGCTACTGACAACCCTATACATACATTGATTAAATGAAGTCAAACACTTGGCCTACACGATTCAAAACAAACTTAGATGGCATTGCTAGTAAGCCCTTAGACTATACCCTTCTCCTAGGTGATACTCTCCATTTCCCTTTGGAGGGCATGAGAAAATGATCCTGCAATTCCACTCAAGAAACAACTAAGTAGTTAGTTGTTAACATTTACATCATAATCATATCATTGCATATTCATCAATAATTCATTTAAATGTAGAAAACATCACATAAAATAAAATTCATCATAGCATTTATCTTTCAAATTTTCACTAATCACATAATTCATCATTGCATTTACCATAAAGTAAAAATTAGTTTGTAATTCAAAGGCGGGGTGTAACAATACATTAACTAGTCGAATTGGGAAGAAACCAATTTTGAGAAACATTATTGTGTAGTACAAAATGATGAAGAAGAGAAAACCCTAGAAAGAAGAATAGATCAAGGAGAAAGGGAAATAGAAGAATTTGTAGAACCTAAAAAGAAATGTTATAATGATCCCCTCAAATTGAAGGAGGAAAATATTACAGTATAATGGGATCCCAAGATGGCAAGAATAGGGGACTACTAAGATGAAAAGATAGTAGCCCAAACAATAGAATCCCTCTCTAAATTTCAAGACTTATTCCCAAGAACCTTTACAATAATGAAAGGAACCGAAGAAGATGTAGGAATGATGAAAATTCAACTTAAAGGTGTTAAACCAGTCTGAAAGATACCTTATATATTAAAACCAAACATGAAGGGAAAATTCAAAACAAAGATAAACAAGATGTTATTTGCCAAAATAATTAAACGGATAGAGGATGTTGATTAGATAAGTCCTATAGTGGTCTAAAACAAGAAAATTGAAGAAATAAGAATATGTGTAGATCTCAAGGAGTTAAAGAAATTTTTCATACATGATCCCTTCCCAACCCCATTCACTGAAGAAATCTTAAAATCAATTGTGGGGAGATAGATCTACTCATTTAGTGACGACTTTTCTGGATACCACCAAGTCAAGATAAGGGAAGAGGGTCATCCTAAGACCACTTTTGCAATAGAATGGGGATCATATATGTACACTCTGATGCCTTTTCGACAAAAAAATGCCCCTGTAATATTTAGTAGAATAATTATTAACACCTTCAAAGACTTCATCCATATTTTTCTATAAGTTTACTTGGATGATTGGGTTGTTTATGAGTTCTAGTGAAAGATCATGTACAGGTACTCCACATGATGTTAAATAGGTGTAGAAGCATGCAAATCTCAATGAATTTGAAGAAATGTACCTTTACGATACCCTTTTGGACCTCATTAGGCTATATCATATGTAAAGAGGGACTAATGGTGGACCCTATGAAGGTTGCACTAATACTAAACTTACTACCACCTAAGAATGCACCAGAAGTCAAGACATTTTTGGGCTACACTAAATACCATAGGAATTTCATAAGGGGATATTCTAGCATTGTTTCACCACTAGAAGAACTCTTGAAAAATAATAAGGGCAGAAATATCAAATGGAATGATGAATCCCAAAAAGCTTTTGACACCTTAAAGCAAAAAATTTCAGAGGCACCAATTCTAATATTCTCGCATTGGAACACCTTTCCATGTGCATGTAGATGCTTTTGGTATAGCCATAGAGACAACACTCACACAAACCAAAGGAAACAAATACCATCGCATAAATTTTGCTAGTAGGATGTTGTCCTCCACAAAAAGGGAAGCACTAGCTACATGGTGTGTCATGTGCTATAGAAATACAAATACTACATTCTCTCTACACTATTTACATTCTTTAAAGACCATAAATTGTTGAAATGTCTACTTAATGGACTGGGAACCCATATGTAGATGGTTATTGCTATTTTAAGAGTTTGATTTTAAAAATGTGGTAAACTTAGGAAGAACAATCAAGGACCAAATTACTTGTCACGAATTGAAACTAGAGAAGAATTAGATGCCCAAGGAGAAGATTTACTAGGAGCACACCTATTTGACATCATTGTGGTACTAAAGGAGCTAGAATACATTGCCATTTTTCTTTCTACAAGAGAATTTTCCAAGGATATATCACTACAAGATAAATAATCACTTGTGCAAAGGGTTGCACCATATACACTCGTATAAGGAGAGATGTACACCATTTTGGGAGAGATGATATTTTGAGAAGAGTAATTTACAAACATTATAGGAATTCAATTTTAAAATAAGTGCATGAAGGATTTGCAGGAGGAAATAACTCCAGAGAAAATACAACTAGAAGGGTAAAATTTGCATGCTTATGGTGGCCAACTCTTCACAAATATGCCATAGAATACACAAAAGGATGCAATATTTTCCAAAGGGTAGGGAAACCTATTGCATGTGATGAAATGCCACTTAGACCAATATTAGCTCAAAATCAATTTGAAAAATGAGTCATAGAATTCATAGGACCAATTGAGCCTTTGAAAAAACATTCAAAAGATAGATTCATTATCATCAGAGTGGAATATTTGACAAAGTGGGTGGAGGTAGAACCAAAAAAAGATTGTACCACAAAGACTTCCACAAGGTTCCTATATGATAATACCATATGTACAATGTATGGTTTCCCTCTAATCATAGTAAATGATCAAGGTAAACACTTTGTGAATAACATGATAAAGGAATTACTTCAAAATTTTATGACAACACACAATAGGAGTTCCCCTATCATCCACAAGAAAATGGGGCAAGTGAAGCATTAAACAAGATAATTGCTAAAGCATTAGCCAAAATGTGTGATGGGAACCAAAAAAATTGGGATGTAAAGGTACTTGTGATAATTTGGGAATATCACACATCCTATAAAAGGACTAGTAAGTTGACACCTTTTCAGTTAGTCTATGAAATTGATGCCATAGTACCAATGAGCTTCATAGTTCCTAATAGATGTACCACACTCACTTTACAGTTGAAATATTATCAATCTTTGGCATTGTTGGTGTTGGAATATGGCTTGGGGAGATTATTGGTATGGCTTCTAGTGCTGTCATTGATGGCAACTAAAGTCACTATCATGGTTTACAAATCCAAACCTGGTCATACCGATAGTTAAAGTTAAGTACAATGTATTACCGACAGAGAACGTGAAGAATAGGGTATATGGTTAGTATGTCAATCTGTATGATTCACCGGATCATCATATTGTGTTGTGGATCCCCAGGATGGGTTGGTAATCATGTATGTTACCTTATTGGTAAGTTTTGTGATGTTGCATTAACCGGTGTACGAGTAAAGTGATCCAACAAAATGATTTTATGATTATTTGCTCATGGTGGCTGACCCAATCAATGTAGTGTGTCGCGAATGTATAAGGGATGATTGTTTAAATATTTTTTATGTTTGAGAATTTTATTTTGGGTCCCAACTATGTCATGGACAACTTGTATGGGTGCACATTATAAATTGTTCATGATTTGAGCCAACATGTGGAGAATATTATATTTTGTGTGAAGTTGACATATAGTGTTTGAATTCTTGCTAGAAGATATATATATGAGATCAGTAATTAATTTTGGGTATGAAAGTAAGTATGGAGGTGTGCGAATTTTTGTGAAAATAAGAACAAATGTGTGTGCGATTATTAGAAGGATGATTGAGTGACCTATGCACAATTTCAGAAGGGCAGAAAAACAAAGAAGAGCAGAGTAGAGAAGAAATATAGAATCAGTCAGAAGGGCTGAATATCATCTATTGAGCTTCATTGGAACTGAATCTAGGCATTTAGAGATGCTATCCTCTCAGTTCAACATTTTTTTGTAATCACAAAAATTTTGTAAGGCAATGTGCTTGAATGCATGTACATTCCATTTTCTTCATACTTTTAATAGAGTATATAAATTGTGGATTAATCTCCATCATGGTTTTTCCCCTAATAGGGTTTCCACGTAAAAATATTGGTGTTATGGTGCTTTCATTATCTTGTTCATGTGCTTGCATCTTTATTTTTTTTATGTGTTGTTAATGGTTTAAGTTATGGATTTAAAGTTTAGATTTGTTGAACACTGATTCACCCCTCCCCCTCTCAGTGTTCCCTGAGTCCAACAATTGGTATCAGAGTAGGTTCCTCTTCAAAAGCTTAATAGCTTGAGGTGGATCTTGAGGTAAAATGGACTCTAGTTGTATTCAATAGTAGCTTATGGTAGCACTTGATGATCTTGATCAGTCTAAAGCAGAAGTCATGGAGTTAAAAGAAAATTTTGTGGATGCTAAAAAATTCATTCAATCATTGAAGGATAAAATCAATGAGTCAAGAGAAAAGAGGAAGGAACTATGTGATTAGCTGAAATAGAAAGAAAATAAAAACTTAGAAGATGTTCACCTAAGTCAGACCCTAAAAGAAATAACTGAAGAATGTGAAAAGCTTGCTAGGGACAATGCTACTCTAAAGGTTGAGATGGAATCTGTGGAAATGAAGCTAACTAAGGAGATTGAAGAAAGAAAGAAGAATGAGGAGAGTCTAACTCAGTATTTGAAAGAAAAATATGAAGAATGCAATAGAGTTAATAGTGGATTCATTCAACTGGAGATTGAATTGCAACAATCCAAAAGTAATGAAAAAGAGCTTGAAAGAAAGATAGTTATTCTCAAAGATAAAATCTCTACTGCAAATGAATACAAGGAGAAGTTTAGGATCAATTTTGCTAAGCTTGATGAGCTGACTAAAGGACAGAAGGATGCAAATGATAAGCAAGGTCTTGGATATGAGAAGGAAGAAAGCTCTGGATCTTAACGCAAGGATCCTAGACAAATAAATTAGATGAACAAAGGCATAAGGAATCCGGTAAGACAACCCAATGCTCAAAATTTTAATGGTTACTGCTTTTCTTGCAATAAATTTAGTCATATAGCTTCTCAGTGTAGAAGAAAAGTAAATTCAAGCAGTCCATCATTTCTCAATTAGTGTTTTAGTTGCAAAAAGTTTTTTCATAAATCAATTGAATGTAGAAGTATGGTTGTCAGTGTAAGGAATGTTAAATGCTACACCTATGGAGGATTTGGACATGTTGCTAACCAATGCAGATCAGGGGGAAATCAATGGAATGAATGTCCTAGACAAAGAAATTTGGTGTGTTACAATTGCAATAGATTTGGTCACATTGCAAGATTCTGCAGGAACAAAAATATGGATGGAAGAGGTTCGGTATATCAAGGAAGAATTTCACAGAAAGATGACAAAGGAAAAGGAAAAGTGACTATGAAAGAGATAAGAGATTAGATGAAGAAAGTGTGGGTAAAGAAGAGTGAATCTAATAAGCCCTTACTGGAAGATGCCTCCAGTAATCCCTCTGGTAATTCCTCCAAAAATTGATTTCAGGCCATCGGCCTAGGGGGAGTTTCTCCAGTAGAATTCTTTGCCCCTCTGTCAGTAGTTGGCACCAAAATACAAGAAGTTATAATTAGTTGTGCCATCAACCAACAAATGTTTCTGTGATCACTTGTTTTGTAAGTTGAGATCTTGAAGGTCCATAGAAATGGATTCTTCTCTTGCTTTCTGAGAAATTAGTGTAACCAAAACTCCTAGGGCAGAGCATTTATTGTGGTAAAAAGGTTAGGTGCGCAAAGCTATAAAAAGATATTTGGAACCCTCATTTGTCACTTTGCATTGAAAAAGAATAGTGAAAGAGCCTCTAGAGCTAAACTTTGAAGGAGTCAAGTTGATTCGATGGTGAATTCATTAGGTATTCCATTCGCTTGTAGAATTTCTAATTTTTTGCTCGATAGAAAAACCTTGTTCGGTACGAAAAATGAAGCAAATCAAGGGTATTGTGAGTTTGGATGAATATAGTAGCATGAAGATCAAGGATGTAAGAGATATGTTTCCTGTCGATGAATTGAAGTGGCTTGAAGGAGCGAAACATAGGATTTTGGACATTTGGAATGAATTTCCTTATTTTAACAATGCGGAAGTGGTTAGGTTCATCTTGAGTAGATTGAATGAAGACACTCTAAATTTAGACAAACCCTATCTTATTTCAAAGGAAGTGATTAGAAATTTAATTGGGTTATGCAATGTTGGAGATATTCTGAAGAAGAAGTTGATTCAAAATAAGGAAGTCAAAACCCTAACCTGTGTAACATGAGATTAGAGGGCCCTAGTAATTTTGACTATCAAAGATCCATTGACAACGTACATTACATATGGAATTTCATACAAAATTTTCTTCAGAAACAGGGAAGGATCAACCTCTGTAGGCATAGTTTACAATTTGCATATGATGATAATGGAGGATCAAGAATTTGACCTATGTAGTTTGCTGAGAGATCAACTGATGGAGAAAATGCAATTGACAATGTATGTAGACTATCCTTTTAGGTTTGGCACTTTGATCATATGTATCATGATGTATTTTCTAAATTCCTTGTCACAAAATGATAATGTTGTATGGAAGGAAAGTGAACCGGTCTGTAAGCAAAGTTTTAAGCATTTCAATACTCTGGAAAATTGTGAGCAAGCTTATCCAAATTTCTTTAGAGAGTTCTTAGGAATGTTTGGAGTAGTTGGTATTCTTTCAATGAAAACAATTGAAGTTGGATCATCTTCTGATAAGATGGAGAGGAAGCAGAAAAGAGAAATAGAGTTTGCTAATGATACTCCTCCAGTACTCAAGTCTCCAAAATCTGAAGGAAAAAGGAAAAGAAAAAATAATTTTGGACATACTTGATGAAGACTCTGATGAATACACCCCAAGAGATGAACCAAAATTAGTCGAACCGGATGAAACAATGGCTGAAGGAAATGAAGAAGAAGGCACTTTATTCAAAACAAAGATATTGCAAATAGTTCAGGGGAAAGATGGAATGCAAAAGATTGTTGAAATTTGGTTAGATTGACCCTCATATGAGTAGGATCTGATTGAGAGTACTCTAGGCAGATACTTTGTGCAAAATAACATTGAATTGGAAAGTTTGTTGAATGTATTCCTTGAAGAGTTGGTTGAGTGTATTAAGGAAGCTATGGCCTCTGACTCTTAGGATAAGAAAGAGGAGGAAATAATCTTACATTTGAAGGACCAGTTCGGGCTATCCCGTACAAAACTAAAAAAGAAAATGAATGTGTTGAGGCAGTGCATCAATTCAGCTAATAACATCTACAATTATTTTCTATGTTGGCCTCATGTTGTTGGAAAATATAAAGAAAAGCTAGAGAAAATTGAAAGTGAATTGAATAAAATTGGTTAGGACTACAATATGTTTCAGGACCAGGATGGAGCAATAAAGAAAATAATTCATGAGTTGCAGGTTGAGCATGCAAAGATTCACTTTTCCAGAAACACTCTTGTGGACACTTTCTGGAAAGTAAAGGATCAAACTAAATGCAGATTAGAGTAGTTGATTGAATTCCTAAGGAAATGAGAGAATTTGGAAGAAGCAATTACAATTCTAGAATCCCTCATTCAAATCATCAACTGGACATCAGAAAATAACAGTCTGATAATAATTATTGGGATTGTTGTAGATGCTTGGAATAAATTCCTTCCGAAGATGAAAGATAAGTATAAAATATTTGTTTGATTTGTGCAACAGTTGTAGTTTTCCAAATTTTGATCAAATTTATATTTAGCAAAGGGGGACAGAGAGAGTAGTAAAATTTTGTTTTAGCAAAAAAGGAAGAAGTGCAGTAAGAATACTAGAAAAATGGGAGAGAAAGCAATAAATTTTTGTCATTGATGTCAAAGGGGGAGAGAATGCAGTGAAAAATTCCTTGACATCCTAATGGGGAGCAGTGTTTTGTTGTGTTCTGAAATTTTGGAGTTTGGCAGCGTATCTCTGGTTTTGACACAGTCATTTTTCACTAAGTGTTGTCATTAATGCCAAAGGGGGAGATTGTTGGCATATCGCTTGATTGTTGGCATATGGCTCAGGGAGATTATTGGTATGGCTTCTAGTGTTGTCATTGATGGCAACTGAAGTCACTATTGTGGTCCGTAGATCTGAACCTGGTCATACTAGAAATTAAAGTTAAGTACAGTGTATTATCAACAAAGAACATGAAGAACAGGGTATCTGGTTAGTATGTCAATCTGTATGCTTCATCAAATCATCATCTTGTGTTGTGGATCCCCATGATAGGTTGTTAATAATTTTTGTTACCTTATTGGTAAGTTTTGTGATGTTGCATTAATCGGTGTACAATTAAAGTGATCCAGCAAAATGATTTTCTGATTATTTGCTCATGGTGGCTGACCCAGTTAATGTAGCGTGTCGCGGATGTATAAGGGATGATTGTTTAAATGTTTTTATGTTTGGGAATTTTATTTTGGGTACCAACTATGTTGTGGCCAACTTGTATGGGTGCATGTTATAAATTGTTAATGATTTAAGTTGACATGTGGAGAATATTATATTTTGTGTGAAGCTGACATATAGTGTTTGAATTCTTGCTAGCGGATATATATATATGAGATTAGTAATTCATTTTGGGTATGAAAGTAAGTGTGGAAGTGTGTGAATGTGTGTGAAGAGCATAATAGATGTGTGTGCGAGTATTAGAAGGGTGATTGAGTGATCTATGCACAATTTCAGAAGGGAAAAAAATAGAGAAGAGTAGAGTAGAGCAGAAATATAGAATCAGTCAAAAGGGTTGAAGATCATCTATTGAGCTCCATTGGAACTAAATACAAACATTTAGAGATGTTATCCTCTCATTTCAACATTTTTTTGTAATCACAAACATTTTTTAAGGCAATGGACCTTTCTTATTTTGAGCAGTGAGCTCTAGGTAGTGTGCCTAAATGCATGTGCATTCCCTTTTCTTCATACTTTTAATAGAGTATATAAATTGTGGATTAATCTCCACTGTGGTTTGTCCCCTAACAGGTTTTTCACTTAAAAATATTGGTGTTATGGTGATTTCATTATCTTGTTCATGTGCTTGCATCTTTATTTTTGTTTATGTGTTGTAAATGGTTTAAGGTCTGGATTTAAAGTTTAGATTTGTTGAACACTGATTCACCCCCCTCTTAGTGTTCCCTGAGTCCAACAGTTGGGATATGGTGTTGTACATCATTGCATAAAATGATTTATTATAATGTTGTAATTAAATAATTGTTTAGTTGTGATGAACCTTGGTGGTGTCGTTAATCACACTAGGTAGTTATTTGGGGACCACTTGATGTTGTATTGTAACATTGTATTATTATTTAATGTGTGAGAGACATGTGATAATAATTTGATATTGGGGAAATATTAAATAAAGTGAAGTCTTAGTACCCACTATTAAATAAAGGGTTAGTGGTTTTGTATTCACATGGTTTTGTGGTACATGGTTTTACCTTACCACTAGTTGTATTTTGTGTGAGCTTGTTTCTACAAAAGCAAACACGTGTAGTGGTTTAGCTTGGTTGAGTGGTTTGGTTGTCATTATTGAGTCTTTTTGAGGAGTGCATATGTGAAACATGGAATGGGATGTGTGGATTCATGCTTGGACACATGGGGATGCATTGGAGGGCTTGATGTTTTATAGGTATTCATTGTAACTCTTGTATTTCTTTATTGTTGAATAATATGATGGACTATGGATGCTTTTGGAGGCTGGATTTTTCCCTCTTGAGGGTTTTCCCAGGGTATATCTTATGTTATCTTGTGGCTTGTCTATTTGATCTATGCATTGTGGTTACTTGTATTCATGTTTATCTCTCATGGGTTATGTAGGAAATGGATTAAGATCATGGGTTAAATGCAATATTTCCTAATAGGAATAATAGAAAGAAGACTTGGATAAATTGGATGAGTTCCAACAGATTGCAATATATAACTACCAATTAGAAATGCAAAGACAAAAAGAATGGCATGATAGAAACTTGTGATTGAAAAAATTTAAGACAAGAGACATTATATTGTTGTATGATAGTAAATTCAAGAAGGAAAGTTGAATGTGTAATTGTTAGGACCTTATCACATTCATGATATCATTGAATCTAAAATGGTGAAACTGAAACTATTCGATGATGCTCTCATGGTAGTAAATGTTAGTGGTGCATGCCTTAAGCACTACCACTTACTGGTATAATAACAACACAAGCCCACATAATCAAATCCCTATATATTATGTACTATAGTTGGATAGTTATGTTAAATGGTTAGGAAAACCCACCAACAAGAAGATCATTAAATTCCTATCTACCCATCCATCTATATAACAACTCATACCCCACTCATTCAATCACTTTTTTCCCTCAAATTTTACACTTTGAGCTAATTTCACTCGAGTGTAAAACCATAGAAACTATTTGCACCCTAAAAAATTTCACTCATACAATGGCCTCCCCTACAATCTTTATCATTTCTAAGAGGCCTCACCCAAAATAATAGAATTACCCTACAAGGCCCTAGAAACAATCAAGTATGTGGCATTCTCTCAAATCCCCCATAATATAGTATACTTGGAGGATGTTTAGAAGTATATTCATGACCAAATCATAGAAATTGACCACATGAAGCTAGAGAAGCTTTGTCTAACTCTCCCCAAAGATGATGACAAAACATATAAGCCAAAGTATATAGTGATTGGTTGAAATAACTTGGACATCTGGAAGGACTGTAGAGCCCCTCCGCTTTTGGTCCTTTGTCATATTCGAGTAAGTGTGATTAGATGAATTGTGATGTCATGTTGGTTTCTTGGTTGCATTGTTTGATTGACCTTGGGTTAGGTGATAAGTTAGTATTTCAATTAACTTGATTAAACAAGGTAATCAAATAAGAATACCTTATGAGGTAATTAAACTAAAAGTTGCTTGCAAAGTAATTTAACAAATTTAAAATTTTAAAATAATAATAATTACATAAATCAATTCAATGAAATAGAAAGTAAATGGATATTAATAATTAAATTGAATTGTAAAAAAGAATTGTTTAGAATGTATTTAATAATAATAATTGAAATTTTGATTATCATGAGACCTTAATTAATTAAATGGGAAAATGTCGATTTTAAATAAATCATTGTGATTAGAGTTTTGCTAAGTGAAGTGTAAAAGCAGAAAAAGATAGAAAAATCTTCCTCCTTGATCATGCACAGTTCGAAACCGAATTGAAATGGGAAACTTGTTATACTGACTGATTTTTGGTTTTCGAAACCTTCTACATATTTCCTCTTGGAGGAGATTTTTTTGGGGGGGGGGGATTGGGTTTTTGGAAAAGAGAATTTTGGCTCTTTTCTTTTTGGTGTTTGGGGTTTTTGTTTCAGACAGAATTATCTTCTGATAGTATTTGAGTCTGAAGGATGAGTTCGGGGCTATCAAACTACGGTCTATAGTGCGTCCTCTCTGTCCTTGAGCAGGGAAGATATAAACATTGATCATTTCGGGGTGAATCATCAATGTTTGGAAGGTAAGCTCTACACTTTACCTTCATAGAAAAATGTTGTGCACTTCTCTTTATCTGTCACTGCCTTTATATCAGGTTAGAGACCAACTTCTATGCATACCTATGATATTCGATATCCTTGGCTCTTGAGATTCTCCTTTGCTATGTATGTTTGTTAATTATTTGCTTGCTGCCATCTGAGTTTTAAGAAGTTTTGATGTCTATAGAACTATGACTATCATTATACCGTAATAGGTGTGGTTTTATTGTTTCGATGTATTGACTTCCTTGTTGACCATGTCGCTTTGGGTATGGATATACTTTACATTTTGTGTTCGTTATACTAGTTTTTTTAATGGATATTTCATATGATATAGGTTTGGTAATATGTTTTATTTATTTTTTTAAAATAAAATAAAATTATAAATCTATATTCAGTCCTTGGATGACATCGTAGTTCCATTTCATTAGATGAATGCCTCATATGGCCAGTTCCCGATTCCTTTGTGGAAGGCGAATTTTCCCTTGCATGGTTGTTCTTAAGGCTGAAATATACAAATTTGATTATTTCCTTTCTTAGTAGATTCGTTTCGAGTTTGATTCCATAGTTGTTTCTAAAAACATTTTTATGTTAGTGTCTACCAGTAGACGATTAAGCAACTCTCTTTAATATATATATCCAAAGACTCTTTATGATTAATAATTCTTAGTCACCTTGGATTCCTTAATATCGCCAATCAATCCCCATAGTCTTTTGTTGATACCCCATTCCATTTGAATTAGGTCTGAATTGATTGGATTTTGATATTTAAAATTTAAATGATTCTTAGAGTTATTACAGCCACCCTTAAACTCGACCGTCTATTTTCTAAGCCGATCTTTTGTACCTAAAAAATTCTTTTGCCTTCTTAACAAATTCAATTTGTGCACATCCCACTATCATTTCATTCTATGTGATGAGATCTATGTGAGGTGGTCTATTAAATGTTTCAAATGCCTTCCCTCTATTTCCGGTATTTCTATGCATGCCACCAGGATAATTGGGACTGCAACATGATATATATATATTATATAATATATCTCTTTGTGTGTGTGTGTTTCATTTAGATCCGTTGTCACCTTTTGAGTAAGCTAAACCTCTATCTGTGCTACCAATTCATTTCACCAGGATAATTGGGACTGCAGCATGATATATATATATATATATCTTTGTGTGTGTGTGTTTCATTTCGATCCGTTGTCGCCTTTTGAGTAAGCTAAACCTCTATCTGTGTTACCAATTTATTTCTGATTGACTAAGCGATAGTATGGGATGAAGCCTGGGTCGTTCTTCAAAAAATACGTTTTGGTTCTATCTTGCATGTATTTAGCTTGTTCTGTCATGAAATGATTGAATTAAGACTACACCACCTTTCCAGTGTTTATGTCTAATGTACTTGGTATGGATTTAATGAATACATATATATAAATATAATGCTCATTATCGCTGATTCTTGTTCACATTCTTTTAATTGGTATTGAAACAAATGTTGCGTTTTACTTTTGTTATATAGAAAATGTAGAAAATAGTTAAAATATAACAAGCAATTCAGTGATTGTTCCTGCAAGGAAAGCCTACAACGATCATAAGGTTAGATTCGGTTGAGAAAGGTTTTGGAACATCATATTCTCAGCGCACCTCTCCTAGGAAGCCCATAAGATTAGTCTCCTCCTTTTTTTCACAACACTTATAATTGTTTTCAATATGGAAAGTATCGAGACACCTAAATTTTCCATGCCTATCCCCCCAACTTAGTTGTAATGGATGTTCGTTACCTTCGTAATTTATTTATTTTTCAATACTTTTCTTACGTTCAGCTTTAGTATCTCTCCGTGCCTTCTTACTTTAAGTTGATAAAAGCTAAGTTTCTTCCTGCTTAAAGCCTAAAGACTTCGAATTAAAATTGAAACTTTCTTAAGGGAAATACTTCTTGTTTTTAAATAAGGTAAGGAGGTTAAGAGAATATTCCACCTATTTAAGATGCTTTTATTCTAAATTCTCTTTTAAGGGAATATTTGTTAGGAAAAATTAATATGTGGGAAATATATATATATTCTTTTATTGTCATTATTTAGTAATTAAGTGAGCAATCTAAAATAAATAAATAAATTCTTTCTTTCATTTATTCTTTTAAATATGTAATTACTTTTTAAAAGAATTGGTTAAGTAAGTGAATAAGTATAATGACTTCCTTGGATATTTTGTTGAAGGCTTCTTGTTATAGGTTTAGATGTTTTAAGCGTTTGGATCAAGTGAGCAAGATATTGTGTAATCTAAATTGTGGTGGTAATGTCTTTTATGGAGCATCTTATGATTATTTTGATTATGTGTGCATATTGTATTATTTAGTTGTTTTTTTTTAATCATAATGTAAGCGGGTTGATTGATGTTGTTGTGGATACTGATTGAGGTCTCCCTTGGACGCCCTATTGGCTGATTTACTGTTGAAAATTATGGTTGATTTTGTAGTGAACTGATTATGTTAACTTGATTTGAGGTTGATGGTCTCATTATGATGTTGTTACTCTTATTCTACACTTGTCATCTGTGATAGTGGTTTTCTTATAGTCACTTTGTGGGTTCCATTTTGGATGTGACTTTCTCTTCAGTTAGATTTTGATTTGAAGAGTCTTCATTCATTGGATTTGCAAAACTCATTTTATTCTGACTTACTCTCGTTTGTGAGTACTTGAGTAGTCATTTTTCTTGGGTTTCCAGAAGTGGGGATAATCTTGTTTTATATTTATTCTTCATTGATTTGATTCTTTCCAAGATTTTGATCACAATTGTGATTTTAAATTTATGATTGGGTTGTATCTAATTTTATGGGCAACTATGTTTATGGCTATTGGCGAGATGGTAAATGCCTCACATGTATTTCAATTTTGAGATGCTGAACTTTTCTTGTTTTGGTGCAACCCCTTGATGCCTTGGTATTGGATGTTATGTTTTGGGTTTCTAGGGAGAGTGGCTCTATGTGGGCATCAGCCCACGAAGGGGCTGTCAAGATAGCCCACGTTAGAGTAAGAGTAAAAAGTGATAACCTAATTAATTAATTAAGGGGTGGATAGTAATAACATTAATAAGATAATTATAGATGCCCCATCCGCCTGTTAGAGCTTTCATAGACTAAAGGTGGGCCGAGAAGGCCCTGGTTGGCATGATCGTTGCCTCATCTTCACGAGAGGTTAACGGTTCCACATGAGTCGCCCTATGGAGTGACACCTTGAGATAGGCAATCAAGATAGCCATAGATTGAGGTGGCACCTTGTGATAGGTTGTCTGAATAATCCATGTAAGGCCATGTGATGACACTCTCCTCTAGCATTCCCTTTGAGTTGTTTTATTGAAATCCTTTGGAAGTGGTCTATTGATATGTTTTGTTGATTTATTGTTGTTATCTTGGAAGCAATTTATTGATGATATGTTATATGATTTATGATTTATTGTTGTTATGTTGGAAGTGATTTATAGACGTTGCCTTTTATGATCTTTTGATGTTATGATGCGAGTGGATTATTGATATTGTAATTATCTTTGTATTTTTCGTCATCCATGTATGGCATTGAGTCTTGTTGTTCACTGTTGGGATGTTCTTGGTTGAGGATTCTTTCTTGTCAGCTCCTTAGCATAGGGGTGGGTCTTCAGACCCACGTGGTCAGGTGGAACATGCTAAGCACCCCACTGGGTCCCTAGTCGAGGATCGAGAGGTGTGGATTGGCGTCATTTGCGGCGACTCTAGAGTTGTATCCCTCTTGGAGCTAGTTGTGATACTTTATACTTGTCTCTTTAGTTGTAACATGCTATCTTGTCATATGGTTTCCATTCATATGGGGAATGCTTTTTATCATTGTAACTCTTGAACATTGTAATGAAATGTAATGGATGTATTGTATTATTTTATCCTTGATAAACCTTATGTGGCTTTCGATCCATGGAAATCGTTTTCGATATGTTGTATCTAAGGAAATATGTCCCTTGAGTTTATATGATGATAGAGAGTTTATCATGTAGTTGTTGTATATACGAATGTGGATGGTTTCTTATTAATGATTTGTCATGTATGTGTTACATTTGTAAATTTTTACTTTGTTGTGGATTAAATCTTTGGCTTTCTTTCTCTATCGTCGTTGTATGGGTTTAAGTTTCATAATGACTCCTCGTGTACCCCAAGGGACGTAAGTGTTAATGGATTTGTTTAATTAAGTTTCATGACTCATGACTTAATGTGCATCTCATGTATGTTTAGATTTACTTAAAAAAAAAAATTGTACGATAATTGTTGTTTTAGTTGTCCTTTGGGGTTCGCACGATGGGGCATTACAAGGACTCTATATTTTTCAATGATGCATGGGTTCACATTGTGCTAAGTTGGGTACACAATGAATTTAAATGTACCTAGACAAACCACACCAGATTACAAAGGGTCATTCATGTGGTGACTAGGCTAAGAATGGTAGGTGACATTCTTGCCAAAAAATATGTAAAAAATAATGAGGTATAATAATTGATCAAAGCAATTTTTTATGGCCAAAGCATAAACCTCAAAACAATAATAAACTTTTGATAGATTATAAAATTTACTATTTCAATTGAAAAGACTCTGCACCATAGCTACCAAAATTCACATTGCTTACAAAATGGTGGTGGAGGGAAAATAATTTGACCTTTGTGAAGTCATGAGGGAGTAGCTAATGGAAAATATCCTAAAAAAAAAAACCTACAAGTACCCTTTTCGGTACGGTACATTTCTCATTTTCTTGATGTTTTTATTTTCTTAATGAATTGCTAAATTTCAAAGGCAAAGTTTGGAAACTTAAGCAAACCATGGCGATGCAAATCAAGTATCACATTCATCAGTTCCCTAACGCCAAAACATACAAGGCCACATACTGGGGGTTCTTCAAAACCTTCCAAGAACAAATACATGAGAGGGAAAGGATTCCGTATGCATCCACTATATAATACATTAACACAATTACATTTATAGTGGATAAAGGCTATGCATTTATGGAGGTGGTAGAACTGTTCACTCTATGGATTCCATGGCTATCATGGAGTCTCTTTTGGAGTTGGAATATATGTTTCTATCATGAAATGAATCAACCATATGACTAGTTTGGCCCTACCTCTTTTTATATTTATAAATCTTTCTTCATGAATAAATATAACACGTTTATGCACCAAGTGTAGTATGTTGATAGATTGATAGATCGGATGTGGTTTCTCGTGATTACAATAGCATGATGGTGTGATCAAATATGATTCAATAGAAATTTAAACAGCATAACAATAGCATAAGATTGGATTCATGCGAATGGGATGAGAGGCCTCTCATTTATATAATTTGCATGATAGAAATCAATGGCCAAGATGTATTGGTTAATGCATGGGTAGGATGGAATAAGGATTAGGGTTTGGATCAAAGTTGTAGTCATGTAACATGTGTCACATGAGGGATAAGTGCTAGGTTTAGGATGTGCATTACGACAACATCCTTATGTGGATGGATGGAATTGAAAAGTATGATATTAAATAAAGGTATGAGATGAAAAGTTCGTTTGACTTTTGGTAAGTGTCTAGATTCAATGAATATAGACAAGGAGCTAGTTAGACATGTGAAGGGAGCATTTTTCACATGAGGAAAAATTTAGATTGTGATCCATGTGAATGTAATCGATGGCTAAGATGAAATGGATAAGGATTGAGGGATAGAGTGAATTAAATAATAGAGGAAAAGGTAATGGGAATTAATTAGCCTAAATTAATTAATTAATTTGGGTTAGAGGATTTGGGGATAAGGCTATACTTAATTAAAATTGGTGGATAAGGGTAATGGATAAATTAATTAATTAAATAATAAACATTTATTTAATTAAATTTTTGCATAAGGGAAAAGTTTAATTAATTAATTAAATAATCAATATTTATTTAATTAAATATTAGGATAGGTAAAGTCAAATGTGATTAGGTTAAGGTCACATTTCAAGTGTCTACATTATTCCAACTTGTAAAAAAGAGAATTAATTTGTAGAAGTGATGACATGACATAAAACTTATACTAAAATAAAGTGACAAGATGACACAACTTAGATTATTATTATTATTATTATTATTTTCACAACCCAGATTATTAACATTTCATTTGTCATATATAATTAAATCCTAGATTGTGCATATAATTTTGGTTTTATCTCTATAGAAATTAATACATCATTTAAGCATATATTGTATTTAGTAGACATATCAATTAAAACAGATCTCAAATTTCCCATTTCTTCATGTATGTCTTAATATATAATTTTCCATAATGGATTTTTTGTGCAATCTCCTCATCATAAAATAAAATTAGTGGAACCATAGGAGGAGAGGAAAATGGAGCATTAGATTCAACATTCCCCCAAAAACCTTATGTTCTATGTAATCATGTGCCTCAACATTAGGAATGATTTTTATCAAATTGTAGTTTGGGGGTAAATTGGAAGATTGTATAAATTTAATTTTACTATTCTCAATGAGATCTCGTATCTTATTTTTGTTCAATTAAATAGTTTTTTTGTGAAATGAATTTTAAATATGATAGTTATAATTTTTTTTTTAATTGTATGATCTAGGAAGTGATTAGTGATATTCAATTGATAGATGGGAGATAGTTTAATTAGATTAGCACTCAAAAATTTTTGAGGCACATCATCCATGTAATCTTGAACATTAATGAACTTACTAGGCATGCATGGTTTGAAGTAATGAAAATAAGATGCAATGCTGACTTGATTCACATTTTCCTTGTAAAAAAAACTTAGGTACACATTACTCTTGATATAGGGAAAAAATCACTCTGAAAACATGTCTTGTAATTTATCGTTGTCAAACAGGTTCTTAATTTTCTAAATAAAGACCAAAATCAAATGCTCATTACTCTTTTGTGTGCATATAGTAAGATCATTAATGCTAATTTTCAATCCCTTTTTTATATGAAAGTGATAATAAAATAATAGAAAAATATTCAAATAACTTAATTAAAATAGAAGTTAATGAGTAAAACCATCAAATATCATAACCCTTAAGGGCCCTTGGTAATAAATTGGCTAGATTTATAAATCATTGTATGCAAAATCAATATAATAAAGGTGGGATAATTAAGGAGAGAAGGGAAATAAAATAATTATTATTCTACTATATGGGTGGGAGGTTATCATTGATCTATGAAATGAACTCCACATACTCCACTAGACTCTAGTCTACACAATATACTTCCTCTTTGAGTTATGACTTTCCAAAAACTCTCTAGTTGAGTGAAGCAATACCACATAATATACAACTCATATCCCCTCCCTACACTCCTTAACTCGCATGTCCTTCTACCTTATATGTCTTCATTCAAGTTACATGCCTACAAAACTAAGCTCAAAATTAGTTTGGTCTCCACCACTTTCCTTTAAATATTTTTTTATACATGTGCTACATGTGGGATACATACCCTATTTATACACACACAACTTCAAATGCATATGTTGTACTTGCTTTCCTCTCCTACTATCTTTATTTATAATAGGCATGTTTTATTTTGTGTTTAGATTATCAATGCTTATATCCCTAACACATCAATATAGTCATTCTTATACACCTAATTTATCACATAACAATAAAATTAATTGATTGTAGTTTAGATTTCAAAACTTTTCCCTTTTATCAAATGTGCTTCTATAATATTATGCTGCCACTTGTATGTGCCCTAAGTTGCATTCATAAAGTGAGCTAAAAAATGGTTACTTGAGTATTTAGTGAGTGCATCCAATTATCCTTGAAATCCTTTGATTTTTTAAAACCACGTAATAGAGATAAAATTCTCATAAATGATGTCCAAAAATCCACCAAACATGTACGAGTTGTGTTATCGGGTCTTCACTTGGGATTTTAAATGTTTCATCTATGTACGGGTTGGGTGAAAACTCATTTTGAGTTGGTTTGTAAGGGCTGTGTAAATGCTCATTTTTAGGTTAGACTAAGTCAATGCTACATTTTGAACTACCAACATTTTTGTTCAAATGATGTAATTGGTCTATGCATCTATCCTATTGTTACTGGGGTGATAACTGGAGGTTTTCTTACTAGTTCTTTCCTACGAGTATGCCCCCCTAAACCATTTTTTGTAAAATTAAAATATTTATATAATAAAATATTAGTGGCTTGCCACTTTTGCCAAAGAAAAATGATATGAAAATTGCATACCTTACACTTTTATTTGGTTTTGTATTCACTTTGATTTGGATATTCAAGTAGGGTAGTAACTAGTGTATAAGTGGTATATTCTAGTGTGGAAGTTAGAAAATAACTTGATATTTACTTGATATCAACTATAAATATTCTTAAGAATAATTTTCAACCTTTAGTTTTCCCATTTATTTACCTAGGTAAGCCTATGAGTACAAATGTGGGGGAATTGGTGTGATGTAGAATGTGAGTCTATGCACAATTTTGAATGATCTATATTTTTTAAAAACTTATATTATGATGAATTTTAAATTCTATCTAAAAAAAACTAGAATTCTTAGGTTTTTTAAAATAATAGGATTGATTAATTTTATTTCTAATGATTCAAATTTTTTGATTAGTGATAAACAAGTTTTGAAGGGGCCTTGAAACCCTATACAAAAAAGAGAAAAGGAAACAAAGATAAAGCCAATTGGCTGCCCCACCAAAACCAAAAAATAGGCCGATTGCTAAACAATTAGCACCCCATCAACAAACAACGACCAACAAAACAATAAAACCAGAAAAAAAAGAGAACAAAACAAGCATCATTTAGAGAAGCTCCTTCAACATTCTAGCTGCTTTCAGATCCATAGATATCACCTTGTTGTGCATTTCCATGATCTCCTCAACATGCTACCTTGGCACCATCTTGCTCTTCTTGGTTTTGCTTCAAGTACAAATGCTCAGCCTCGTGCCCAAGTTTGCAACCTACAACCCCTTTTTAGCATCCTCTCCCTCATCCTGGTTCATTGGCTCACTAAACAAAGATCTCCTAGTCCATTCCCTAGCCTTCTCATTCAGGAACACCAGACCTTCAGCTGAGGATTGAAGCCTTTATACTCTAAGTAACTCCAAACAAAAACCACATCCAATATCCATCCTTCGAGTATCAAAAGAGTACTTATTTTCTTTGATACCAACTGTCATGGGGTCAAACTTGGTGTTGAATTGCCAACACCATTTTCTTCCAAAGAGGCCTACCTCACGTGACACTGATGTACACTACTTGAACTCTTGATGCAAACAAGTTCTTTCTTGCACTCAGACTATGCCTTATTCTCCAACCAACGAGTCCTCACCAGTCACTCAACTTCTTATGAATGCAATGCGAAATATTGCACCTACGAGCTCCACTACAACTCAATTATAGTTACATGCTCCAAGCATGGCTCCATGTCCACTCATTGAACTATGCTGCACTCTACTACAGACTTGGAAGCTCCACTGAGTTCTTAAATCCCTTATGTCCCCCATATGACATCTTGATTACAAAACCCATCCAACTTGAACCCAAACTAACCTTCCCCACGGTGAGCTCTTTGAAAACTCCCAAATCCAGTTCTAACTCCCTCAAGTTCATTCTTGCTTTTGGGACTCAACTCCAAACTTTCGAGTCTTTCCCCCATACCTCAAACACCGTTGTGCCCAAGAAATCACACTTCTTGTCCAACGATTCACCCCTACATTGCATCCAAGAACTCTCACTCCTTGCCCAGTGACTTCCCCCACACCATTATTCCCAAGAGAACTCAACCCTCCTGACTAATGATGTAACACTCCAAGGACTACCCCTCAATCTCCCCATTCACCAACTCGATCTTCTTGAGTTCACCCTTCAATTCGCCCCCAGTTTTGGATGCATTGGACTGTCCCATAAACAATCCACACCATTACTAGTTCTATCTAACCTAAAGACTTCTCTCAGCCTGACCACTTGTTGACACCAACACTAAGACATTGTTGCAAGTGCCTTGAGTACCAATCCAAGTTCCTAGAACTCTTTTGTTACTACACCCCATTTAGGGCTTACCCAGTCACTCCATCGACACTGCCCTTGGTTCATGATGTGTGCCATCTCAATGAGTCCAACCCTTGAGCTTGACCTCATTTGATCCTCTTCAAGAGGATGGGGTCTACCTCAAGAGTATGCAAGAGCTCCAATCCTCAATGACACCAATGTGGAATCTACACCACATTGATCATCATCTACTTTGTGGAGAGTACACCCAATGCATCTCCTCGACTTGCCCCAATACTACGCCCAACCTTGCCTGCCTCCCAGTACTACTCTGACACTATTGGAACTCAACTCTAGCCCCAAGCTTACCTTGCCGCTTTGGACTTCATTGATCACCCTATTGTGTTTTGAGTTCCTCACCATAGAGATGAGTCTACAACATAACTCCCTCGACAAGGTGTCTTAGAGTCTTCCCATGTTGAATCCCAGGTTACTTTGCTTCACCTGGTGGGAACTAATCCCACATCTTAGCTCACCCCATGGATGAGTTCCAACATGTAGATCCCTTGACATTGCACCTTAGATCTATCCCATGTCAACCCTACTAATCCACTTCATAGGGTTTGGGACTATGGTTTCACCACAAAACCCCTACATCTGGCCAAGGCGGAGTGAGATACTTCCTTGCCCCTAAAGACCATGTATAGCACCTGCTGCCTCAGTAGGATAGCCTTGATAGTTTGATAGACATGTATTTTATCCTATTCTATAATTGAATAGAAGTAACTTATTTGCTAATTTTGATCTCCTCTGTGTAATATTTTTTGTCTTGTCTTTTAAGATTCTATCGCATATACTAAAATCTATAACCCTATGTGGGAAATTCTCATCACTTAAATAAATTATAGATTGTCATCCATATCTAAAATCAATACCTACCTTTATAGTAAGGAAAGATTTGAGTATAAAGTGACTTGGTGACTCTGCAGGTGAGGAGCTTATGATAAATCGTATAAGCTTTGACACTGTTGAGAAATACATAGCATGTTCATTTCAAAGATATAACCACAGAATTTACTGTCATTCAATTTGAGTATAACCCAAACAAAATACTACAATACAAAATTCTGAAAATTAGTTTCTAGTATGAATTATTACAATTGAGAATTGCCTGGCTGAAAATTTCTGTACATTAATTAAAACTGAACAATGAAGCTAACCTTTGATGACATGGTGCTATCTTTGAGGGACTTATAAATAAACGGCGAAGTCATTATGAATGCTCAGC
>VDFB02000007.1:33435969-33446248 GCA_007258455.2 Sequoia sempervirens | reverse complement strand
CCCTCTTTCTCTAATAATAAATAATAATAATAATAATAATTTCTTATTAAATAATATATTATAATAGACAATAATTTATAACTATTTATATTTTATAACATATAATTTACACAAAATAATAATATATTATATATAAGAGAAATAGAAATATGTAAATATAAATACCAATATAATTATATGTATATAAATATAAATATATAAATACAAGTATATATACATATACAAATATAAATATGGATATATAAATATAAATAAAAGTTAGATCAAAGAGAAAAGTAGATAATTTTCTTCATCAATAGATCCAATAGATAAAAAAACTCAACTTAACTAACTTAAGATTTATCTTGTGGTTACATATTAGTAACTTGTAAAAATAGAGGATAAACAGAGATTTTCTTTGCAATTTCAAAAATATAATTATATAAATATATATATACAAATATACAAATATAAATACAAATATAATTACACATATATAAATATAAATATGATACCATAAACCATAGTATAGAGTGCCCTACAAATATTTGAATATCCTCTTAATTGTTGCCACATGTGATTCTCTAGGGTCTTCTTCAAATATTGCCACAAGATTGTAAACTACATGCATGATATTTGATCTAGTAGTAGTTAGATATAACAATCCACCAATCATTGATCTATACTTGCTTTGATTTGTCTTAAGAGATTCATCATTCTTGCTCAACTTGCAACTAGTAATCATAGGAGTACATACCAATTTGGAGTCCTCCATTCCAAACTTCCTCAATATTTCTTTGACATATTTTAATTATGAAATAAATATGCTTTTTTATGATTGATTGATTTGTGACTCAAGGAAGAAGTCCATCTCCCAAAAAATTGACATCTTAAACTCATTCTACATCTCTTTTGCAAACCTCGTGCACATGCCTTCATTTCCTCAAAAGATTATGTCATCAACATACACAACCACAATCAAGATTTGATCTCCCTCAACCTTAAAGTATAGATTGTTGTCCATGGTACCCTTTTTGAATCCTTGTTTGAATAAGTACTCGTCCAATCTTGCATACCAAGCTATAGGATCTTGTTTGAACCCATATAATGCCTTCTTCAATTTGTAGACCATTTCCATATCTTTTAATAACTGAAATCCTTCTAGTTGTTCAATGTACACTTCTTCTAACTCAACATTCAAGAATGTAGACTTCACATCCATTTGATAGACCTTAAAGTCCTTATGTACTATTGTATAGGAGTGAATTTGCACTCCTTATGCAAATCCCCCCTTTTTTCCTTCTCCACTTTAGAAAACCAAGTTTAGAGGCTTAAATCCACATAAACCCACTGCTTGCATCCCACTTGGCACTTGTTTTGAGTGTTAGTGGAGGCGTTTCTGTCGAGGACACCCATGTGGTGCACAAATGCCCATGTGGCTGAACTTGCAGAGACTTTACACTTCTCATTGGGAGTCAATTTGTAACGCCCTCTTCAGTCGACCAACCCAAATATGGCTATTTTTCTTCATCTCTCCTTCATATTCACTCCTTCAAAAATCATTTCATCTTCTACAATCACTCCACAAACTTCAACACACTCTTTTTCATCCACTTCAAGCATTCTAGCAACATTCTTGCACTCCATTGCAACAAATACATCACTCCATCACTTCAGTAGAACAAGTTGGGGAAAAACACCATTGCAGTAGAGGCTCGAGTACTCTCATTTTCTCCCCCAAGCAGCCTTGAGTGATCTTGGTGGAGGTGGTAAGCTTCCTTTTCCTCTCTTCTATCACTTGGTTGAGTAGGCACATTTATTGTTTTGTAGTGCTTTAGTTCTATTTCCTACATTGTTTTCTTTATCTCACTTTCTTGGCTGTCCATGGAGGATGAAACACATAAATAGGGGTCTGACTGAGGTAGGCCTCTATATAGCCACCCAACATTTTCCTCTTTCTGTGTGTAGTTGTATGTGCTTTATGGAGCTAGCTGGCAAATAGGATCTTCTATGAAATCATCTTAGTCACCCTAGCTTTGGTATATTTGCTTTATCACATTCATTTGTACTTCTCATATTTCATAGTGGTTTTTTTCTCTTTCAAAAGTCACTAGCTAGGTTTCTAGCTTGTTTTCTGATAGTTCATGTTGTACTTTCAATCTTTTGGTTATACAGATGTCAACACACCTGAGAGACGCCAGCGTGTCGTGTTGTCTTCTTGGAACTATGCTCTCGTCCTTGAAAAAAGAGCTATTTGAGGTACAGTGTTGAGCTTGAAAACTAGCTCACCTAGCCTAATTTTGAATCTCAGGATTGCAAAGTGCTTGCAAGACTTTATAGTACTCATCATTTTCATCCTCATATCCTAACACCCTGTTTAGCTAAGGTAAGTTAGGGAATCCTTCTACATCTTATCCCTCTATCACCTGGGGCCTTGCACATGGTGGTCCCCCTCTCTTACATTTTTGGTGAACCTAATGTGAACCAACGTTTGTTCATCCGTTAGTGAAAAAAATATCTCGTGTACCTCATGATTATTGTGTTCCTGAGTGTTGTGAAGGTTTATGGGAATCACAACCCAGACCAAAACTTTCAAGTATATTGTTAGGAGAAGTATACGACACCTCCCAATGGAAAGGACAAAGGTCTCTATTGGGTTATCTACAGGAATTTTCTTTGGTCTCACCATTAGTGTGGCTACACAGGAGCAGTTGTCGAGGAACTAGATGGGACTCATTGATGAGACTGATCACATTCCCACTCCCCCTACATCTCATACACCATCATCGATAGAGGAGTATAAGGTTATTTAGATACTTGAAGAATATTTCTCCACCTTCCTAAAGAGCTCGAAAACTTATAAAATCACTTGGAAAGAAATCTAAAGATAGCTAGAGCTGCACGGGTTGTCAGTGAGTTAAAACATATGATGGACAAAGATCAAATAGGAATAGAGCTTTTTACTAGCCTGCTCAGTCTTGTTGAAGTGTGTGCTCCTTTGAACAATCCTAGTTTTGTACAAGGAGCCTCTTTCAAAGAGCGTGAGCGAGAGTTAGGAGTATCGATGCCTCCCATGTCCATTTACATGGTTGATGTGGTCCTCTCTATCAATATCACTTCTATCTTCAAACAACCCAAAACTATCAAAGTAAATAGGATCCCTTTGGGCTTTAGCTTCACCCCTTGTCACCTCTAGTGGTGGACGATTTGGCAAGATGAGTGGTGGGGGATTTGGTAGTAGTGGCTCTGGTAGTGGTTCTGACAAAGGTCACACCAGTGGAGGTTCTAGAGGTAGTTTTGGCAGTGGTTCTGGAGGAGGTTCCTCTGGCCCTCTATCTTCTAATGAACTTGTTCTGAACACTCTTCTTCAGAACATGGGTAAGATTCAGAGACAATTAGTGAGTCTTTCCCAAGCCTTTGCTCAACCTATCTTCCAACCCTTCTTCCAAAACAGTCCATTGTTGGTTGTGATCTTAAACACTCCTTTCCCCCAAGGAATGGAGATCCCTAAGTTTGAAAAGTATGGCAGTAAAGGTGATCTGTAGAAACAGGTGTCCTCCTTTAACGCCCTATGTACAGACTTCTTCCACCATGACATATTGATGGCCAAACAGTTTCCCCAATCTGTCAAGGACACAATGCTTGAGTGGTATTGTTCCTTGCCTGAAAATTCCATTTTCTCATTTGACCAACTTGTAAATCAATTCCTTAGATAGTTTCAAGTAAACATCAGGCAGAAGATGACCTTTTCAGATCTCATCTGATGTAAACAAGGAGATAACGAAAAAATCATCGATTTCATAGCACACTACCAAGTGCTCCTTTCACAAATCTTGTATCAACTGCCCAATTCTGATGTGCAGAAGGTGTTCATAGGGAACTTACAAATGCCTTGGTAAGATAAGTTCATTCTTATGAACTACCCTTCTTTTTTGCACTTGTGTGTAGCCTTACGAGAGTACCAACAAGCGGTTGTTTAGTTTGGGGGATCCTCCTCACACTGTCATTCTTAGGGAAAGTCCATCGTATCAATATATGGGAAAGGTAAGGCAATTGTGAATGTAGTTTCCACTGTTGATAACAATGGCCTCAGGAATAACCAAAAATTCAGGAAGTTATCGAAATCTTATTCTTCTATCTTACAGAGGTTGTTGAAGAATAAGATCATAAATTTTTTGAATCTGAAGCCTGTCAAGGAGCCTTACCCTAATTGGTATGATGAAAACACTTATTGTTAGTACCATCGAGTTAATGGTCATGATACTAAATGTTGTATGCAGTTGTATCATGAGATACAAGACCACATCGAGGACAATACCATTCACCTCGATGGGAGTAAACAAAATGCCAAGAAATTAGTGGCGAAAGCTAATAGTGAATTCCAGATATACATGGACCCATTTCCATCACACTCTACTAACATGATTGTAGATCCCACTGATTCTGCTACTCAACCCAGGGCCTATGTTAACATGGTCACGGTGACTTCCATTGCTCCGCCTACACCTGGTTCACTAGACATTACATTCACATCACAAGATTTTCCCTTAAACAATAAACCTTTGCCTCTCTACATTCCCGCTCGCATCAATGGTAACATTGTGACAGGGGTCTTGGTAGACCCCACAAGCTATGTGAATGTTATCACAGAAGAAACATTAGTATTAAATTCATTACAAAACGAAGAATATGAAGAAACAAATCTACCATTCGTACACACGATGGTATGTGCCTTAAACCTTACAGCTCGATAAATTTGTCTATCTTGGTTGGACACAAAGCTGTTGACATGGTTTTTGATGTTATCCCAAAGTCAAATCTATTCAGGTTGAAGCTAGGCATACCTTGGTTAGCTTCCATGACTAGAATCAACTCCATTATTCACAAGTGTTTAAAATTCTCCAACGAAGGTGTCGTGCATGTAGTGCATGGCACTAGATATCAGCCCTTGGTTTCCCATGGTGTATATCCATTGGATCACTTCTGGCCCTCCCTATTTGGTTCACTTCCTACAAGAGTGGACCTACTTTACAAAAATTATGTTAAAGTATAAAACTGGGGGCCAAGGACACCCGAAACTGACCCTTCCCATAATAAAACAATTGATTTCCTCCTCTTCCCAAGAGGACAAGGAGAAGCCTGTATCAACTGCTCTCTCTTCCCATAAAGGAAAAAAGAAGTCCACACCAACTCCCTCTCCTCCCCGTAAAGTTAAAGAGAAGGTTTCCTTCTTCCAGACTACCTCATCCTCTCCCCTTTCTTGGGAAGATTATTGGATGAGTCAGCCCGACAACTATCCGTTGAGTCTGATGATTCCTCCTTGATTAGGGGTTTAAAGAAGAGTGAATTGGCATAAACAAATACATGACCTATATTTAACAGAAAGTCTCCAAAGGATAAAATTTGACAGGTTTAAAAGGGGCATATATAATTGAAAGGGCCTTGAAATAACTAAATTGCAAGCTAGTGAAACAGATAGTGTTTATGAAAGAGTGGAAAGGGTGCGCAAATCCTTTGAATTATACCTGTATTGAGCAATGACAATGAATCATTCAGTGGGATGTGCACAAATTGGGTTTGTTAAAAAGGATTTAGAAACTTTCAACCAAATGCAGTTGGCTGGTGTAAAGTCAAAACGGATAGCGCTTGCCAGCGCCCTCCCTGCCTGCACCAATGTGGGAGTTTTGGAATAGGGAATGGGAAACATTCCTTTGTAGAATAGTTGGTTGAGATAGCTCTTGTTTCAATTGGCCACCCTCTTATGAAATATCATTCATATTATAATCTTGCACGATCTTATTATAGTGAAGGTGACTATGTCACTGTTGTTGCTACTACATGGCATCAATCAAGGAAAGCCTGAGGCCACAAGATTTTGTGTAGCCATAATTTGGCTAGGATAGGTTCAAATGACATTGGGGAGACATTAATGATGCATGCATAACTATTTTACAGAGTGCCTTGAAAAGAAAAGTAACCTTGTGGCATAAGGGTAAACATTTACAAGTAGGGAAAGAAGCATTTTGAAGTTGTTGGAAAACTATTTATCACTTGTAAGTTGAATATGAAATATGGTGTAATACTAGTCAAAGGGCAAGGAATAGTTCCTACAGGTCTAGCAAAGGAGAATCAAATGAACTTGAACACATACTAGCCATGAGACAAGATTACAGTCATGTTCAAAATATAATAACCTCATTTACTTAGAGTAGATTATGAAATGTATACAACATGAAATGACCCATGGACCTAAACCCTTATAAGATCCATTCAAGATCAAATAAAATGCAAGTAAAAAAGGTTCAATATTTACTAGATACACCATAGCTACAATGTGCATGAATAATATAACGTACCTACTTTTGGCTCACATGTTTTTCATGAAGTTTTTTAAGAAGATTCCCAAACACTCTTTCTTTCTACTCCCCACTTGGTTCTCTCTCTAGTTTATTTTTCCCACAACCATTCACGTCTTCCTCCCATCCATGTTCCCCTTTTTATAGCTTGGCATAAGGGCCTCCAAGAAAACTCACCTCATGGAATGGTATAATGGCAGGAGCTGCGTAGTTGAAACTATTGAAAAAGCACCTAGAAACTTTCAAGCAAATGCAATTTATAGACCATTTTCTCCCTCCTGTCGAACCAAACACCAAGAGGATAGCAAAAAGAAAGCATGTCCTCTCCCCCCAAAAACAACAATAGAATCAATTTTTTTAGTGGCAATTTTCTTTTTTCCCCGAAGGACGACTTGAAAAATCTCTAAAACTCAATTATTTATAGGAAGAAAATGTCAGTTGTACGCGAATTTTCCCAACTATCCCAACTAATTTTTCATTATATTTTTATTTAATAAATTATCCTTTTGACACCATAATTAATTTTTAATTGATTAAAGCATTTCATTTATAAATTATAATTTGGGTAAACCCAATTTCCCACAATGGTAAAACCATTTACGGAGAGATTATAATTAATTATATATTCCAACCTTATAACATTTATTTATTTATTTATCATATTATTACTTATTTATTTATTTTATTTTAATATTACCTTACAAATTTATTTTATTATTGTTGATGCCAAAAGTTGGCAAGATAACAACCCTTTTGTGGGAAACTCAGTTTATGGGGAGCCCATTGTGCTAAACTGAGTGACCTCCAGATTTTAAAGAAGTTGACTTCTTCTATAATTGGGGTATGGAAAGGGAAAATGAAATATATATAAAAATAAAAGTCTAACCTAAGGCGATGCACCAAAATGTAGATAATAGGCATGATAAATCATAGATCTCGGGGTCCAATCAACAATTTGTGATGTCCCTAAAAAGTAGAAACTAAAGATTAAAGTATAAACAATTCATTCATTGACATAAAATAACTTTGCACACATATTTACTCACAAGAAGAGTCACATGACATGATCTAAGACAACAAAATTTCATTCAATTTATAGGAGTTTTGCAAATGAATCATCCAAACAATAGAAACACAATTAAAGTTAATCAAATATCATAAGAAGAGCAGAAAGGCCGAATGATTGGCACAGTCTATGAGTCTTTTTGCAATATTAAACAACAATAACAAAGGCCTGGTGTCTTTTATCTATATTCTTTATGCAAAAATCTTGGAACCCCTCCTCTGAAACAAAGAGGAGTATATATAGTCGAATGCTCCCACCACCTTGGTGAGCAGTAACAGAAAAGATTTGAGAATCCTTGGTAATTATGTTGAATCAAAGATTCCTCCCAGTTTTTGCAATAGAAAAGATTCCATCCAAAGCATCTGGTTGCTCCAAGCTCAGGTGCATGCTCTGCAAATGATGGCAGTGGTCCCAGTAAGGTCATGTAGAAAAGTGTCATTACCCTGCTAAAGAATTTATGAAATGCAATAGGACATCGTGGTCCTTGGCTCACTCCATCCATCATTTAAAAGAAACACCCGCTGAATAGACACGTGGAAACATCACGAAGCCCATGCTCATATTTTTCCCTTGCTGCTGAAAACTTGTGCCAAGGAGACACGTGTAACCTGCCTTATACTTGGTACCAACTATGGGGTTAGCTAAAATATGTGAAGATAAAACCACATGGTGTGCAAATGGAGCCTGATTCAAAAGCGAAGGGAAGTGGCTTTCAATTGTGCACAGAGTGGACACGTGGTAGCACAATGGGGCCGTTTTCAAATGTGAAGGGAAGATTTCCTTCGGGGAGCGCAGAGAAGACACATGGCGAAGACAGCGAAATTTATCAAAAAGGTTGAATGAATTTTTAATGCAATGTATGGGTCGATACTTGAAAAAAATAAATCCCAAAGGGAGCTTGATGAATATTTATTCACAATTTTTGGTGACTATCAGGGGTGTTTCACTTGAGGAACGAAGAACCCAAAATTTCTCTGGCTGTAGACCAGAGTCTTACCCATTGGGCAATGACTTTAGAGTTTAGAGAGGTCATCCTACAGTGGTAGCTAGCCAGCCTTGGATGGCCTCGATATGTCACATAGATTCTCTTGCACTCTGCTGAGATCAATCATTTCTTTATAAGGCAACTCCGTTGGTAGACTAGCCCCAGACTCGCATAGGAAGAGTAGCCGCACCACTGGATCAATAATCCCTTCAACATCTATTGTTGTGGGAGGTTGGCTGAAGTTTTGCAAGGCAGTTGTGTCCTACCATTTTTCTTTAATTTTTGTTGCAAGCTGCTCAATAGTGGTCACAAATCCATCCTTAAGAAATGGGGAAGGCAGGCCCATCGTAGTCAACTGGGAGAATCTTTCTCACACATTATCTAGAGTCACACCCAAAGTGGCCATGCATGCCTTGGCTCATTTTATGGTTGAGAGGCAATGGACAGACTTGTTCACTATCTTGGCAATAGCCTTCCAATCGTTGATTCTTACTCCAGCTAGGTCTTCATCAGAGACTGAGTGCAATTTGGTTAGCAGCCCCAACGTCTCAAGGACCTTTTCCATCATAAACGGAGGGAACTTCTTTATACTTCTATGAACCTCCTAGCTCAAGCTTGTCGCCTAAGACATTTACCAAAGTATTAGTTGTAACATTAGGCAATAATAATTGACCTTTCCCCAATATGAAGCATACAACTATTGTGCCATTGGGATGAGATTCGGCTGGGCAATGGGAGTTTGGGGAGCATTCTCTAAAAGTGCAATATTCGCATCCCTTGTGTTGACGTCCTCCATTAGCTCTATGATCCTCTTTTTCGTGGATTTCAATTGTTCCTAAATATGAGCTGACTCTTTATACCAGCTCTCCTTCACCTGGCTATTGTTCACCAATATTGTGTCAAGGGAAGACTTTGCCTCTTGAAGCTCCTCTTCTTTTTGGGACCTATGACCCTCAAATTCGGCATCCTTCTCCTATAGCTTTTTCTCATACTGAGCCCGATGCTGATGTAGCACCTCATCTTTTAGCATCATCCCCTTCTCACATTCAATGCACTATCATTCAAGCTCCTCATTCCTTAGCTATAGATTTTTCCCTGCCAAATTTAATTAGCTCGGGTATTCCTAGTTCTTAGCACGCAACTCATTTATTACAGCAGGGTCGATGGACTGAAACTTTACAAGTTCCTCATGAAGTCTATTCTTCTCTACCTCTACTATCAACTCTCTCTCTTTCAAGTGTGCAACATCCACTTCTATGGATTTCTCCCTTTTTTCCAAGAAACTAGCTCTTTCTTTCAAGGATTTTAGTGGCTCATCCATCTTCCTTAGTTGGCGGCCAATTTTAATGAAATTCAAGGTAACCACTCGTGTTTCCTCCATGAGCTCAACTTTATCCTACAAAAATTTTTCCTTCATGTCAAGCCCCATGGCATAAAGATCATAATCTTCTGGATGCATCTCCCCTTATTGCTTTGCCACGGTTGGGTACATGGTTGCAAATTTCAGCGTTTGTTGAGTCTCATCATAGATAGTATGCATCTTCAGTTCTGTTGGCTTACGATCATCCTTGTCTTTTTTCTTTTGAATTCTAATAGCACATGCCTCCTTTGTAGCATCATTTTTTGTGATAAAGTGGGTTGGTGATGGGAATAGCCCACCAACGAAAAGACCATCGGGACACAGGGCATATGGATAGGTAAGTTTAATAGACGCGAGTAGTTTCTTCTTCTAGAGAGTGACAGTCTACAGGGAGAAATGAGGCACACACAAAAGCTCAATTTGTGAACCAATAGAAGGGCTTGTCATTTTCCAAGGTTCCATTGGTGAATCGGCAGGAGGACTCATGGATTGCAGTGGCAAGGAAGTAGTCATTGTAGAGTCCACTTGCTATG
>VDFB02000007.1:33400155-33435869 GCA_007258455.2 Sequoia sempervirens | reverse complement strand
TAACATGGCAAACTAATCCTAGGTCCTCTAAGGTTCCCCAACTACGCTACTCACAATCTAACACCAATATTACTAGAATCATCCCTTCAAAATAAAAGATACAAGAACGATCTAACATGCAAGGTTCATCTTAAAGCATCATAATAAATGATCCTATATTACATACTTCCATAATGTAATGACTAATAACCAAACATCAGAATCATTTTCTAACTAACTATCACATGAAAGATGCATTACTTAACAATACTTTTCACAAGATGAAATCATTAATAATTGTTACATCATTACAATATTTACAACATTGTTTCCCCTACTATATATAAGAATATTACATCAGATTACATTAGGAGATACAAATTGATATACAATCCAATACACAAATACAGGATAGATTACCCTCTCGAACAAGAATAGGAACTGGAGTCCACAACAAAATGAATAATCTCCATGCACACAAACATGCAACAAGAATACCCAATGGAGAAAAAGCACCAACCACCTGACCATGTGGAACCTTGAAGTCCAACCCTAGTACTAGGAGATAACATAAGGCCCCACACCAATAGACAATCAAGAAGCAACAGGTTAACACACACAAGGACTATAGATGGCTCCAACACAACACAGCTCACAACACCAAAATCACTTACAACACTTATCATAACCACATAAATCCATCTAGAGAGCAAGGCATAGACCATCTTGCACATATATCATATTCACATGATTCCATACAAAGATAGGAGGGCATCACCCTTAGGGTTTACATTTCACATAGTATCCATGACCCTCCTCAAAGTCACACCACTTCCAAGGTCAACCAATCCTGAGGGCCATTCATACAATATATACACCCTCCTAAACGCATTCCCTAATGGAATAGAACCTTAAACAAACTTTACACAATGACACCCATCTTAACAACTACACAAACTCTCAATCTAGAAATCAAGACACGTCATTAAATATAAACAATTACTCATAGTATTATAACTGTATAGATACTCTCAATAATGCAACATTATATCAGTCACTCATTTTCACTTAACCCCGTAATTCAAATTAAAATATTATTTACCCCAAATATTTATATTTGAAAATAACAATAGTAACAATATTCTAGTCAATTAAATTACATAACCATTTTACTAACAACTTTTAAAAGATAAGAAGAAGTCATTTACTAACAAGGTAACAAATGAGTATCCCAAATCCTTTAACATTTTATCTAATATATAACCATTCAATTACTGACAATAATTATTCAAATACCTTTCCCAAAAGAATACATTCAAAACTCATACAGTAACTACTAGATCAAGAGATATAATATGAATCAATTATTTTATCTCAAATTTAAATGAAAATTTCTTGCAAATTGTTTCTATAGTTTCCTATTCACAGTTCAATGAATAGTTGAAGTGCATTTGTTTAATCTACTATTATATGAATGAATTTTCAATAATATAAGTAAACACATTATCTAGCTTTGTATTTTGGAAATGTCCAATGACTTAAAAAAAAAACTTAGTTAATCACTATAATCTAAAGGATTCTCATAACAAGGTACATATGTTACAATATTATTGTATCTTATAGGGATTTCTTTTTCCCAACATATAATTACTATCACAATTATATTTATGCTATAATATATGTATTCATAATACTTTGAAAACTATATTATTTTTATATTGTATCCCAAAATTATTAACTTGTATAGTTGAAAACAAATAAAGAGTTGTTGATTATTAAATGAAGTACTAAATGATCACCTAATAGTTTACTTTTCAAGATTTAGATTAATAATTCATTATTATATAATACTACATAATCAATGAATAGGGTAATGACTAAATTAGTAATGGTTTAATAAAATACTAAATTGATTAGGTTTTTCCATTTATGAATAGATTCTTCAAATTCTTCTCTTTAACTATTAGAACAAGACTTTACTCTAAATGTAATAAATATTAGAATGATAATGTTCTAAATGTCATTACTTATCAAATCAATTTGCAACTATAAATATCTCGTTATTGATTAACAATTTCTAAATCATAAAATAAATAAATACCCTATTAGTGATTCTAAAGTTTACATTACTGAATTACTTATTTATTATATTGAGTTAACATAATTATCATAACCTGGTAAAAACTACTTAAAAAATTACCATGTTTGATCAAATGCACAACATGGCACATGCGTTGCTTAACAAAATACTTAGATGACAAATATTTATAAAAGAATATTAAAATAAAATGACTTAGGTATTTTAGGAAGAGTGAATTGGCATAAATAAATACGTGACCTATATTTAATAGAAAGTCTCCAAAGGATAAAATTTGATGGATTTAAAAGGGGTATATATAATTGAAAGGGCCTTGGAATAACGGACTTGCAAGCTAGTGAAAGAGGTAGTCTTCATGAAGGAATGGAAAGGGTGCGCGAAGCCTTTGAATTATACCTGTACTGAGCTTGATGACATTGAATCATTTAGTGCGATGCGCACAAATTGGGTTTGTTAAAAAGGCTTTAGAAACTTTCAAGCAAATGTGGTTGGCTGGTGTAAAGCCAAATCCCACAACACTTGCCAGTGTCCTCCCTGCTTGCGCTAACGTGGGAGCTTTGGAACAGGGAATGGGCAACATTCCTTTGTTGAACAGTTGGCTGAGATAGCTCTTGTTTCAATCGGCCGCCCTCTCATGAAATCTCATTCATATTATAATCTTGCACGATCTTATCATAGTGAAGGTGACTATGTCGCCGCTGCCGCTACTACATGGTGTCACTCAAGGAAAGCTCGAGGCCATATGATTTTGTGTTGCACCAGAATTTTGCTGGGATATGTTCAAATGATGCTGGGGATATATTAATGATGCCTGCATAACTGTTTGACAGAGTGCCTCAAAGAAAAGTGATCTGATGGCTTAAGGGTAAACATTTACAAGTGGGGAAAGAAGCATTTTGAAGTCGCTGGAACACTATTTATCACTTGCAGGTTGAATATGAAATATGGTGCAATACCAATCAAGGGGCAAGGAATAGTGCCTACAGGTCTGGGAAAGGAGAAGCAAATGAACTTGAACACATACTGGCCATGAGACAAGATTACAATCATGTTCAAAATATGATAACCCCATTTACTTAGAGAAGTTTAGGAAATGTATACAACATGAAACGACCCATGGACCTAAACCCTTACAAGATCCATTCAACATCAAATAAAATGCAAGTAACAAAGGTTCAATATTTACTAGACACGCCATAGCTACAATGTGCATGAATAATATAACATACCTGTTCTTCACTCTCATGTTTTTCATGAAGCTTTTAGGAAGATTCCCAAACGCTCTTTCTCTCTACTCCCTGCTTGGTTCTCTCTCCAGTTTAATTTTCCCGCAACCATTTACCTCTTCCTCCCATCCATCTTCCCCTTTTCATAGCTTGGAAAAAGGGCCTCCAAGAAAACTCGCCTCATGGAATGGCATAATGGCAGGAGGTGCATACTTGCAACTGTTGCAAAGCCCCACAGAAACTTTCAAGCAAATGCAATCTACAGACAAGTTTCTCCCTCCCACCGAACTAAACCCCAAGAGAAAATGCCAAAAGGATAGCAAAAAGATAACGTGTCCTCTCCCCCCCAAAAGCAGTAATCGAATCATTTTTTTTACAGGCAACTTTCTTTTTCCCTCGAAGGATAGGATGAAAAATATCTAAAACTCGAGTATTTATAGGAAGACAATGTCAGTTGTATGGGAACTTTCCCAACTATCCCAACCGATTTTTTCATTATCTCTTTATTTAATAAATTAACCTCCAACACCATAATTAATTTTGAATTGATTAAAGCATTTCATTTATAAATTATAATTTGGGTAAACCCAATTTCTCACAACGGTAAAACCATTTACCGAGAGATTATAATTAATTATATACTCCAACCTTATAGCATTTATTTATTTATTTATCATATATTATTATTTATTTATTTTATTTTATATTACCTTACAAATTTATTTTATTATTGTTGATGCCAAAAGTTGGCAAGATAACAACCCTTTTGTGGGAAACTCAGTTTATGGGGAGCCCATTGTGCTAAACTGAGTGACCTCCAGATTTTAAAGAAGTTGACTTCTTCTATAATTGGGGTATGGAAAGGGAAAATGAAATATATATAAAAATAAAAGTCTAACCTAAGGCGATGCACCAAAATGTAGATAATAGGCATGATAAATCATAGATCTCGGGGTCCAATCAACAATTTGTGATGTCCCTAAAAAGTAGAAACTAAAGATTAAAGTATAAACAATTCATTCATTGACATAAAATAACTTTGCACACATATTTACTCACAAGAAGAGTCACATGACATGATCTAAGACAACAAAATTTCATTCAATTTATAGGAGTTTTGCAAATGAATCATCCAAACAATAGAAACACAATTAAAGTTAATCAAATATCATAAGAAGAGCAGAAAGGCCGAATGATTGGCACAGTCTATGAGTCTTTTTGCAATATTAAACAACAATAACAAAGGCCTGGTGTCTTTTATCTATATTCTTTATGCAAAAATCTTGGAACCCCTCCTCTGAAACAAAGAGGAGTATATATAGTCGAATGCTCCCACCACCTTGGTGAGCAGTAACAGAAAAGATTTGAGAATCCTTGGTAATTATGTTGAATCAAAGATTCCTCCCAGTTTTTGCAATAGAAAAGATTCCATCCAAAGCATCTGGTTGCTCCAAGCTCAGGTGCATGCTCTGCAAATGATGGCAGTGGTCCCAGTAAGGTCATGTAGAAAAGTGTCATTACCCTGCTAAAGAATTTATGAAATGCAATAGGACATCGTGGTCCTTGGCTCACTCCATCCATCATTTAAAAGAAACACCCGCTGAATAGACACGTGGAAACATCACGAAGCCCATGCTCATATTTTTCCCTTGCTGCTGAAAACTTGTGCCAAGGAGACACGTGTAACCTGCCTTATACTTGGTACCAACTATGGGGTTAGCTAAAATATGTGAAGATAAAACCACATGGTGTGCAAATGGAGCCTGATTCAAAAGCGAAGGGAAGTGGCTTTCAATTGTGCACAGAGTGGACACGTGGTAGCACAATGGGGCCGTTTTCAAATGTGAAGGGAAGATTTCCTTCGGGGAGCGCAGAGAAGACACATGGCGAAGACAGCGAAATTTATCAAAAAGGTTGAATGAATTTTTAATGCAATGTATGGGTCGATACTTGAAAAAAATAAATCCCAAAGGGAGCTTGATGAATATTTATTCACAATTTTTGGTGACTATCAGGGGTGTTTCACTTGAGGAACGAAGAACCCAAAATTTCTCTGGCTGTAGACCAGAGTCTTACCCATTGGGCAATGACTTTAGAGTTTAGAGAGGTCATCCTACAGTGGTAGCTAGCCAGCCTTGGATGGCCTCGATATGTCACATAGATTCTCTTGCACTCTGCTGAGATCAATCATTTCTTTATAAGGCAACTCCGTTGGTAGACTAGCCCCAGACTCGCATAGGAAGAGTAGCCGCACCACTGGATCAATAATCCCTTCAACATCTATTGTTGTGGGAGGTTGGCTGAAGTTTTGCAAGGCAGTTGTGTCCTACCATTTTTCTTTAATTTTTGTTGCAAGCTGCTCAATAGTGGTCACAAATCCATCCTTAAGAAATGGGGAAGGCAGGCCCATCGTAGTCAACTGGGAGAATCTTTCTCACACATTATCTAGAGTCACACCCAAAGTGGCCATGCATGCCTTGGCTCATTTTATGGTTGAGAGGCAATGGACAGACTTGTTCACTATCTTGGCAATAGCCTTCCAATCGTTGATTCTTACTCCAGCTAGGTCTTCATCAGAGACTGAGTGCAATTTGGTTAGCAGCCCCAACGTCTCAAGGACCTTTTCCATCATAAACGGAGGGAACTTCTTTATACTTCTATGAACCTCCTAGCTCAAGCTTGTCGCCTAAGACATTTACCAAAGTATTAGTTGTAACATTAGGCAATAATAATTGACCTTTCCCCAATATGAAGCATACAACTATTGTGCCATTGGGATGAGATTCGGCTGGGCAATGGGAGTTTGGGGAGCATTCTCTAAAAGTGCAATATTCGCATCCCTTGTGTTGACGTCCTCCATTAGCTCTATGATCCTCTTTTTCGTGGATTTCAATTGTTCCTAAATATGAGCTGACTCTTTATACCAGCTCTCCTTCACCTGGCTATTGTTCACCAATATTGTGTCAAGGGAAGACTTTGCCTCTTGAAGCTCCTCTTCTTTTTGGGACCTATGACCCTCAAATTCGGCATCCTTCTCCTATAGCTTTTTCTCATACTGAGCCCGATGCTGATGTAGCACCTCATCTTTTAGCATCATCCCCTTCTCACATTCAATGCACTATCATTCAAGCTCCTCATTCCTTAGCTATAGATTTTTCCCTGCCAAATTTAATTAGCTCGGGTATTCCTAGTTCTTAGCACGCAACTCATTTATTACAGCAGGGTCGATGGACTGAAACTTTACAAGTTCCTCATGAAGTCTATTCTTCTCTACCTCTACTATCAACTCTCTCTCTTTCAAGTGTGCAACATCCACTTCTATGGATTTCTCCCTTTTTTCCAAGAAACTAGCTCTTTCTTTCAAGGATTTTAGTGGCTCATCCATCTTCCTTAGTTGGCGGCCAATTTTAATGAAATTCAAGGTAACCACTCGTGTTTCCTCCATGAGCTCAACTTTATCCTACAAAAATTTTTCCTTCATGTCAAGCCCCATGGCATAAAGATCATAATCTTCTGGATGCATCTCCCCTTATTGCTTTGCCACGGTTGGGTACATGGTTGCAAATTTCAGCGTTTGTTGAGTCTCATCATAGATAGTATGCATCTTCAGTTCTGTTGGCTTACGATCATCCTTGTCTTTTTTCTTTTGAATTCTAATAGCACATGCCTCCTTTGTAGCATCATTTTTTGTGATAAAGTGGGTTGGTGATGGGAATAGCCCACCAACGAAAAGACCATCGGGACACAGGGCATATGGATAGGTAAGTTTAATAGACGCGAGTAGTTTCTTCTTCTAGAGAGTGACAGTCTACAGGGAGAAATGAGGCACACACAAAAGCTCAATTTGTGAACCAATAGAAGGGCTTGTCATTTTCCAAGGTTCCATTGGTGAATCGGCAGGAGGACTCATGGATTGCAGTGGCAAGGAAGTAGTCATTGTAGAGTCCACTTGCTATGAGAAAAAGGGAGGATCCATGGTGATAGTAGCAATAGGGTTTCTAACAACGACTAAGCCTTTAGAAAGTGAGGAAAGAAAGGATTGAGTGACAATGGCTAGTGTAAGGGTTCGTGGAGGAGTAAAGGTGAATGGATTCACTCGTGTGGACTGGGTGAAACCTCCTGTAATCATTGTATCAAAGGTGGGAAAAGAAGGGCCAATACTCATGGTGGGGGGCACTGCAGAGATAGTGGAGGATACCAAAGACTGAGAGGCAAGAAAAGCAGGAATGAATGTTACTTGTTGACTGGTCGATGGTGGCTCCTAGCCTCATTACTAGTTCCATATCTTTTTTGGGCTCCTGGCTGGCTATGAGCACTTGGCTTGCAACAGGTTCTAGTGAACCTTCTTCGGCAATAGTTTTTGTGTGCTATCGCTTTGCAGGCGAGGTATCTCCAACCTCAACAGTATCTGCTAACTATTGTTGTAACACTCTTGTTGATTTAGTGGCCCACTACAAGGCCCTCGAAACACTGAATCACACATTTGAAGCTGTGTAGGAGGGCCGCCCCATGGAGCTTTTCTCTTGCTTTGTGGATGACGTTGGGGTCCCCACTTCTTCTCCTTGTTGTTCAGATTCATCTCCTGGGTCGTCACTCCCTTCAACACTTGAGTCAAAGGCTGCATGTCCATCATCCCATTATTTTTCAAACTCTTCATCAACTTTCAAGCTTTCATAAGGGGCTTCAAGCTATTTTTTTTCCTAGTGATACACCTAAAAGGACCTCATTTTTTCTAGAGTCCATTTCGCTACATGCTATAACTTGTTGTACATGGTGCTCCCCATCTTGAAATTCTCATTAGCCTCTTCTACAACAAAGTAGAACTTATGCCATGGTTCCTTATGATCCTTTGTGGGAATTTGCTCCAACTCAACCAAATATTCATCATTATCCTCCCATGGGTTGTGCCTCTTTTCCCAGTAGGGTCGGGGAGTGTGAGTAATCCGCATGTGCACATGTGGCAGATCATTGAAAGGATTATACTGCCATTTATCACATATCAAAACCAACCCTAAATGAGCTAGCTTATCTTGTAATAGCAAGTGTGCCTGCCTCTTTTCCAGGGTCACCATTTTGAAACTTATGGGTAGGTGGAAGAATCCCTTCTACTTGGGAGGTCCTCCGCAAAATTTTCAATCAATAATGCATGTCTATCGATACATTTCAAGAGCCAACACTCTATTTGTGATGCAGGCCGAGAGTTGGAATGGTTGGTCAGTGAAACCCTGCATCCAAATGATTGTGAAATCTGCACTGAAGAACCAATCACATGCAAGAGTAAAGAATTGCATATATCCTATTTGATCCATGTTTAGTCAGACCATTCCATCTTCTCCTTGCAAATCTTGCAAAATCATAGTTAGAAAGAAATCCGAAAATGCATAGTAGTCAAATGTTGTGTAGAGAGGAGAGGTGTCCATGTAGATATCAACCTTCTTCTTCCCTTTTCATCAAAACTAGACAAACCCACATACTTACTGAAGAAATCAGGGTTCTAATGCAAAAACATATGGGCAAGAAAAGAGAGAAACCTAAACTTCCATTCAATTGGATAATTCTCTATTTTCCCTATCATTTCTTCTATGAGGAAGTCTGCAAAATCATACTAGAATAAATTATGTTGCTTGCGAAATTGGAAACCCAACCCTAATTGAAAAGTGTGTGCCTCCTAATCTGTGTCTAGGCCACAAACACATGCTAGCATTGAAAAGGCCTCCCTTAAGTCATTACTCTCAAATGAACTGTGCGGCATAGGGATACTTGGTGGGTTTTGACTCGTTACTCCCTGCATACCAGTTTCCTTAATTAAAAACAAAGGACCCTTCCTCATTTTCTTCCATGTGTTTTCTCCTTTCGCAGGAGTGAATTCCTCAATTTTCTCACTTCTAGTGGTCGGGTTGGGGATACATAGCATATGCTAGATAACCTACGAGTTGATATTAACCATTAAGGTTCAACCTTCAATGTTGTGGGTGCTTGGGTTGTAACGTTGAATGGCTGCATCAACCAACTCTGAGAAATAGTGAACTAATGAGACCATGTACTGCAGGAGTCCACTAAACCATATCTTTCCTACTGGTAACATCTATTTCTTGGACACCTTCATCCTTTCACAGTCCCCTTATCTCAAAGACTTGGAGTTTTTTATGAGGCATGGGTTGTGATTATTGTCCCACTCCTCTTAGACTTGAACCTAGTTTCTATAATTTTTGGGCTTGTCTATTTCTAGCGTGTTCACCCATTTTGGCTTGTCTAGTATGCCAGTCATAGCATATGAAATGTATTCAAATACATTAATAGCATGTGATGCCTGTATGGCCTTAAGAAAAGATTGTGTTTCCTCCCCTTGCATCTCTTGTTGAGAACTCTCTACCATTGTCTCTTTTGATGAAAGCTTTTGCTAGGCATGAATTCTTAGAAACTTTTTCCTAGGCTCTGGTTATGCTAAAAACCCTTCCCCACTCAGTTTAGCATATTTGAAAAGACTCTTAGGCATTTAAAAATTTTCATTAGATACTTAGTTGTCTTTTCTCAAGGTGGTAGATGAAAGTGGTTTTTTGCATTCAATTCGGCATGTACCACCCACCCTTTGGCTTGTGCAAAAATGAATTACTTGAAATTTTGAACTAACAAGAATTCATAATTGCATTTAGCAATCGTGTGATACAGTGAGATTTCCTTGGAACTTGGGCTAGTGATTTTCTCTTAGCTTAGCATTCATATGTGTTGGAAATTAATATCCCAAACGGAATGATTAAGCAAAAGCAAATGATCATCGCTTGAAAAGATATGAATCTTGCCTTGGGTTTTGGGAAATGCCTGAGAAGTGACACAATAGCTTTAGGATTGTGTAGCTCACCATTGATGAACACCACCATATTAAGCTAATTAATTAGCTCTCATTAACTTTTCATGCATTGAACCATACTTAGTAGGCGCAATTGGTTAGGAAATTCGAGCAAGCTTAGGCACAATTCTCAAGTTAGCACTTGATTATCATCACATTTTTGGAAAGCCCCTTACCACGCCTTTCCTCGTTTTTTCTATAAATAGGCATCTAAATGGTAACAAAATCACAATTAGCATTTGAGCAATCTTTAGTCATAGGTTAGTGACTTAGTGTTTGGCTTTGGTAACTAGCACAGTATCTTCTATGCTAGGCTTTAGGAAGCTTTCAAGAGTAGTTAGCAGATAGTTGCAATGTGTCATTACCATGAACACCCCTATTAGGCTAGTGTCAGACAAGTCACAAATGACCTTTCTTGGTGAGATTTCCAGTAGACGTTTGAAAATAATGACAAAGAAAAAACACTCCATGGCTCTAATAGTCATGAAGTGGATTATGCGTCTAGATTGTCTGGAGTATGAGGACAAGTATTGGGTTAGTACCAACATCTGCTCACACTTTGTCATGTCCATGTTGGATATTGGCATCCCCAGGCCATTGGTGTTGAAAATAGTTAAATAAATATTCCCCAAGAAGTATTTGAATGGTCTTGGCGAGGTTGTCACCAAAATTGCATATGGGCTAGGCTTGCCCATGACAAGCGACCTTAGGTGCTACATTGAAGAAGAAGTGGTCATCTCGTGGTTGTTGTTCTTGAGCGCATTTCACCTTTAGTCAGAAATGGAACACCATCAAAAGGTCACCCATGAATTTCATTTCCTCTTTCACATCTATAATGTGGTGGCGTTCTACAACATTGAATGGTATACAAATTTCAAGAACCTGGTATTCCCTCTGCCGCTGGCCATTGTTTCTTCTAATATCACTACTGTTGTTGGTGGTGCGCCTATTGAAGAAGACATAGTGGACAGTAAAATTGATGCATCCATTCTTGTTGCACATTTTTTTGGTTTAAAATGCCTCCTTCCTTATTTTTTTCTTTTAAGAATGCAATACCCATCTCCTAGTTTTTGTACATATGCCTGAAAAAGGCCTGCATATAGCATATACGAAAAGGAAGCAACATAAAGTTATATACTTTTTGAATCATTTCCCCTTAGCCATTTTTCCATGTAAATAGAGAAGAATATATATAATTAATTATAGATTTATAATATCTTTGGCTTCTTTGACTCTTGGTATTCTGCAATATGAGTTATTCTTATTTTCAGCATATGTATTTGATTTCTCCTTGTATGTGGGTATTATTTTCTCCATTCACTTTGCTATGAATTTATCTGATGCGCTCTCTCCAATGATGGGTTACTTCTCCACCCTGAAACATGAATTAATCTAAAAGACCAGCCAACAGAACAAAAGGAAAGAAAAATAAAAAACACTATTAACATATTTACACCAATAAAAGCGTGCAAGTTAATGGAATAATTTAAGATGAATCCCGTTGACCAAAATTTCTAATGCCTCTTGTTCCATATTTTCCAATTCAAAGGAATAATGCTCTTTGCACTTAATTATTTTAAAGTGGCCTTCCCAAAGGCTATCAAATTTCTCATGCTGACCTGGCTTCACATCCCTTTCATTGAATTTCAGCACTAAGTCTCCACACATTAGGCCGTGATTGGACACCCTTTTTTCAAACCATTACTTAACCACCTACTAGTGGTTAGTCATGGCTATTAGGGACTTCTCCCTTTTTTCTTGTACTTCCAATAATTTAGCCAGTCGAACCTCCATGGCACCATTTTTCTTTATCTCAAGGGATTTCAGCAATTGGAGCGCTAGAATCTCCATGGATATAGGCAACAATGCCTCTTTTCCTTACACCAGCTCATAAGGCAAAGTCTTAAGGACTTGCTTAGGAGTTATGCAGTCTACCCAAAGCGCCGCTCAGAGGTTTTTATACCATTCTTTCTAGTGCTCAAAACCAATCCTTTTGAGGAGTTAGACCAGGTTCTTATTTGTCAACTCGGCTAGGCCATTCCCCTTTGGGTAATAATTTGATGATGTCTTAAGGAATATGCCATTTATTAGTGCGAAGTGACATGGCTTTGCACCTAGAAAATCTTTGGAATTGTTAGAAATGATAGTTTCAGAGGGCCGAACCTTGTCACCAATCCTTCAAGGAAATCCACTATCTTTGCCTCTATTGCATTTTTAAGCGGTGCAACTTCTATCCACCTTGTGAAGTAATCTATAGCCATTAGGATCCACATGTGTTTGGACTTGGAAGTGGGATTGATCATTCCAATGAAGTCCAGGCCCCAATGTGTGAATGGCTCATCTTCCACTATAGGTTTGAGAGGCATTGCAAAATTCTTTCTTCCCCCTATAAAGAACTGGTATTCCTTGCAAGCCTTCACCAAGGAGCGTGAGTCATTAAAAAGTTTCGACCAAAAGTAACCCACACACATGATCTTAAGGGTGGTGGTCTTAGCAAAGAAGTTTCTACTTGAAGCACTATTATGGAAAGTGTCAATAATTCTCTTTGCTTGCTCTACGGTAACACATCACAGAAGGACACCATTCAAGTTCCTTCTAAAAAGGACCCCTTCAATTAGCGCATATCCACAATTCTACAGTCGATAGTATCTCCTCTTTTGGAGGGAAAGATATGGTGGATACTTCCCTATTTGCATAAATCTCACTCAATCTATCACCTAGCAGCCTCTGAACTTTGACTCATTCATCAGAACAAGCTTTGGTTGCTCTTCTTCAGCATCCACCTCTTCGTCATGCACCGGGTATTTACATAGTCCTCTACCTCAGATGGTTTTCATGGGTTTGACTTCGATGTCATACTCAAGGATCTTGGTGATTCAATTAGCTCTTTTTTTTATGATTTCTCCCTCCATGATGTATTCACGTACACTAGAATGCGCAACATAAACAATCACCTTATTGCAGGAGATTATATGGAAGAACTTCTTAAGTCCCTTTACTATTGCAAATGTCTTCCTTTCGATGAAATTATAATTCATCTCATATTCCTTTAGGGTTCGAGAGTAGAATGCCACAAGGTGTTCTCCCTTTCCTTTGTTGTCTTTTTGAGTTAAGACAGTAGCTATACTTGACTTGCTACTAAATACATACATTATGAAGTCCTTAGATAAGTCTAGATTAACCAGTACAAGAGCTGAGGAAATAGCATCCTTTAACTTTCTCAAAGGATTCTCTGGATTTCCTTTGTCCTCTTAAATGCTTGATCCTTTTTTAACATCAAGGTGATTCCCTGATTATTCTTGTGAAGTCAAAAATAAATTTGCTAACAAAATTTACCTTCCCCAGGAAAGACTGGATGCCTTTCTTGTTAACTAGAAGGGGAAGCTCCTTGATGGCTTTCACCCACTCGAGATCAATTGAAACTCCTTCTTTGGACACCACATGTCCCAATAGCTTGCCTTGCGACACTCTGAATACAATTTTTTTTGGATTCAGGGAAACCCCGTACTCCTTGCATTTTCGAAAAACCATTTGTAAGTGATCAAAATGATCATCCTTAGATTTAGAGAACATAATAAGATCATCCAAATATATTAGGATAATATTATTGATTAATTCACTGAAAGCGATATCCATTGCCCGTTGGAAGGTTTCCCCTGCATTGGATAGGCCAAAAGGAATTTTAGCATACGCGAATGTCCCCCACTTTGTAGTAAACATAGTTTTGTGTTGATCCTCCTCTTTAACCCAGATCTGATTATAGCCTAAGAAGCCATCTAGCAGGGAAAACATTTATTATCCTACCACCATTTGTAGGATTGACTCCATAGAAGGTAATAGATAATGATCCTTTAGGGATACTCTGTTGAGGTCTTGGAAGTCCACACACAAATAGATATCTCCATTCTTCTTTCAAACTGGGACCAGGTTGGATACCCACATGCTATGCTTGATTGAAAAGACAATCTATGACTAGATTAGCTTTGTTAGTTCCTATGCCATTAGTGCTTCAATCTTGGGGTTCATTCGCTTTTTCTTTTGTCAGACTAGTTTTGCACCTTCTTCTGACTCAATTGTGTGCTAGATGATGTTAGGATCGTATCCCTTTAGATCATCATAGGACCAGGCCACTACTCCATACTTCTTGTAGAAATTGATGAGCCTTTCTTTATCATGATGTGGGACATCTTTCCCAACTCGAAGCTTTCTCCCATCTACGACTTGAGGATCTATATAGTCACTTTTGTCTGCCAAAAAATTCTTCTTGTCATTTCTTGCATCATCACAATTGAAAAGGTTTCCAAGAGTGACCAATCCCTTTAGAAGCTTGTTAGATTTGAGTTGAATGATTTGTCCCTCAGAGGCCTCAACAACCTTTGGTTGGAACTGATCAGTGAATTCTCCCAACTATTGGATGAACAAGGGAATATGTTCATCATGTTCAAACACTTTCCAACTCTGATCATTATCAAGAATCACCAGTCAAAATATCACTCATACAGAGTGCTTGTTATGGATGAGGTCAGAGAAAGGATCAAACTGGGATCTGACTGCTACTGTGCGATCTGCGTCGCTATTTTTTTCTCGAGGGATGGTTTGGATATTGAAGGCTTCAAAACCATCAACCAGATCCCAAGCCCAGTGCTGATAGGATCTCATGAAGACATTATTTTCCATAAAAATTCCCAAAACTTGGTTGACCACTAGTTCAGAATCTCTGAACACCATTAGTTGCTTGATGCCCATCCAATCCGCAAGGCTTAAACCTTGTACTAGTCCTTCGTATTTTGCTTCATTGTTTGAGAAAGTGAACTGGAATTGAAAAGACCTCAGTTTCTTTTCATTCTATGGAGATACCAAACATATCCTCGCTCCTGCACCTACCTTGCATCTTGCTCTATTGAAGCACAACGTCCATATCTCAGAGGTAGGGCTACTTACAGGTTCATTTGTGACCTTCAAAATCTCTTGCTCCTCATCATAAATGACATATGTGCCCAATCTAGTGGCATGGTAATTTCCAAAAGGATCTGTGTCTATCAACTCATTTAGAAGAGCCTCATCTTTATCACTTTGGTTTCCAATCACTTCCTCATCTTTCAACAACTCAACACAATACATCTCTTCTTTAGTGATAGAGGTGTGGGTGGCTTCAAAATTGATCATAGCCTCATCCACAACGTGTTACGCATGCAGAGGTCTAGACAATAATTTTAGCTTAGCCACTCACTTGGTTTAGACAATCAAGTGTGTCCAATCCAACGCCAAATATCCAACTATTTTAGCAGTAAATTCCTAAGATAGGCAAAGATAAAACATAGAAGGAACATCAATGATGACAATATCTTGAGGCATGATGATGCTAGGATAGACAAAGAGAGTTAAGGGAAGATCCTTAATGACCATTATTGTCTCAACCTTGTTCCCATCAAGCTACATAACCCATTTCTTCAAGGGTTCATAGTTAAGCCCAAAGGCTTCAACTATTTGTTTAAGCATGACTATGGTGCTAGCGCCTAAATCAATCGTCGAATTGTGCAACAACTTGTTACCCACAATAAGGGTTAGGAAGAATTGTTTCAGCTTAATTTTAACTTCATTAGGGGGTTCCTTTGAACTATTTGTGAGAACCTTGGCCTAAGATGCTAGATCTATAGCCTTTTCCTTTGGAAATCATTGCGTCAGTTTGGCACTAGCATCTTCTCAGAGAGCTTTTTGAAGCATTTTTTTTCTACTATGAGATAGCTAGGATTTCTCACAAGGACACGTTAGCAAAGGATTTCTTTAATTGTTCCACCACATTGAACGGTGGTGGGTTTAAGTATTTTTGATCCTTGGTCTTCGTTATCGCAATTTCCTTCTACAATTGAAAATGTGGTGCAATTTTGGTAATGCTTGGAGATGGATCAGAGGTGCTTTCAAGTTGTGGCATGACTAGTTTTCCTGTAAACCTTCGCTTAGATTGAGTTTTGTAATCAAACTGTACTTGTGGTGTATTCAATGTGGAAGCATCATTCACGAACATTTCCTCCTCTTCTTCCATCCATGAAAAGAGTGTGTGATTAGGAGTGATGTCTAACTCTTGTTCTAGGGACATCCCTTGCATTTGTGTGGTAAGGACCACATTTTCCATTTATGGAGAGGCATATATATAATCTTCATGGTTTGAAGTCACACCTTGGTTGCATTGCTCTGCCACCTTTTGTTGTAAGTTTCTGCATAAGAAGTTCTGGGGAATGTGTGAATTGTTGCAGGGGAAGCACCAAGGATTAATTTCATCGACAAGGTTATTCTGCCCCGCGATCAATTCTCTACTCAAGCTTGGTGGAGCGCCTATTGGCGGAGTAGGTACCAACACTATTTGGTTGGTTGTCTGAGCTGATAGATTAGTGTGTGGACAACCCTAGAACTAATTCTATTGATATGAAGACCAACTACCTTGGTAATTCTAGTAGGCAAGATTTGGAGGCATCAACTGGTTCCGCTTGAGGGTGGTTATGTCATTTTCCATAGTCCACAATATTTCCTTGAGATCACTCATTTTATCCTTAGAAGAGTCAGATGTAGAGGCAACACTTTGTGGCATTGTCACATATGTGTACATTGGCTGGGGAGATGCAGGCATGCTGGTCGATGCAACTTCCTGGGCGAGCATCAATATTTTAGGAAATATCAACATGATGGGCTGAGGTGGTAACTTTTCAACATCTATCAAATTATTCTCCACCTTAACAATGACACTGTAAGCACCTGGTAAAGTGGTCCCTCCCAAAGACTAGATCATCATGGAAATGTCAGGGTTGATAGAATTTAGGTAGATTCTGAACGCTAACTCAAGAGGTGGGAAGATAACGACCTAGATCCTCTGCCAGTTTGTGTGGAATCGAGCATTGAATTCCATCATAGCCTCTTGGGGGGCTTGCTTTATGGTAGATAGTTGATAGTATAGTGAGGAGTGATCTGCATCATTTGAAAATCTCTCATAGAATGGGTCTCCAAGCTCATCCCAGGTATGGATAGTGTTAGCTAACAAGGTTTGGTACCATTAATCTAGCGCTCTGCCTAGAAAAGAAGCTACAAGGAGCCTTAGCGCTACATTATGAGTAGTTATTCCATGCACCATACATACGTCTACCACATCTTGCAGATGTTCTACGAGTGTTCTTGAGCCATCTCCAGTAAACTTGGGTATAGCCATCAAAGTCGAGGTTGGGATAGCAGCACATACAAAAAGTGCTACTTGTGCTATGAGGGGACTTTCGGCATCCCATGCCACATAATTCCTATGGGCACCTTGCAACATGGTTAGCAAAATGGGTGGAGGAAGTGGAACGGTTATTAATTGATTTGTGACCTGCATTGTTCCTAGTGGCAGTACTAGTAAACTAGGGTTTTTTGCAGTTTGGGATATAGTTATAGGCCAATGGCTCATACACCCTCCTTAAGTGCAAATTCATTTAAGCTTGGGTCCCACCAGCCGTGCTAGAAAAAGAATAAACTGTTGATGCCAAAAGTTGGCAAGGTAGCATCCCTTTTGTGGGAAACTTAGTTTATGGGGAACCTATTGCACTAAACTGAGTGACCTTTGAATTTTAAAGAAGTCAACTTCTTTTGTAATTAAGGTTTGGAAAGGGAAAAGGAAATAGATATGAAAATAAAAGTCTAACCTAAGGCAATTTTCCAAAATGTAGATAATAGGCATGATAAATCATAGATCTAGGGGCTCGATCAACAATTTGTGATGCCCCAGAAAATTAGAAACTAAAGATTAAAGTATAAACAATTCATTCATTAACATAAAATAAATTTTCACACATATTTAATGACAATAAGATTCAAATGACATGATCTAAGACAGAAAAATTGCATTCAATTTATAGAAGTTCTACAAATGAATCATTCAAGCAATAGTAGCACAATCTAAAGTTAATCAAATATCATAATTAGAAGAGCAGAAAGGCCGAACGATTGGCATAGTAGGTGATTAATTTTGCAATATTAAACAACAATAACAAAGGCCTGGTGTCTTTTATCTATATTCTTTCTGCAAAAATCCTGGAACCCCTCCTCTGAAACAAAGAGGAGTATATATAGTTGAATGCTCCCACCGCCTTGGTGAGTAGTAACAAAAAATATTTGAGAATCCTTGGTAATCATGCAGAATCAAATATTCTTCCTGATCATTGCAATAGAAAAGATTCCATCCAAAGCATCTGTGCATCATCTACAAATGATGGTAGTTGTCCCAGGAATGTCATGTAGATAAGTGTCATTACCCTGCTAAAGTAGTATGAAACATGGCAGGACGTTGTGGTCCTTGGCTCGCTCCATCCATCATTTAAAAGAAATGCCTGCCAAAGAGACATGTGGAAACATCACGCAACTCGTACTCATCTTTTTCCCTTGTTGCTGAAAACTTGTGCCAAGGAGACATGTGTAACCCACCTTATCCTTGGCATCGACTATGGGTTAGATAAAATATGTGAAGATAAAACCACGTGGCCTGCAAATAGAGCCTGACTCAAAATCAAAGGGAAGCGGCTTTCAATTGTGCATAGAGCGGACACATGGCAACACAACAGGGCCATTTTGAAATGCGAAGTGAAGAGATCCTTCGGGGAGCGCAGAATGGACATGTGGCGGAGGTAGCAATTTTTATCAAAAAGGGTCAAATGACTTTTTAATGCAATGTACGGGCTGATACTTGCACAAAATAAAGCCCAAAGGGAGCTCGATGAATATTTATTCACAATTATAACCCATGATTATTTATATATATACATTTATATTTATTTGTACTAAAGCATATTTGAATTCATTTTAATACGTAAAATAACCAAAGGCATAATATCGGACAATTTAAATCAAATTCCAAACAAATTACCTAATCACTAACCATGGTAAAAAGGAAAAACTTCAAGCAACATTGACTGACCACTAACAATACTAACAGGGTATGATACCAAATACTCATCCTCTCCAAGGATGATGGTTAGGGTAGGGGACCAAGTGTTATCTCTAATCAACTGATCCATTGGGTTCAAGGCATGCTCAGACCTACCAATTCAGGTGGAGACATGGCCTAGTACCTTTTCACTCAAACATACAAATTAGAACACATGTGCATAATAGCCGAAGTACTAGGAAAGGAAATCTAGCAATCGTATCTCATTCCTGTATGTCCCCATATGTCCAATGGTATGTTTTCACCCTTTCCTCCTAATCCAACAACATACTATTGCATCACCTAACTATCCAAATAAATATCTACATAGTAATTACATGACAATATGCATCATACTCACTAAAGCACTAATAGGAGCTCATGTTCCATTTTCAACAACAACACTTGAATACAAGTCAGTACATCTTCATGCCCAAAAGATAATCATAATAAAAATCATAATGACATGTCAACATATATTAGAATCAAGTGAAAACCCTAAAGTTAACCATAGCACTCCCATCACATCAACATGTCCATAGGTTGCATCCTTCATCTTCATGTTCCTTAGCCCAACTACCTACACATCCAACGTGAGAATGGAGGGACACTACATGCAGGTTGGAAACACAATGTGGGTTGTTAGTTATTCCATTTTGCATGTACAAAGATAAAGGTTAGAGAGCACAGGGAGGAGTTGTAGGTGGGAGATACACAAAAATATCCAAATTGGTTTGAGAGGTGACTAACTAATTGGGTTGTTATGTGTTTAGGGTTTTACAATAGTATGTAGGTTGCAAGTTTCAGAACACCGAGTGTTTTGCAACCTCCAATTTTATAAAATAGTATGAATATCTTGAAAAAAATTTGCTATTTAGACTCCGAGAAAGTAATGAAAGACACATTAGAAATTTATAGCTAATCTTAGTTAGAGTAAAATTTATTTGAATTTCTTCATATGATTGGAATAAAATGCATAGAATAATCACAATTTGGAAAATACAATGTGGGTTATCAATTATTTCATTATTTCATTCTGCATGTTCAAATCTAAAGGGTGGAGAGCATGGGGAGGATTTGTAGGTGGGGAATACATAAATCTAACCAAATTGACATGAGGGATGACTAACCAATTGGGTTGTTAGATGTTTAAGGTTTTACAATACTATGTGTGATGTAGGTTTTATAACACCTAGTATTTTCCAACCTGTAGTTTTATAAAATGGTAAGAATGTAATGAAAACCTTTTCTTTTGTAAATAGTAAGAATATAATGAAATTCACTTTCAAAATTTATAACAACTCTTAGTTAGATTAAAAATTGCACTTCAATACTTTCATATGATTAAAAAATGAATAAACTATAATTGTAGGTTGGAAAACACAATGTGGGTTGCTAGATATTCCATTTTGCATGTTCAAAGCTAAAGGGTGGAGAGCATGCGAAGGAGTTTTCAGTTATGTAATGAAGTTCACCTTCAAAATTTATTAAAACTCTTAGAATAAAATTTGCATTTCAATTTTTCATATGATTCGATAATCAATGTAGAATATAATTATAGGTTGGAAAACACAATGTGAGTTGTCAGTTATTTCATTTTGCATGTTCAAAGCTAAAAGGGTGGAAAGCATGAGGAGTTCTAAGTGAGATAAATAAAACTAACTATATTGACTTGAAGAGTGATTAACCAATTCGTTTGTTACATGTTTAGGGTTTTAAAACATTATGTGGGTTGTACGTTTTACAACACCTAATGTTTTTCAACCTACAATTTTCCAAAATAGTATTAATATAATGAAAACCATTTGTTTTATAAACACTAAGAATGTTTAAAATAGAATTAAAAATTTCCAAAAGATATTACTTTGAGTAAAAATTATATTTCAATTTCTTCATATGATAAAAAATAAATGCAAAATATAGTTCCAAGTTGGAAAACATAATGTGGGTTGTCAGTTATTCCATTCTACATGTTCAAAGCTAAAGTTTGGAGAGCAAGGGGAGGAGTTGTAGGTGGGGGATACACATAACTATCCAAATTGATCTGAGTGGTGACTAACTAGTTGGGTTGTTATGTGTAGAGGGTTTTACAACAATGTGTGGGTTATAATTTTTATAACTCCTAATGTTTCCCAACATGCAATTTTACAAAACAATATGAATCTAATTAAAACGTTTTGTTTTTCAAACACTTAGAATGTAATTAAGTTAACCTTCAAAATTTATTAAAACTCTTAGTTAGAATAAAATTTGCATTTCAATTATTCATATGATTAAAAAATCAATGTAGAATATAATTGTAGGTTGGAAAACACAATATGTGTTGTTAGTTATTCATTTTACATGTTCAAAGCTAGAAGGGTTGAAAGAACAAGGAGGAGTTTTAAGTGGGAGATACATAAAACCAACCAAATTGAATTGAGGAGTGAATAATCAATTGGGTTATTCTGTGTTTAAGTTCTTAAAACAATATGTGGGTTGTAGGTTTTATAAGACATTTTTCTATAAGACCCTATTTCATGTGTGATTAATACAACCCTCATTGGTTATATGATTCCTTAAATAGATGGTGAGATATAATGCATGTGATAAATAATGTAATTGTGTGACAATATTCTTGTATTTCATCTTGACATCTTGTTTTATTGTCACTCTCATAAATGTGTTAGGAACTCATAAATTATGGAATACAAAATGAATGTTAAATGGAATTGTTATAAGGTTAAAAAATGGGATATTCAACTAGCAAGTAAATGTGATATATGATTGTTGCTTATGATTGCATCAGAATGTGTAGGAAATTGAGGATGCCAATATGAGAAGGGAAAACCATTCAGAATAAATTAGAAGATATCTTTATGTGGTTATGAATTTGAATCCTTTTTGGGTTTAGAAAGAAATAAAGTTAATGTTTTGGTAGATTAAGGTTGAAGGGGTTGATATTAAAGGGATGATTCACTTTTTTGTTGAGAGGGTATTTAATTGTGTGTCATGTGAGATGTAAGTTGGGGTTAAAGTTTAGAAACCCTTATCCAAGTTGAAATTAGTATAGGTCCTTAAATGGGTCTTTAAAGAGGGTTGTTGGTCAATTTTCTTAGTCGGGATGCAAAAATAAACCCTCTAAGTTCTATACCATAGTGGTAGGATTCAAATGGGCATACAATATTTCCCTTAGGACATGATTTGACCCCTGAAAAGTCCTCATTATGGGGAGTGACTAGTTTTGAGGGGAGGATGGGATGGAAAGTTGGAGGGGTTGTCTAAGTCCATGTTTCCTCCTGAATAAGGAAAAGACTCTCATTGATGGAGGTAGGTTCACTCCACACCTCCCCATCAAAAGGTTGCAAGTTGAAACTCCTATATATTTTTGAGAGGAAGAATGAGTAGGGTGTAACCCACTTCTCCTTTTGGAGAACTCAATGGAGATAGTAGAGAATGATCAAGATGGTTGGGCTGGTAGAGGAAGGAAGGATAGAAGAGTTCAATCTCCTCATCAAATAAGATAAGTTTTTTTCCCTTCATTTCCCCTTTCTCTAATAGTTGTAAGAAGGTAGCATGTGTTTGGATCATGGTTGAAAATAGTGACTCCATTCATCATCATGGAGTTAAAATACTTCCTTTCTTGGGGGTATGGCTAGGGCCCATGAGGCTCCATGACACCATTTCGATTGGGTGGAGACCAAGTTCCATAGATGTGTTTTTTTTCTTGTTGGAAATTTTGTATCAATCTGATCTAGTTTTAATATGAATATGTATGCATTATGTCTCCAAAGAATGAACTACAAATCTGGTTGCAATCTGAAAAAAAATAAAAAATTAAGCCTTATTTATTGTCATGTATTTTTATGAAAATGTTGAAGCAAAATGTTGTTCACTTCTGATTTTTCTACTTAGAGTTTTGTTGATTAAATAAAATAAATTTGATACTCCTTGTATTGAAAATGGTAGGCTCTAGTATTGTGCATTTTAAAGATATCGTTGAAGTGGTGTTCCTCTTATAATATGTGATCTTGGTGAAAAAGTGTGCATGTTTACTTTTGTATGCAACCTTGTGTCTTCGATCTCTTCCTAGGTTATGATATGTGAGGCCATTCATGTTGAGACTCTAAAATTGATGTATTCATGATGTAGATTTCAATGTGAAGATTATAATTAACATTTTTCTTTGCTCCTTGTGTAAGAAAAAGAGACAAAAAAATGTTTTTTCAATTTGCACTAAATAAGAGTGGTTATGTGGATTTATAACCAAAAAAATGATACTCTATTCCCTTAATTTTTTACCATACGTAGCTTTTTTGTACCATTGTGTGACGATATTAAATTAAAAAAGCTAGAAGGCTTAGTAAAACTCACCTTTTCAACGTTGTTCCATACAAGGGCTGCAAATGGCTGAATCATGTTGGACTTGTTAATGTTATAGCGACATGAGATATTTTCTCCAAAATAAAATAAATAAAAGGCAGGTCGGCCTTTTTGTTTTGCAAATAATATTATATTTCTAGGGGCTGACCTAGAGAAGAGGTTGCCTAGATTTTTATATAAGCAAGGTGAAGATCCTTCATTTTATCATCAACTCATTTTCTCTCTTCAAGTTTGCAGTTTAGTAGTATTTTGCCAATTTTAGAAGTAGTTTTGATTTCAAGAAGAAGCTTCTTCATTTTTTATCAAGGAGAATTGTCTCTTCACATTGTATTAAATTTGGCCTTGTGTAGGGCCTGAACTATAAGTAGATTTCTTCTCTTATTCTTTAAATATATATGAGATATATTTTGCTGGGCTTTTCTCCCTTGAGAAGGAGGGTTTTCCTAGGGTAATTTGTCGTGTTTTGTTGTTTAGTGTGTTGTATTTCTACTTATTTATATTTCTGGTCTAAAAATAATATGGTATTAGAGCAGGTTTAAGCAAAGATTCAATCAGATTTGTTTAAGCAGTCAAGACATCACTTTATCTAGGGCAGCCTATCAAAGAATTGAAGATGGTGAATAGAGTCAAGGCCGAAGATAGGCTTGATGGAGCATTAAATTACACCTCTTCAAAATTCAGAGTTCTTATTGCCTTAGAAGAAAATCTTCTTCTAAATTTCATGGAAAATGATGTGCCTGATCCATCCAATGATACAAAGAGAATTCAATGGAAGAAAAATGGCACGAAGGCTGGGAAGATCATGATAGATTTTGTGAAGGATCATCTTGTTCTGAGTATCTCCAAGATGAAGACAACCAAAGAAATGTTCAAGGCTCTACAGGGATTGAATGAGATCAACAATACTAGCAGAGCCCTTGCTTTGAGACAACAACTCCATCATATAAAAATGGCTAAAGGAGATTCAGTCATTTCCTTCTTCATGAAGATTTCTTATTTGAGAGATTAGCTATGCACTATTGGAGACATAGTTGAAGATATAAATTTGGTTATGTTGGCACTGAATGGTCTTCCTCAATCTTGGGAGCCTTTTATTCAAAGCATCAGTGGGAGATCTAAGTTTCCCAAGTTTGATCATCTTTGAGTTGATTGCATTCAAGAAGAGTCCAGTTTGGAGGCAAGAGGAAATGGGTGAAATTCTCATAATGAAGAAAGTCATGTCCTTGCTACACATGCTTCCAGAAGAAAAGGAAGAGAAGGAAAAAGAGGAAATTTCATGAGGAATAGAGATAGAAAATTAGATTATGTTCCATAACCAAACAAGAAGGATCTCTCTCACATTCAATGTTTCAGGTGTGACAAGTATGGTCACTATGCTCGATATTGCATATCAAAATTGAAGCATCATGCTTCTACTGCAGATGTTGATGATGTGTCACCTCAAAAGGAATCTAGAGATGACTCTAGGGGATTTCTATTGATCTCCACTCTTTCAAGAAATGTTCCAACTAACAATGACACTTGGTTGATAGATAGTGGTGCTTCATGACACATTAAAGGATACAAAGATCATCTTACAAACTTGGTAGAGAAAGAAACTAACTTGCAAGTGATAATTGGAGATGATTCTTGTTATTTCAAAAAGGGAGTTGGGGCCACTTCCTTCTAGCTAGATTCAGGTATCCCTCTTCATTTGAGTGGTGTTTTGTTTGTACCAGGAATCAAAAGAAATATTGTCTCCATTTTAGCTTTGGGGGACAAAGGATACAAGGTTGATTTTTCTGGAGGGAAAGTTCTTGCTTGGCCTAAGAACTCTAGTATAAAATTAGTTTGTGTAATTGGTGTTTGACAGGAGAGCCTATATAGATTATCAATTCATCTAGTTCGGGATTTATTGCATGAATCTATTAGTTTGAGTGAGTTATGGCACATGAGACTTGCTCACTTGCACTTCAGATCCCTTCCATCCAAGGAGAAGATGGTTACTAGTCTTCCTAAGCTTGGTTTGGAGCATGATGGCATTTGCAGAGGATGTGTACTTGGTAAGAATATCAAGAGTCCCTTTCATAGTAGTGATATTAGATCAAAGGGAATTTTAGATCTTCATTCTGATTTATGTGGACATATGTCTGTGGAATCTTTCAGTGGATTTTGGTACTATGTGATTTTCATTGATGATTATTCTCAAAAGACTTAGATTTAATTCTTGAAATATAAGGAGTCTAAAGAAGTACTTGATTGATTCAAAGAATTCAAGGGTCAAGTTGAAAACATGTCTAGGAAAAGGATTAAGGTTCTAAGATTAGATAATGGAGGAGAATACACTTCTGGAGGTTTTCATAATTTCTGCGTTGAGGCAAGGATCAAGAGGGAGTTTTTTGTTCTGTACAACCCCAACAAAATGGAGTTGTTGAAAGAAAGAACAAATCCATAGTAGAGGCAAGCAAGGCTATAATTCATGATCAAGATCTACAAACCTTCCTAGGGGAAGAAGCTTCTAGAGCCATTGTGTATGTTCAAAAAAAAAGCCCTCATTGAATATTGGGAAACACGACTCCTGAAGAGGCCTTCAAAAGTGTGAAACCTAAGGTTAGTCATTAAAGAATTTTTGGTTGTCTTGTTTACATTCATGTACCTAAGGATAAAATATCAAAGCTAGAACCTTTAGGCAAGAAGGGTATATCTGTGGGATACAGTGAGTCTTCAAAGGCCTACAGAGTCTATATTCTAGGGCAGAAATAGATTAAGATCAATAGGGATGTCTCCTTCAAAGAGGAAGTAGCCTTCAAAAGATCTAAATGGTCTTACATGGAGATAAACAGTGAAGAATAAGAGGTTTCTTAGGATATGGACATATCTCCTGATCATACTCCTAACATTCAGAGGGATTCCAACAAACCAACCGAGACTATTGATCCAGTTGATCCAATAAAACCAAACTATAGGCCTAGACATTTTCGTAGGTTGGAAGAGGCCTCTATGGGCTCAAAAACTATGCAAGAGGTGAAAAACTATGTAGCTCCTCGAGGCACCTTTAGGGAAATGAAGAGATCGCAAAATTTTATAGGTTATGTGGCATTGATGAGTCACATCATTGATTCTGAGCCTTCTAGTTTTGAGGAGGCATCCAACCAGCAGGTATGGAAAGATGCAATGATAGGAATATTAGTCCATCATTAAGAATGATGTATGGGATGTTCTTCTGAGACCTAAAGGGAAATTAGTAGTGTCTTCCAAATGGCTCTACAAAAACAAGCATGCAGCTGATGGAAGCATTGAGAAACACAAGGCGAGATTTGTGGCAAGAGGATTCTCTCAGAAGGAGGGAATAGATGACGAGGAGACATTTTCTCCTGTTGCTCGATACACTTCTATTAGTACAATTATTGCTATTGCATATGCTAAAGGCTGGAAGTTACATCAAATGGGCATAAAAATTGTATTTCTTAATGGTGTGATTGAAGAAGTATACATTGAGCAACCAAATGGTTTTGTGATTCATGGGAAGGAGTCTCATGTATGCATATTGAAGAAGGTATTGTGTAGCCTTAAGCAAGCACCTCATGCATGGTATGAAAAGATTGATAGATATTTAATGAGCTTGAGATTCTCCAAGAATGATGTATATTCTAATATTTACTTCAAGATAGTTGATGACCAGGCTTTGATATTGGTTCTTTATGTTGATGATTTATTTCTCACTGGGGTAGAGTATCTCATTTTCAAATGCAAGAAAGAGTTTTCCTCCTAGTTTTAGATGAAGGATCTTGGTCTTATGCATTACTTCTTAGGACTGGAAGTGTGGAAAAGGCCTGATGATATTATTCTAAGTCAAGAAAAATAAGCTATAAACATCTTGAAGAGATTTGGGATGATGGACTGCAAGTCCATGTCTACACCTATGGAGAAAAATTTGAAGAAGTTGAGTGACTCATAAGCTGATTTGGATTTGGTGGATCCCACCATGTATATAAAATTGATTGGATCATTGGTGTATTTAGTCAACACTAGACCAAACATTTTTTGTGCAATGAGTGCTCTCAGTCAATTCATGTGTGAGCCAAGACAAATACATCTAGTTGCAAAAAAAGCATATTATGAGATACTTGTGTGAAACTATGGGATATGGCTTGAGATATAATTCCTGTGAAGATCTGAAGTTACAAGGATATATTGATTCTAATTGGGCTGAGAGTGTAACTAATAGGAAGAGCACCTATCGATGTTGCTTCAGTTTGTGTTCTGCCATGATTTCTTGGTGTAGTAGGAAGCAAACTTTTGTGGCACTAAGCACTACAGAGGCTGAATATATTGCAGAATGTGTGGCAACTTGAGAAGCAATGTGGCTTCAAAATCTCCTTGCAAGATTGTTTGGTCAAACATTGGATTCGAATGTGATTCATTGTTATAATCAAATCTATGTGAATCTCTCAGGAAATCCAGTGTTTCATGATAGGACAAAGCATGTGTAGATCAAGTATCATTACATCAGAAACATGGTGTTGAGGAAAGAAATTCAACTCAAGTACATTTGCACTGATGATCAGATGACTGATATTCTCACCAAGCCTTTTTCCAAAGTGAAGTTTGCATATTTCTAAGAAAAGCTTGGATTAGTGGAGAATGTCACCCTTGTTGAGAGGGAGTCTCAACATCAGTGAGCTTTGCTATAATGCATATTTCTCTGAGATAGAGAAATATGAGGTGAAAGCTCTCGTACATCTCTGAGATGGAGATGTGGTTCTTTCCACACATGGGAGTAGCAATTGTGGATGTAATGTTGGGAGACTCCATGACGACATCACGTTGAGAGACTTCATGATGAATGTGTCTACTTGTGTTTCTTTCCACACATGGGAGTAGCCATGGTGGACGTCATGTTGAGAGACTCCATGACGATATCATGTTGAGAGACTCCATGATGAACACTTGTAAATGTGTTTCTTTCCACACACGGTAGTAGCCATGGTGGAATTCATGTTGAGAGACTCCATGACGACATCATGTTGAGAGACTCCATGATGAACTCTTGTACATCTTCTAAGACTGAGATGTGGTTTTCCACAAATGGGTGTAGACATTGTGGGTATCATGTCATGAGACTCCATGACGAAGATATTTGGAAAATACCTCCCTAGATAAGAGGGAGTATTAATGTTATAGCGGTCGTAGATATTTTCTCCAAAATAAAATAAATAAAAGGAAGGTCGGCCTTTTGGTTTTGCAAATAATATTATATTTCTAGGGGCTGACCTAGAGAAGAGGTCACCTAGATTTGTATATAAGCAAGGTGAAGATCCTTCATTTTATCATCAACTCATTTTCTCTCTTCAAGTTCACATTTCAGCAGTAGTTCGCCAATTTTAGAAGCAAATCCAATTTCAAGAAGAAGTTTCTTCATTTTGTATCAAGGAGAATTTTATCTTCACATTGTATTAAATTAAGCCTTGTGTAGGGTTTGAACTATAAGCAGATTTATGCTCTTAGTCTTTAAATATATATGAGATATATTTTGTTGATTTTTTCTCCATCAAGGAGGGTTTTCCCAGGGTAATTCATTGTGTTTTTTTGTTTAGTGTGTTGTATTTATGCTTATTTACATTTATGGTCTAAAACTAAAAAGACTCATAGAAACACGAGTAGATTACAATACATCTAAAAAATCTTTTCATTTTAACATATGATAATTTTTTCTGCATATTGTGCAATTGCAAGTATGTAATATGTGTAATATAAGAGCAAGAAATAAAAAATGAATAAATAAATAAGTATAACTAGGAACATTCATATATGAACATTTTTGAATCACACATAGGTATATATGCATTTTAAAATGCTAGTCTACATTTCCAAACTGGGTACGGATGATTGCAATTCATTTCGAATTATTGTATCAGCAATAATTGTAGAATGGCGGGGTCAACACACAAGTGGGATCTTGAAATCAGGTCATGTGTTGTGCTTTTGACCTTGGCTTTGGTCATTGTTCATACCAGTACATTTTTCTGGAATTTGTTCAACCAATCTATTCTGCAAATATTGCATTTCATAAAAACACACAAATTTCCTGTAAAAAAAAATATAATAGTAATAAGTAAATCGTGTTTTAGCAGTGAATCAAAATAGTAAAATAATAAAGAATATTCTCTAATAGCTTGTTTATTATTTAACAAAATTAATATTTTCTTTAAAAAGAAATACTACCAATCTTATGATTCATAATCTCAAATTAGAACAACCAAGTGAAGTTTAAATGGTGTTCTTTTTTTTTTCAATCCAAATTCCCCTAAACAAAATCATGAAAAAAGTGTGTGCTAGGAATTTTATATTATTCAACCATCCATCCATGTTTCCTCACTCCATCGTGATAGACCCAAAGCTTGGAAGTGCCTTGAAGGTGTTATGGTCATGGATGGAATTACCGACTTATCTATTGCCATTACCATAACACCCCATCAAAACCAAAGTTGTGGCTTTCATTCATAATTTGTCCAATTGAACTGTCAGTCAACACAAAATATTATCAAATTCCTCTATTAGTCATAACAATTCTAAAGAAAATTCTTCATCAAACATACCTAGTTGTGGGAGGTTGCAACTTGAACAGTCAACATTGAACAACCATATGAATGCAACCATTCTTTTTGGCCGATGGTAATAAATATTTCTAATAGATTAAGCTTATCATAGTAGTAGGTAGATGGTCACATTTACTAGTGAATGAAGGTTGAATGATACCATTACCCTGTATTGAACCGAGTTGGTAAGAAAGTGAAAGAATACGATGACCCTACATATTTTCGCACTAAATTCTAAGGCTGGTCTATCATATTTAGGGTGTAGCAGTCTAGGGTGAGGCTGTGAATTCCCCATTTTGGATAAATTAATTCCTGACTAGTCGAAGGTTGACATAAGGCATTAAGGCTAAGCATCAGATTTTGTGTATCATAGTAGTTAAAAGATACACTGCTCATTCAAATTCTTTGTAAGTCACTTCACTTGGTCTGTTGCAATATTCGACTCCATGATAGGGAGGGTTGGATGGAAACACTCACTGCTCCATGCCTTGGATCTTGTTTAGGAAGACCCTATGGTGTCACACTCCACCACCCTAACCTATAGGACCTACTACTTGTGTAGACTCCCCTAGTTCACCTTTCCAACCCAACCATCAAGTCATATCCTTCCAACCAAACCAACCTTGGGGCAACGCTTCAACACTTCCTTAGCCCTTAATCTACCCTAAAGGCTAATCCATTAGCAACACACAAATTGATCTTGTAGGGGTGTAGAGATGTATTCATTGACTTTAAATCATCCTTCTAGGGTTCTTAAAGGTCCACTAAACTCCTTCTTTCCATCGCTTTCATCAAACCCTCATTTAGGGTTGAAAAGGGCTACTAGCCTTGAGCCCCAATTAGGCCTTCTTTTCCTAGAAAACTGGTCTTTGTTCAAAAACTTCCCAAAAGACACCCATTCTTTCTTTGGGATTCTTGGATCAAATGCACACCTCTCAAGGATTTTTGAGGTCTTAAGCCTTAACAGTCCGTTCAAAGCTTGAATCTGAAAATGGGTATTTTCTAGGGTTTTTAAGCTACTGTCTGGCTGATTGCAAACTATCAACTTGTTCTCACATCAATTTAACTAATGGAGCCTTCCCCTTCATGCCACAACTAGGTAAGACACTTACCTAACACTTCCAAAAGGAAATTCTTAAAGAACTTGAACCCCTGCAAAGTTCTATGCTCTGCACTTCTTGCCTTCCTAACCGGGCACCATTCTGGCTCGCCTAGGGCAAGATCTTTCCAACAGCTCCTGTCTGTTCCCTAACCCTAAGACCTACCATATGTACATACATGGAGTCTAGGCACTGTTCCCAAAGGGCCGTTCAATTTGTACGGTGGGAAAGTGGTCTAGCACTCCATTCTCTTCAACCTGTCTGGTTCAGACCAGACCAGCAACAGGGTGCCAACAAGTTATTTACAAACAACGAATGGAAATGAATGACGAAAACACAAAACTGACACACAATGCTTGTATACTAACAACACTACATCCTACATTCAAAACAGTAACAGATTTAACCCATTAGAGCTCTTCTTGAAGCAAAAATCAGAAAAATGACCCACAAAAACTGTCTTTTCTTCAATTTCACAAAGTCACACTACAATGTCGATGCTTCCAGCCTAACATTCAGGTCGTGGCATGTCTTAAATAGATTTTCAAAACAGTTAAGACTCCTTAGGTCGGTCATGTAAGACATCAAATGGCAAAGTTGTAAAACGCACTGTGTTTTTCAACTTTTGCCAAATGTTAGCAACCTAAGCAAGTTTTGTTCCTAAACTTATCCATCCTCTTCACTTCTTATTCTACTGATCACAACAAATCAGGACTTATTCATAAACCTCAAATGCTAACTAGATGGTCAACATGACCTTCAAAATAACATAACCAAACAAAATTCAATCTAGACTGCTCCATTGCACGGTGTAATCTAGATTGCTCCATGCACAGTGTTTCCTAGGTCTCTTGCACCACTCCATATAATAAAGTTATTTTTATGTTTGATTTTTGTACACAATCTTCTCATTAGGAAGTGATAGGAAGTTGAATGGATATGTGCATGGTCATTCATTAATACACTGTTCCCCATGCCTCCTATCAATTTTTAGTTGTTTAATATGGAAAAAAATCATAAATGAAGCACACATATGGTAATAATAGGGACTACAAATATCATTGCCATAGCATAGGGCTATTTGGAAAGCGAATAGGAATAGAACTTAGAACCTATTACTCCAATAGGAAAAGTGAATAAATACAAATGCCATATTTAGGAGTTCAAGCTAAAATTGGGTCAATAGGGGAGTTAACAATCTTTTCAGGGTGAAACAACATTGAGAGAAATAAGAGGTTTGCGAACTATATTTTTAAAAGGGGCAGTATCAATGCTAGTCTCGTATCAATTTTTTTGAGCGACCATAATTTTAATAAGAATATTAATCTCAATTTTCCATCAATGTGTGAGCATCCTAATCAAAATGAAACTATCAGTTCATCATATCGTTAATAAGGATTGAGTGGTAAATGTAGTAATGGTGATAGATTGCGATTATATATTAATATTATTGCCTTAATCATATGATAACTATTTGAATAGTGGACTAAAATGAGAGCTAAAAAGGGTTATTAGCCTCCTTGTTATATGGAAAATATTAATTGAAGATAAAATGTTATTGTTCTTTATGGAAAAAAAGAAGGGGAAAATGATGTTTAATAGTGTTTTGACATCAATCCATGTATGATATAATGTTCCTTTCATTGAGGCTTAGTTGACTGGTAGACACAACTAAATGGTAATAACAACTCTAATATTTAGACTTTGATTAAGTAATAACCTTATGTGTGATAATTGGAACTATTATCATTATTTAACTATGGGCTAAATGAAGGTGGGGTTAGCAAATATACAAATTATTGTTGATAATAATATCGTATCCATGCGAACATCATTTTACATATAGAAGATATCAAATATTCATCCTAAATTTTGAATATGGTATTCGCTAATCAAATAAGTAATGTGAAATTGAATTTTAGTTACTAATAATCATAATCTATGCAATATAATATGTTGGGAAATATTGCATTGACCAACTCTATTAACACAATTATAATGTTGACTAGGAATATTAATAATTTTATTAATTATTTAATTCTACATGTGTGTACATGAGAACTCAGAAATGTGGACTCAAATAGTTGTTATTACACAAAATTGAGCAAGCTAATGTGTTTATTACTAATATGGAATGTAGCAAGAATCTTAATGAATAGTGTAAGTATTACAACTAGAAAAACTATACAGTAAATTCATATAGTAGTAAGTTTGTAGTAAATTTATATTATTGCTTAAGTGGTAAATTTAGATGATTATTGGAAATTACCATTGTATATATCATGGTAAATAATATATATATAATTAGCAGCTAATGAAGTAATATTAATGTCTTTCCTTTAACACCAAGAATATTGAATATGGTAATAAAACAAAAATATCATAGCATACACATAGATTATGATAGTCCATATGGAATCGATAATGGAAATAAAATAATGGCAATAAGAGAATTACTAGTTATAAAATAATACTGATATTATTAATACTCAAGGATAATATGTACAATCATAATAATAGTATTTATAATTGGTTGAATAATGATAATGCTAATTGCGAGAATAAATTTGAATGAATTCCTACATCATATTTGATATTAGGGTTTGATGGTCACTTGATCAAAATTGGTAAGGATGTCTAAAGGAAATCCATAACCTAAACATTAAACTTGATGAGTTGAAAAAATAAAAAAATTATAAATAAAAAGAAAAAAAAATTGTGGGGCTTTTAGCAAAAAAAAATTATGGGAATGACACTTGGCATCAAAGCCCTAGGTTGTAATTCTAGGGAACTCTAGGGATAAATTGGGCATTAAGACTTGTGTGTGCATGGGTATATGTACAAATCCCTTTGTGTTAGCTTGAATGAAATGTTGATAAGAAAATCGTAAGAGGATGTGCATTGTATATTAGAAAAATGAACCTAGTTGTTATTATCCAACCCAAGTAGAGATGGGATGTACCCAATAGCGAATTTTTTTTTTGTCCAAATAGGTGGTTCAAATAAATATCCAATTGAAAAAATTTTACCTTTAAGAATAAACCAACTAAACATGTTCCCTTGAATAAAGGTGAATGGATTAGTCTAGTTAACAAGGGTTATGTCATAATCTAGCCTTTTGGCATTAAATTTTCTTAAACCTTAACAAGATATATTTGAGTTTTGAAGCATAGTCTTTTATAAAGTGCATTAATAGGGTTATAGAACATCATGATGTGTATTATACAAGAAATAATATTTCGTTGGATTCCTATGACTATAATTCTTAAATCAATAATAATGTAATTTCTTGAAGTCATCTAGTTATTTTGCGAGCAACTTTTTTTTTATTATGGGGAAAACAAGTTTTGATGGGACCTAAAACCCAATACATAAAGGTTTTGAAGGGACTCGCAACCCTAACCAAGAAAGATAGGTTGCATAAAAGATAAAACACATACAATCAGCAGCCCCAAAGTAGCCTTGAAAAGAAACAACATGACTACATCAACTGTAACAAACAACAAAGAAAGGGACCAAGGGCCCTTTACACCCAAGTTTTGTCCGGGACTAGAAACCCATAGATATACAGATTGTGTGAACCAAGATCCTAGTACCTGCAAAAAACAATGAACACACATTAGAAGATTGAAATGCAAGTTAGAATCTAAGTTCCCCATAAAATCCATTTAACTATGCTCAAAATAGGAATAAAACAAGAACACAATAAAAAGCAATAAGATAGACTAAATCCTATTAAAAAGCATGCAAACTCTTGATCTTATGGGGAATTTGGTGCCAATTTGATTTGAAAATTGGCCCTTTCCCAACTCCTATGATGCAAGCTTGATGAATGATGAAGAGTGATCCACTTTGTTTAAAAATTCAATGAAGCTCCATGATGAAAAACTTGCATAACCTAGCTATACTTTGATGAAATTGATAGAAATGCTAAGTGCTTGAAGATGGATTTGAGTAGAGTAAGTTTTCTCAAATTGTGGATGATGAAATGAGGAATGAAGCCTCTAATTTATAGAATGACAAGTTGGAGAAATGCCCAAAATGGAGCAATGTGGGACTAACATTCAACGAATGGCAAGTGTGACTTGTCAAAAGATGAATGGATGAAGGATGTGCACATTTTGATGAATGTGCCCATAAATGCAATTAGGTGATATTTGAAATTAGTGAAATGACATGTAAGAGGGAAAAGGAATGTCTTAAATGCCACTTGGCTCAAGGACTTATTAGGTGAAGTAAATGTCTTGTTGGAAGGACAAAGTCCACTTGGATTTGAATTCAAATTTGAGAGAATATTCCTCCATTATGCCATGTTGAGAGAAAATAGGATTTAATAAATGAATTAAATCTATTTTCATGTGCAAGTGCAAAAGCTAGAGGATGAGACATGAGAGGAGATTAAATTAATCAGGGTTAATTAATTTAATGATAGATTAGAATGATGTGACATATTGATTTAGATTTATGGGTTAATTTAAATCAAATATGAGAAGAATATATTCTAGAGATTGAATAAAGATTTTTGATTGATCCAATTAAAGCGATGGAGGTAGATTTAAATCAAATAAGGTTTTAATTTC
>VDFB02000007.1:33362500-33400055 GCA_007258455.2 Sequoia sempervirens | reverse complement strand
GAAGCTTTCTCCCATCTACGACTTGAGGATCTATATAGTCACTTTTGTCTGCCAAAAAATTCTTCTTGTCATTTCTTGCATCATCACAATTGAAAAGGTTTCCAAGAGTGACCAATCCCTTTAGAAGCTTGTTAGATTTGAGTTGAATGATTTGTCCCTCAGAGGCCTCAACAACCTTTGGTTGGAACTGATCAGTGAATTCTCCCAACTATTGGATGAACAAGGGAATATGTTCATCATGTTCAAACACTTTCCAACTCTGATCATTATCAAGAATCACCAGTCAAAATATCACTCATACAGAGTGCTTGTTATGGATGAGGTCAGAGAAAGGATCAAACTGGGATCTGACTGCTACTGTGCGATCTGCGTCGCTATTTTTTTCTCGAGGGATGGTTTGGATATTGAAGGCTTCAAAACCATCAACCAGATCCCAAGCCCAGTGCTGATAGGATCTCATGAAGACATTATTTTCCATAAAAATTCCCAAAACTTGGTTGACCACTAGTTCAGAATCTCTGAACACCATTAGTTGCTTGATGCCCATCCAATCCGCAAGGCTTAAACCTTGTACTAGTCCTTCGTATTTTGCTTCATTGTTTGAGAAAGTGAACTGGAATTGAAAAGACCTCAGTTTCTTTTCATTCTATGGAGATACCAAACATATCCTCGCTCCTGCACCTACCTTGCATCTTGCTCTATTGAAGCACAACGTCCATATCTCAGAGGTAGGGCTACTTACAGGTTCATTTGTGACCTTCAAAATCTCTTGCTCCTCATCATAAATGACATATGTGCCCAATCTAGTGGCATGGTAATTTCCAAAAGGATCTGTGTCTATCAACTCATTTAGAAGAGCCTCATCTTTATCACTTTGGTTTCCAATCACTTCCTCATCTTTCAACAACTCAACACAATACATCTCTTCTTTAGTGATAGAGGTGTGGGTGGCTTCAAAATTGATCATAGCCTCATCCACAACGTGTTACGCATGCAGAGGTCTAGACAATAATTTTAGCTTAGCCACTCACTTGGTTTAGACAATCAAGTGTGTCCAATCCAACGCCAAATATCCAACTATTTTAGCAGTAAATTCCTAAGATAGGCAAAGATAAAACATAGAAGGAACATCAATGATGACAATATCTTGAGGCATGATGATGCTAGGATAGACAAAGAGAGTTAAGGGAAGATCCTTAATGACCATTATTGTCTCAACCTTGTTCCCATCAAGCTACATAACCCATTTCTTCAAGGGTTCATAGTTAAGCCCAAAGGCTTCAACTATTTGTTTAAGCATGACTATGGTGCTAGCGCCTAAATCAATCGTCGAATTGTGCAACAACTTGTTACCCACAATAAGGGTTAGGAAGAATTGTTTCAGCTTAATTTTAACTTCATTAGGGGGTTCCTTTGAACTATTTGTGAGAACCTTGGCCTAAGATGCTAGATCTATAGCCTTTTCCTTTGGAAATCATTGCGTCAGTTTGGCACTAGCATCTTCTCAGAGAGCTTTTTGAAGCATTTTTTTTCTACTATGAGATAGCTAGGATTTCTCACAAGGACACGTTAGCAAAGGATTTCTTTAATTGTTCCACCACATTGAACGGTGGTGGGTTTAAGTATTTTTGATCCTTGGTCTTCGTTATCGCAATTTCCTTCTACAATTGAAAATGTGGTGCAATTTTGGTAATGCTTGGAGATGGATCAGAGGTGCTTTCAAGTTGTGGCATGACTAGTTTTCCTGTAAACCTTCGCTTAGATTGAGTTTTGTAATCAAACTGTACTTGTGGTGTATTCAATGTGGAAGCATCATTCACGAACATTTCCTCCTCTTCTTCCATCCATGAAAAGAGTGTGTGATTAGGAGTGATGTCTAACTCTTGTTCTAGGGACATCCCTTGCATTTGTGTGGTAAGGACCACATTTTCCATTTATGGAGAGGCATATATATAATCTTCATGGTTTGAAGTCACACCTTGGTTGCATTGCTCTGCCACCTTTTGTTGTAAGTTTCTGCATAAGAAGTTCTGGGGAATGTGTGAATTGTTGCAGGGGAAGCACCAAGGATTAATTTCATCGACAAGGTTATTCTGCCCCGCGATCAATTCTCTACTCAAGCTTGGTGGAGCGCCTATTGGCGGAGTAGGTACCAACACTATTTGGTTGGTTGTCTGAGCTGATAGATTAGTGTGTGGACAACCCTAGAACTAATTCTATTGATATGAAGACCAACTACCTTGGTAATTCTAGTAGGCAAGATTTGGAGGCATCAACTGGTTCCGCTTGAGGGTGGTTATGTCATTTTCCATAGTCCACAATATTTCCTTGAGATCACTCATTTTATCCTTAGAAGAGTCAGATGTAGAGGCAACACTTTGTGGCATTGTCACATATGTGTACATTGGCTGGGGAGATGCAGGCATGCTGGTCGATGCAACTTCCTGGGCGAGCATCAATATTTTAGGAAATATCAACATGATGGGCTGAGGTGGTAACTTTTCAACATCTATCAAATTATTCTCCACCTTAACAATGACACTGTAAGCACCTGGTAAAGTGGTCCCTCCCAAAGACTAGATCATCATGGAAATGTCAGGGTTGATAGAATTTAGGTAGATTCTGAACGCTAACTCAAGAGGTGGGAAGATAACGACCTAGATCCTCTGCCAGTTTGTGTGGAATCGAGCATTGAATTCCATCATAGCCTCTTGGGGGGCTTGCTTTATGGTAGATAGTTGATAGTATAGTGAGGAGTGATCTGCATCATTTGAAAATCTCTCATAGAATGGGTCTCCAAGCTCATCCCAGGTATGGATAGTGTTAGCTAACAAGGTTTGGTACCATTAATCTAGCGCTCTGCCTAGAAAAGAAGCTACAAGGAGCCTTAGCGCTACATTATGAGTAGTTATTCCATGCACCATACATACGTCTACCACATCTTGCAGATGTTCTACGAGTGTTCTTGAGCCATCTCCAGTAAACTTGGGTATAGCCATCAAAGTCGAGGTTGGGATAGCAGCACATACAAAAAGTGCTACTTGTGCTATGAGGGGACTTTCGGCATCCCATGCCACATAATTCCTATGGGCACCTTGCAACATGGTTAGCAAAATGGGTGGAGGAAGTGGAACGGTTATTAATTGATTTGTGACCTGCATTGTTCCTAGTGGCAGTACTAGTAAACTAGGGTTTTTTGCAGTTTGGGATATAGTTATAGGCCAATGGCTCATACACCCTCCTTAAGTGCAAATTCATTTAAGCTTGGGTCCCACCAGCCGTGCTAGAAAAAGAATAAACTGTTGATGCCAAAAGTTGGCAAGGTAGCATCCCTTTTGTGGGAAACTTAGTTTATGGGGAACCTATTGCACTAAACTGAGTGACCTTTGAATTTTAAAGAAGTCAACTTCTTTTGTAATTAAGGTTTGGAAAGGGAAAAGGAAATAGATATGAAAATAAAAGTCTAACCTAAGGCAATTTTCCAAAATGTAGATAATAGGCATGATAAATCATAGATCTAGGGGCTCGATCAACAATTTGTGATGCCCCAGAAAATTAGAAACTAAAGATTAAAGTATAAACAATTCATTCATTAACATAAAATAAATTTTCACACATATTTAATGACAATAAGATTCAAATGACATGATCTAAGACAGAAAAATTGCATTCAATTTATAGAAGTTCTACAAATGAATCATTCAAGCAATAGTAGCACAATCTAAAGTTAATCAAATATCATAATTAGAAGAGCAGAAAGGCCGAACGATTGGCATAGTAGGTGATTAATTTTGCAATATTAAACAACAATAACAAAGGCCTGGTGTCTTTTATCTATATTCTTTCTGCAAAAATCCTGGAACCCCTCCTCTGAAACAAAGAGGAGTATATATAGTTGAATGCTCCCACCGCCTTGGTGAGTAGTAACAAAAAATATTTGAGAATCCTTGGTAATCATGCAGAATCAAATATTCTTCCTGATCATTGCAATAGAAAAGATTCCATCCAAAGCATCTGTGCATCATCTACAAATGATGGTAGTTGTCCCAGGAATGTCATGTAGATAAGTGTCATTACCCTGCTAAAGTAGTATGAAACATGGCAGGACGTTGTGGTCCTTGGCTCGCTCCATCCATCATTTAAAAGAAATGCCTGCCAAAGAGACATGTGGAAACATCACGCAACTCGTACTCATCTTTTTCCCTTGTTGCTGAAAACTTGTGCCAAGGAGACATGTGTAACCCACCTTATCCTTGGCATCGACTATGGGTTAGATAAAATATGTGAAGATAAAACCACGTGGCCTGCAAATAGAGCCTGACTCAAAATCAAAGGGAAGCGGCTTTCAATTGTGCATAGAGCGGACACATGGCAACACAACAGGGCCATTTTGAAATGCGAAGTGAAGAGATCCTTCGGGGAGCGCAGAATGGACATGTGGCGGAGGTAGCAATTTTTATCAAAAAGGGTCAAATGACTTTTTAATGCAATGTACGGGCTGATACTTGCACAAAATAAAGCCCAAAGGGAGCTCGATGAATATTTATTCACAATTATAACCCATGATTATTTATATATATACATTTATATTTATTTGTACTAAAGCATATTTGAATTCATTTTAATACGTAAAATAACCAAAGGCATAATATCGGACAATTTAAATCAAATTCCAAACAAATTACCTAATCACTAACCATGGTAAAAAGGAAAAACTTCAAGCAACATTGACTGACCACTAACAATACTAACAGGGTATGATACCAAATACTCATCCTCTCCAAGGATGATGGTTAGGGTAGGGGACCAAGTGTTATCTCTAATCAACTGATCCATTGGGTTCAAGGCATGCTCAGACCTACCAATTCAGGTGGAGACATGGCCTAGTACCTTTTCACTCAAACATACAAATTAGAACACATGTGCATAATAGCCGAAGTACTAGGAAAGGAAATCTAGCAATCGTATCTCATTCCTGTATGTCCCCATATGTCCAATGGTATGTTTTCACCCTTTCCTCCTAATCCAACAACATACTATTGCATCACCTAACTATCCAAATAAATATCTACATAGTAATTACATGACAATATGCATCATACTCACTAAAGCACTAATAGGAGCTCATGTTCCATTTTCAACAACAACACTTGAATACAAGTCAGTACATCTTCATGCCCAAAAGATAATCATAATAAAAATCATAATGACATGTCAACATATATTAGAATCAAGTGAAAACCCTAAAGTTAACCATAGCACTCCCATCACATCAACATGTCCATAGGTTGCATCCTTCATCTTCATGTTCCTTAGCCCAACTACCTACACATCCAACGTGAGAATGGAGGGACACTACATGCAGGTTGGAAACACAATGTGGGTTGTTAGTTATTCCATTTTGCATGTACAAAGATAAAGGTTAGAGAGCACAGGGAGGAGTTGTAGGTGGGAGATACACAAAAATATCCAAATTGGTTTGAGAGGTGACTAACTAATTGGGTTGTTATGTGTTTAGGGTTTTACAATAGTATGTAGGTTGCAAGTTTCAGAACACCGAGTGTTTTGCAACCTCCAATTTTATAAAATAGTATGAATATCTTGAAAAAAATTTGCTATTTAGACTCCGAGAAAGTAATGAAAGACACATTAGAAATTTATAGCTAATCTTAGTTAGAGTAAAATTTATTTGAATTTCTTCATATGATTGGAATAAAATGCATAGAATAATCACAATTTGGAAAATACAATGTGGGTTATCAATTATTTCATTATTTCATTCTGCATGTTCAAATCTAAAGGGTGGAGAGCATGGGGAGGATTTGTAGGTGGGGAATACATAAATCTAACCAAATTGACATGAGGGATGACTAACCAATTGGGTTGTTAGATGTTTAAGGTTTTACAATACTATGTGTGATGTAGGTTTTATAACACCTAGTATTTTCCAACCTGTAGTTTTATAAAATGGTAAGAATGTAATGAAAACCTTTTCTTTTGTAAATAGTAAGAATATAATGAAATTCACTTTCAAAATTTATAACAACTCTTAGTTAGATTAAAAATTGCACTTCAATACTTTCATATGATTAAAAAATGAATAAACTATAATTGTAGGTTGGAAAACACAATGTGGGTTGCTAGATATTCCATTTTGCATGTTCAAAGCTAAAGGGTGGAGAGCATGCGAAGGAGTTTTCAGTTATGTAATGAAGTTCACCTTCAAAATTTATTAAAACTCTTAGAATAAAATTTGCATTTCAATTTTTCATATGATTCGATAATCAATGTAGAATATAATTATAGGTTGGAAAACACAATGTGAGTTGTCAGTTATTTCATTTTGCATGTTCAAAGCTAAAAGGGTGGAAAGCATGAGGAGTTCTAAGTGAGATAAATAAAACTAACTATATTGACTTGAAGAGTGATTAACCAATTCGTTTGTTACATGTTTAGGGTTTTAAAACATTATGTGGGTTGTACGTTTTACAACACCTAATGTTTTTCAACCTACAATTTTCCAAAATAGTATTAATATAATGAAAACCATTTGTTTTATAAACACTAAGAATGTTTAAAATAGAATTAAAAATTTCCAAAAGATATTACTTTGAGTAAAAATTATATTTCAATTTCTTCATATGATAAAAAATAAATGCAAAATATAGTTCCAAGTTGGAAAACATAATGTGGGTTGTCAGTTATTCCATTCTACATGTTCAAAGCTAAAGTTTGGAGAGCAAGGGGAGGAGTTGTAGGTGGGGGATACACATAACTATCCAAATTGATCTGAGTGGTGACTAACTAGTTGGGTTGTTATGTGTAGAGGGTTTTACAACAATGTGTGGGTTATAATTTTTATAACTCCTAATGTTTCCCAACATGCAATTTTACAAAACAATATGAATCTAATTAAAACGTTTTGTTTTTCAAACACTTAGAATGTAATTAAGTTAACCTTCAAAATTTATTAAAACTCTTAGTTAGAATAAAATTTGCATTTCAATTATTCATATGATTAAAAAATCAATGTAGAATATAATTGTAGGTTGGAAAACACAATATGTGTTGTTAGTTATTCATTTTACATGTTCAAAGCTAGAAGGGTTGAAAGAACAAGGAGGAGTTTTAAGTGGGAGATACATAAAACCAACCAAATTGAATTGAGGAGTGAATAATCAATTGGGTTATTCTGTGTTTAAGTTCTTAAAACAATATGTGGGTTGTAGGTTTTATAAGACATTTTTCTATAAGACCCTATTTCATGTGTGATTAATACAACCCTCATTGGTTATATGATTCCTTAAATAGATGGTGAGATATAATGCATGTGATAAATAATGTAATTGTGTGACAATATTCTTGTATTTCATCTTGACATCTTGTTTTATTGTCACTCTCATAAATGTGTTAGGAACTCATAAATTATGGAATACAAAATGAATGTTAAATGGAATTGTTATAAGGTTAAAAAATGGGATATTCAACTAGCAAGTAAATGTGATATATGATTGTTGCTTATGATTGCATCAGAATGTGTAGGAAATTGAGGATGCCAATATGAGAAGGGAAAACCATTCAGAATAAATTAGAAGATATCTTTATGTGGTTATGAATTTGAATCCTTTTTGGGTTTAGAAAGAAATAAAGTTAATGTTTTGGTAGATTAAGGTTGAAGGGGTTGATATTAAAGGGATGATTCACTTTTTTGTTGAGAGGGTATTTAATTGTGTGTCATGTGAGATGTAAGTTGGGGTTAAAGTTTAGAAACCCTTATCCAAGTTGAAATTAGTATAGGTCCTTAAATGGGTCTTTAAAGAGGGTTGTTGGTCAATTTTCTTAGTCGGGATGCAAAAATAAACCCTCTAAGTTCTATACCATAGTGGTAGGATTCAAATGGGCATACAATATTTCCCTTAGGACATGATTTGACCCCTGAAAAGTCCTCATTATGGGGAGTGACTAGTTTTGAGGGGAGGATGGGATGGAAAGTTGGAGGGGTTGTCTAAGTCCATGTTTCCTCCTGAATAAGGAAAAGACTCTCATTGATGGAGGTAGGTTCACTCCACACCTCCCCATCAAAAGGTTGCAAGTTGAAACTCCTATATATTTTTGAGAGGAAGAATGAGTAGGGTGTAACCCACTTCTCCTTTTGGAGAACTCAATGGAGATAGTAGAGAATGATCAAGATGGTTGGGCTGGTAGAGGAAGGAAGGATAGAAGAGTTCAATCTCCTCATCAAATAAGATAAGTTTTTTTCCCTTCATTTCCCCTTTCTCTAATAGTTGTAAGAAGGTAGCATGTGTTTGGATCATGGTTGAAAATAGTGACTCCATTCATCATCATGGAGTTAAAATACTTCCTTTCTTGGGGGTATGGCTAGGGCCCATGAGGCTCCATGACACCATTTCGATTGGGTGGAGACCAAGTTCCATAGATGTGTTTTTTTTCTTGTTGGAAATTTTGTATCAATCTGATCTAGTTTTAATATGAATATGTATGCATTATGTCTCCAAAGAATGAACTACAAATCTGGTTGCAATCTGAAAAAAAATAAAAAATTAAGCCTTATTTATTGTCATGTATTTTTATGAAAATGTTGAAGCAAAATGTTGTTCACTTCTGATTTTTCTACTTAGAGTTTTGTTGATTAAATAAAATAAATTTGATACTCCTTGTATTGAAAATGGTAGGCTCTAGTATTGTGCATTTTAAAGATATCGTTGAAGTGGTGTTCCTCTTATAATATGTGATCTTGGTGAAAAAGTGTGCATGTTTACTTTTGTATGCAACCTTGTGTCTTCGATCTCTTCCTAGGTTATGATATGTGAGGCCATTCATGTTGAGACTCTAAAATTGATGTATTCATGATGTAGATTTCAATGTGAAGATTATAATTAACATTTTTCTTTGCTCCTTGTGTAAGAAAAAGAGACAAAAAAATGTTTTTTCAATTTGCACTAAATAAGAGTGGTTATGTGGATTTATAACCAAAAAAATGATACTCTATTCCCTTAATTTTTTACCATACGTAGCTTTTTTGTACCATTGTGTGACGATATTAAATTAAAAAAGCTAGAAGGCTTAGTAAAACTCACCTTTTCAACGTTGTTCCATACAAGGGCTGCAAATGGCTGAATCATGTTGGACTTGTTAATGTTATAGCGACATGAGATATTTTCTCCAAAATAAAATAAATAAAAGGCAGGTCGGCCTTTTTGTTTTGCAAATAATATTATATTTCTAGGGGCTGACCTAGAGAAGAGGTTGCCTAGATTTTTATATAAGCAAGGTGAAGATCCTTCATTTTATCATCAACTCATTTTCTCTCTTCAAGTTTGCAGTTTAGTAGTATTTTGCCAATTTTAGAAGTAGTTTTGATTTCAAGAAGAAGCTTCTTCATTTTTTATCAAGGAGAATTGTCTCTTCACATTGTATTAAATTTGGCCTTGTGTAGGGCCTGAACTATAAGTAGATTTCTTCTCTTATTCTTTAAATATATATGAGATATATTTTGCTGGGCTTTTCTCCCTTGAGAAGGAGGGTTTTCCTAGGGTAATTTGTCGTGTTTTGTTGTTTAGTGTGTTGTATTTCTACTTATTTATATTTCTGGTCTAAAAATAATATGGTATTAGAGCAGGTTTAAGCAAAGATTCAATCAGATTTGTTTAAGCAGTCAAGACATCACTTTATCTAGGGCAGCCTATCAAAGAATTGAAGATGGTGAATAGAGTCAAGGCCGAAGATAGGCTTGATGGAGCATTAAATTACACCTCTTCAAAATTCAGAGTTCTTATTGCCTTAGAAGAAAATCTTCTTCTAAATTTCATGGAAAATGATGTGCCTGATCCATCCAATGATACAAAGAGAATTCAATGGAAGAAAAATGGCACGAAGGCTGGGAAGATCATGATAGATTTTGTGAAGGATCATCTTGTTCTGAGTATCTCCAAGATGAAGACAACCAAAGAAATGTTCAAGGCTCTACAGGGATTGAATGAGATCAACAATACTAGCAGAGCCCTTGCTTTGAGACAACAACTCCATCATATAAAAATGGCTAAAGGAGATTCAGTCATTTCCTTCTTCATGAAGATTTCTTATTTGAGAGATTAGCTATGCACTATTGGAGACATAGTTGAAGATATAAATTTGGTTATGTTGGCACTGAATGGTCTTCCTCAATCTTGGGAGCCTTTTATTCAAAGCATCAGTGGGAGATCTAAGTTTCCCAAGTTTGATCATCTTTGAGTTGATTGCATTCAAGAAGAGTCCAGTTTGGAGGCAAGAGGAAATGGGTGAAATTCTCATAATGAAGAAAGTCATGTCCTTGCTACACATGCTTCCAGAAGAAAAGGAAGAGAAGGAAAAAGAGGAAATTTCATGAGGAATAGAGATAGAAAATTAGATTATGTTCCATAACCAAACAAGAAGGATCTCTCTCACATTCAATGTTTCAGGTGTGACAAGTATGGTCACTATGCTCGATATTGCATATCAAAATTGAAGCATCATGCTTCTACTGCAGATGTTGATGATGTGTCACCTCAAAAGGAATCTAGAGATGACTCTAGGGGATTTCTATTGATCTCCACTCTTTCAAGAAATGTTCCAACTAACAATGACACTTGGTTGATAGATAGTGGTGCTTCATGACACATTAAAGGATACAAAGATCATCTTACAAACTTGGTAGAGAAAGAAACTAACTTGCAAGTGATAATTGGAGATGATTCTTGTTATTTCAAAAAGGGAGTTGGGGCCACTTCCTTCTAGCTAGATTCAGGTATCCCTCTTCATTTGAGTGGTGTTTTGTTTGTACCAGGAATCAAAAGAAATATTGTCTCCATTTTAGCTTTGGGGGACAAAGGATACAAGGTTGATTTTTCTGGAGGGAAAGTTCTTGCTTGGCCTAAGAACTCTAGTATAAAATTAGTTTGTGTAATTGGTGTTTGACAGGAGAGCCTATATAGATTATCAATTCATCTAGTTCGGGATTTATTGCATGAATCTATTAGTTTGAGTGAGTTATGGCACATGAGACTTGCTCACTTGCACTTCAGATCCCTTCCATCCAAGGAGAAGATGGTTACTAGTCTTCCTAAGCTTGGTTTGGAGCATGATGGCATTTGCAGAGGATGTGTACTTGGTAAGAATATCAAGAGTCCCTTTCATAGTAGTGATATTAGATCAAAGGGAATTTTAGATCTTCATTCTGATTTATGTGGACATATGTCTGTGGAATCTTTCAGTGGATTTTGGTACTATGTGATTTTCATTGATGATTATTCTCAAAAGACTTAGATTTAATTCTTGAAATATAAGGAGTCTAAAGAAGTACTTGATTGATTCAAAGAATTCAAGGGTCAAGTTGAAAACATGTCTAGGAAAAGGATTAAGGTTCTAAGATTAGATAATGGAGGAGAATACACTTCTGGAGGTTTTCATAATTTCTGCGTTGAGGCAAGGATCAAGAGGGAGTTTTTTGTTCTGTACAACCCCAACAAAATGGAGTTGTTGAAAGAAAGAACAAATCCATAGTAGAGGCAAGCAAGGCTATAATTCATGATCAAGATCTACAAACCTTCCTAGGGGAAGAAGCTTCTAGAGCCATTGTGTATGTTCAAAAAAAAAGCCCTCATTGAATATTGGGAAACACGACTCCTGAAGAGGCCTTCAAAAGTGTGAAACCTAAGGTTAGTCATTAAAGAATTTTTGGTTGTCTTGTTTACATTCATGTACCTAAGGATAAAATATCAAAGCTAGAACCTTTAGGCAAGAAGGGTATATCTGTGGGATACAGTGAGTCTTCAAAGGCCTACAGAGTCTATATTCTAGGGCAGAAATAGATTAAGATCAATAGGGATGTCTCCTTCAAAGAGGAAGTAGCCTTCAAAAGATCTAAATGGTCTTACATGGAGATAAACAGTGAAGAATAAGAGGTTTCTTAGGATATGGACATTGTTAGGGTTAGAAAGACAGATATCTAACAATTAAATACAAATTTAAGTAATAAACAAATAAACTAAAAACACACAAAATAAATTATAACACAAAGAATTTAACATGGTTCACCCAATCCGGGCTACATCCACCAAACCGTAGCCATCCAATAATCTTATTATCCAGTGCAAAAACCTATTACAATCTTGCAAATAATCGCGTTTTTCATTATTCTATAACACCCATTTGAACCCCTTTTTATCAAGCTTAGAAGCTTCTAGATTTTGGGTTCTACAAAATTGGATTTTTCCTTTTTTGTTGATTTTTCCCTTTTTCGGTGATGACACAAAAAAGTAGGAGAAATTTTTTTCTCAGAGGTTGTCGCCCATGAACCTCTGCTTTTTGGGGGCTGCTGCCTAGGGCCCAATCCGGCCCTAGACCCTGGCAAGGATACATGTCGGGGTGTATAGTATACTATGGGCTATACAATATAGCATAATCAGTCACCACATACCAACAATCTCCCACTTGGAGACTGATCAGGCTCCACACCAACACAATCTCCCACTTGGAGACTGATCTTGGACGACATTGTTGCAATTACAACTCTCATTGGAAATAAGTACTTTGGACCCTGTTGTGTTGTTATACTTGAATTCAACCTTGAATGCCAACTGAAGCTAAAGAGGAGCTCAGTTTCTCCCTTGTCATCACCTTCATAAACATATCTAATGGATTGACATCTATATGTATCTTATCCAACTTGACCTGTCCATCTTCCAACACCGACTGAATGAAATGATATATCAACTGTATGTGTTTTATTTTAGAATGCAAGGCAGAATTCTTTGCAAGATGTATAGCACTCTGGCTATTTGTAAACAAGTAATTTGCAGCCTGTTGTTTTCCCAACTCATCCATGAAAAGTTGCAACCATATCATCTCCTTTGTTTCCTCTGTTGTAGCAACATACTCTGCCTCTATGGTGGATAAAGCAGCCACCTTTTGCAATCGAGAAATACAACTCACCATTGGCTCACCAATTGTAAATACATAACCTATAGTACTCTGCCCGGTATCTATATCCCTTGCCAAATCTGAGTCAACATAGCCTTTTAAATCAGTATTAGAGCCCCCAAAATATAAACAATTATTGGATGTACCTCTAAAGTACCTGAGAATCTATTTTACCGCATTTCAATGCTCAACTCCAGGATTACTCAGATACCTACTGACAACTCCTACAACATGTGCAATATCCGGTCTCGTGCATACCATGGCATACATTAAACTACCTACACCTGAAGCATATGGTATCTTGGATATTTTTTCTTCCTCCTCTTATATCTTTGGACACATATCCTTAGTCAATTTGACATGACTAGGCAAAGGTGTGCTAACAGCTTTTGCATTCTCCATATGAAATCTCTGCAACACCTTTTCAACATAATTAGCCTAAGATAAAAATAATTTTTTATTTTTTCTATATCTACAAATTTTTATACCAAGGATTTGTTTTGCTACCCCTAAATCCTTCATAGCAAAAGAGTTTGCTGACTATTGTTTTAGTTCACTTATGTGATCCATGTTAGACCCTGCTACAAAAATGTCATCAACATATAAACATAAAATAATGTAGTTGTCATTATCCAAACTCTTAAAATAAACACAATGGTCAGAATTACACTGGTTGTAGCCTTGCTCAGCCATAAAACTATTAAATTTTAAGTAGCATTGTCGAGGTGTTTGATTCAAGCCATATAAATTTTTCTTCAATCTGTACACCAGTTTCTCCTTACCTTTGACCTCAAATTCTTGTAATGCCCCGCTAAGGGACCTGGTGGAAAAACACAAAAGACATACAACAACATGCCAATAATTTTATTTTTTTAAAACTAAAGTGAAACTAATGCAATTCAACAAATTAATATGGATGATATCATTACATTAACATCATATCATAATCATATTATGACCTAAAAGCAACATTAATCATAGCTTATTTACACACCTAACCACCATGGTCCTCTAACATTGCTACTACGATACACCTACACTAACTAAGCTTATAGAAATACATTTGATACACTAAAACACATACAGTTAATACTTTTAATATAAATTAAATCTCATACAACAAATTACATATGGTAACATAACTTAATTATATTTAAACATCATCTAACACTATGCTCATATGAACTTATTCTAAATCAACACCATGAAAGAGGTACATAAAGACATATTGCATCTACTACTAAATTAAGTTTATATGCATCATAAAAAAAAATTCTTATGCTAACTTTTCCATTACATAATAAACAACAATAAATATATATTTAAGACTACTTCAATCCATTTACATTTTCATTACAAGAATGTTACAACGTACAAGATATATTCATCTAAGAGGAATATATATATTGAATACAATTTTCATGGAAATATTACTTACGCATAAATTCAACCATAAAATGAAGTGAAAGAGAAAACTCTCCATGTTGTGCATGAATTGCACCACCTAAACCCCAATGGATAGTTCTAAAATACCACCCTACCACATAGAACCCTGAGGCTCACTCCCTCTGTGTCAGGAGATAACACTAGGCCCCACACACAAACAAACAAAAAAATAACAAGTGGCTGACACTAAACATCTAAAGGAGACTATAAAAAATAAGAATCAACCAAAAATTACAAGGACTTCTACAAGACTTTCAGGTATTTCTAGAGATTCAATCACATAACTCAAACATATAGAAAACCCAAAAGTTTATCATTATACCATGACACCACAACGAAGTAAATTACATCATTTTTACAATCTTATAACATGATAACCAATCTTAATTTAGTAGTTTATAGTCAAGACCAACAATGCACATCCTTGGTACAATTGATCTTTACACATATTGAAGTTTCAACACAAGATTTCACAAATATGAAGGGATTTCCAATATGAAAATAGTAAACACATTTAAATAAAAATAGTACAACACAATACAGATTATAGGATAGAGCTATACCCTCTAATACAACCTTTAGAACTGAACTAATTCTCTCTTAACAACAGTCAAATCTTTCAACCATAAAATAACCATAAAATAGTCATATCAACTTGAAATCAAAATCTGTAAAAAATTCATTTCAAATTTGACCATCAACTACTCAGCTACATGGATGGAATTAACCAAAAATGACTCAAGAATTCATAAAATGCAAAACAATAGACGACTCCAATAAAACAATTTTTTTTGACAATATCCGATTATAGTCAAATGACAAAATGAGTAATTCAACAACCAGATCTTATCCAAAATAAAATATTAAAAAATATTAAAATTAATTTAAGCCCTTTCAAACCCCTATAAACCTAAAATCTCAATCTTCCATTGGTTGGTTACAGGGAGAAATAAAGATATTTGCAGTCATAGATGAACAACTTGATAGTAGTCTCGCGTTTCAACCATATTTCACAAACTATGATCTGGGTGTTTGAGATTTTTTAGACAGAATTTAAAAAATAGTGAGATTAAAAAACCTTTTAAAAATCTTATCAACCCAATTCGTAAAAAATGATTTATGGGCAATGCAATCAGACCTTTTTATTGGTAAAGAACAAAAACACTAAATATGTATTGATTTTTATTTTGGAATAAATAAATATTTTATTCACACACAAAAATAAAATTATATAATATTTATTTTTCAAAAATTAAAAAGAGAGAAATCAATCAAATTATTTATACACACAAAAATAAAATTAAACAAAAGATCTTAAAATCCAACTTTAATCCAATACTTGACAATGATAGGAATTTGATGTCGAGCTCTAAAAAATTTAAGTTTTAAAACCCCCAAATTGCAACAAATTTCCCATTGCTCCTTCCTCTTTGCAAGCATGACAAGAACTCTCAGAAAAATAAAGAATCCAAAACAAATATGAACTCCAAAACAAAATAGCCCCCAAAAGAGAGAAAACCCTTTCTCTCCAAAATAAAGAGAATCACGTATGTTGGCCATGTGTGAAGCCAAGACTAGAGTCAGTTGTAATTAGTTGTCTATGTTTAACATATGTAATTGTTGCCTATGTTTGGAAAACTACAGTCTGCACCTCTTGTGCATGTCAATGCATGTCTTACAATTGAGAATTTTTTAACAACCATTTTTAACTCTCATTTTCATCACTTTTCATAATGGGGTAATTAGAGTAGGTTTAGGAATTTAAAAATAGGATTTAAGAAAATAAAAATATCTCTAACCCATAAGGCTATTACCCAAGAAATATTTTGAACCATTAAAACCACATAAAAACTTCATAAAACATAAATTAAGTGTCCATTTTAATAAAATGAATCAAGAGACTAATAAGGTAACAATTACATCCAAACAATAGTAAAACAAACATACTACTACATCACTTAACTATCCAAGTAAATCTCTACATAATAATAATAACATGACAATATACATCATACTCACCAAATCACTATAAAAAACTCATGTCCCATATTGCAACCACAAAGCTTGAATACAAGTCAATACATCTTTATGACAATAAACATAATCATAATCAAAATCCTAATAACATGTCAACACAATAATAATATTTTAGAATCAAGTGAAAACCCCAAAGGTAATCAAAACACTCTCATCATATCAATATGTCCATAAATTCATAATATGCAACATCAATTGTTTAACATTATTAACACATACCTTTAAATGTCCCTATTATTTTACCTTTATTTCCAAGCTTCAAAGTCAAACTTCCTGCACATCCATAGTGAGAATGGAGGGGCACTACATTCTCCCCCGCTAAAACTTGACTTACTCTTGGAAGTCATAAACTAGGGTGGAAACATAACACATTAGTACCAAAATTTTTCTACTCTATAATTGATGTACATCCTCTTTCTGAATCATTTCGATTAAAATCATTATCTAACAACACATTTGAAAGTAATATTTTCTTAACCACCTTTATTTAGAAATCCATACATTTTTTACAATGTGATACTTGATTTTATACAAACAAATATAGCAGACACTCCACTTAACTCCATTTTTCATTCCTAATTTACAAAAATATCCATAATCTTGTACAAGGAAAACACATCAAATGATTTCTTAATATTAAAGAAAATACATATCATCTCATACTTCAGAAACTTATTTGAAATTACAATTTATGATTTTCAATAACATCCACTCCCTTTAATATCATAGATTCACAATATATTCACATTTAAGATAACATGGTTATCCCTTATTTACATCAATAATCAACAAAATATAAGAAATATACATCTAACACATACATACACAATCACAAAAGATCAACAATAATTCATTTATAAACTACCAACTTACTTTTCTTTAGTCTGTTCTAAAAACCTTTTTACATGCAGTATATTCTTAGCATTATGAAAATGCACTTAACAACATATGGGTGTAAACACTCTTACAAATCATGGAAAAACACAAAAATATGACATACTCATGCCAGGACTTCCCTATTAACTACATAACATACATTCCTAGGCACTTACATAAAACCACATAAGTAATCTAACTACTGCAAATAACATGTTATTCTAATGCACATTTAGTCAAACAAAAAAAATATATATGCCAACTTGTTAACTAATTAATCTAAACACATTCATGCATTTCAAAACTAAATTTGCACTTTTAAGAAACTAAAAGTCATAGAAATGAAATAAAGTCACACAAGAAAAAACAATAGTTGCAAGCATCCAAGGAATCACACCCAACAAGAGAATACACAAAGCATCTAATCCATTGTTTAACATCTCAACTAGATGTATAGATTAAAACAGGGTATCTAACACAAGGGTCCCTATGACCTTCTAGCCACACATCAGACATTCGATAACATATGCATGGGGAAAGTTACTATAACTAAACATGGACAACAACATTAACCAAAGATCACAGTGCTACAACACTGGCTCTGATACCAAGTGTAACGCCCTGCTAAGGGACCTGGTGGAAAAACACAAAAGACACAACATGCCAATAATTTTTATTTTTTTTAAACTAAAGTGACACTAACTAATGCAACTCAACAAATTAATATGGATGGCATCATTATATTAACATCATATCATAATCACATTATGACCTAAAAGCAATCTTAATCATAGCTCATTTACACACCTATCCACCATGGTCCCCTAACATCGCTACTACGATACACCTACACTAACTAAGCCTATAGAAATATATTTGATACACTAAAACACATACAGTTAATACTTTGAATGTAAATTAAATCTCATACAACAAATTACATATGGTAACATAACTTGATTATATTTAAACATTATCTAACACTATGCTCATATGAACTTATTCTAAATTAACACCATAAAAGAGGTACATAAAAACATTGCATCTACTACTAAATTAAATTTATATGCATCATAAAAAAATAACATTCTTATACTAATTTTTTCATTGCATAATAAACAACAATAAATATATATTTAAGACTACTTCAATCAATTTATATTTTCATTACAAGAATGCTACAACGTACAAGATATATTTATCTAAGAGGAATATATATATATTGAATACAATTTTCATGGAAATATTATCTGCACATAAATTCAACCATATAATGAAGTGAAAAAGAAAACTCTCCATGTTGTGCATGAATTGCACCACCTAAACCCCAATAGATGGTTCAGAAATACCACATCAAGTGAAAACCCCAAAGGTAATCAAAAAATTCTCATCATATTAATATGTCCATAAATTCATAATATACAACATCAATTACTTAACATTATTAGCACATACTTTTAAATGTCCCTATTATTTTCCCTTCATCTCCAAGTTTCAAAGTCAAACTTCCTGCACATCCATAGTGATAATGGAGGGGTGCTACAAACCTTGTGGCTAGTCCATATATATTTCCTCTTCCAAATCACCATGGAGAAAGGTTCTTTTAATATCAAGTTGTTCTAAATGTAAATCTTCAACAGCCACAATACTTAAAACAATAGGAATATAAGTCATTTTAACAACTAGAAAAAAACTCATCAAAATCAATACCCTTTTTCTGTGCAAATCTTTTTATAACTAATATGGTTTTAAATATTTTTTTACCTCCATCCTTCTCTTTCAGCCTATAAACCCATTTGTTTGGTAAAACCTTTTTACCTGCAGGCAACTTACATAATTCTCAAGTCTAATTTTTCAGCAAGGATTCCATTTCTTTTTCTATTTCATGCTCCCATTGAACCTTGGTATCCACCTACATAGCTTCATCATAATATTTTAGTTCACCAGCATTAGTTAACAAAATAGTATACAAAGAGGGAGAGAATCTTTCTGGAGGTCTACTTATCTTTGAAGATCAACTAACAGGAGTTTGTGGTATTTGTTGTTGTTATTATTGCCTAGTATGAGGAACCATTGAAACATCATTGTTTGGAATATCATCAAACATTGCATAATCATTTTTCTTTCTTCTCATGTTGCAGCACCAGATCTTTGTACAAAACTTTCTCATTGAATATGACATCCCTACTTCACATACTTTTCTAATTTTCAAAATCCTAAAGCCTATAACCAAATTTATCAATGCCATATCCAACAAATATACTTTTTTTGATTTTGCATCAAGATTGGCTCTATTTTCAGAATCTACATGTGCAAATGCTTCACAACCGAAGATTTTGAGAAAAGAATAACTCACCTTCTTACCTTTCCATGCTTCCTTTGGAATACCACAACTCAAAGGATTAGAGGGACCTCTATGAATTAAATAAATAACAGTGTTTACAATCTCTGCCTACATTTTTAAAAGCAACCCAATATGCAATCTCATAGTCCGTGCACGCTCCATTATTATTCTATTCATGTGCTCAACTACTCCATTTTTTTGTGGAGTCCTTGGAACTATTTTTTACCTACGAATATTATTAGAGGAACAATAATCTTCAAACTCTTTGCTGCAATACTCACCACCATTATCAAATCTGAGACATTTTAGTTTTTTATTTGTCTCATTTTCAACCAAACTTCTCTATTTTTTAAAAGTTTCAAATACATCAGATTTTTGCCTAAGGAAATAAATCTATACCTTCCTAGTTGCATCATCAATGAATGTAACATAATACAGAGAGCCACCGAGAGAAGATACCTGAGCTAGTCCCCATACATCTGTATGTACAAGCTCCAATTTCTCATCTTTATTTTGCTTCCCATCCTTGAGAAAACTTACTCTCTTTTATTTTTCATACACACAACTTTCACAGAAATCCATATTAACATATTTTAGACTTAGTAAAACATTATTTGAATGAAGTACTTTCATACCTTTTGCACTCATATGCCCAAGTCTATTATGCCACAGTGTTGATTTAGAGTCCACAACAACTGTATGATCTTCTACCTGCTAAACTGCAACAACTGTTCCTAAACATTGACTTTTTTTCCATAATAATTAAAATAGAAGGAATAGTATGACATGTACAAAGATATAAGGTGTCTACTTTCACACCTTTTGTTACCACTAAGGCACCCTTTGTGACCTTCCAATTTTTATCATTAAATGTAGCAACACAACCTTCATCATCTAGTTGCCCTACTGAAATTAAATTTTTGCTTAACTTTGGAACATCCCTTACCTCATGTAGTAGCCAATGATTCTCATTCTGCAACTTAATCTTGATTCTTCCCTTTCCAACAATCTGACAGAGTTCGTTATCTCTTAAATAAACCAGCCCAAAATCCCCTTGAACATAATCAAGAAAATAACTTCTATAAGGGTAGCATGAAATGAAGCCCCTGAATTTAACACCCAATAATTATCAGCATTATCAAGGAAAAAAATTAAAGCATCCTCATCAAATTTATTACTTACCACATTTTCCTATTTACTTCCTTTTTTTCTCCTTTATTTTTTTGAGACCAACAATCTTTTTTTAAATAACCCAGCTTATCACAGTACTAGCAATCCCTCTTGTCTCTAGATTGGAACCTTCTGTCATTTGATTTTCTTCGTGACTTCCCACGATTTCCATAATTGTTTCCTCTCTCCTTTGTTCTTCCCCTGCTTTATTCATTCAAAACACTGTCTGATGTGGATGTTCCACCTAAGCTTTTTCTACGAATTTCCTCGCTCAAAATAACACCAACATCATCAAATTTCAATGTATTCGAACCAGAAACAAAATTACTAACAGCCATTACCAAGCTATTCCAACTTTTAGGCAAATAACACAGAATCAAAAGATCCGTAACTTTTTCATCAAAGTTTACTTTTACACAAGTTAATTGACTGGTGACCATATTAAACTCATTTAAATGATCAGTAACTGATCCACCTTCTACCATTTTCATATTAAATAAATGCTTCATAAGAAATACCTTATTCGAAGCAGAAGGCTTTTTATATAACTTTGTCAGGGTTTCCATCAACTTTTGAATTGTCTTTGTTTTTTTAATATTGAACACCACTGATTGTGCCAGGCATAAATGAATACTACCAAAAGCCTTTCTATCCAAAATCTCCCAATCTTCATCAGACATTGGTTGGGGTTTCTTAGTTTTCCCTTCCAATGGCCACCATAAATCCTTCTAAGAGAGGTAGTCCTCCATCTGCATCTTCCATAACTGATAGTTTTTCCCATTAAACTTCTCAACCTTCTTACCCTCGTCTTCCATTACTCCCACTCAACTGTGAGACCTTCCTACAGACGATAATCGAAACATAACCCGTATCAAACATAACCCGCTCTGATACCACTTGTTAGGGTGAGAAAGAAAGATATCTAACAATTAAATGCAGATTTAAGTAATAAACAGAGAAACTAAAAACACACAGAATAAATTATAACATAGAGAATTTAACGTAATTCACCCAATCTAGGCTACATCCACCAAGCCACAGCCATCCAATGATTTTATTATCCAGTGCAAAAATATATTACAATCTTGTGAATAATCGTGTTTTTCATTATTTTGTAACACCCATCCGAACCCCTTTTTATCAAGCTTAGAAGCTTCCAAATTTTGAGTTCTACAAAATTGGATTTTTCCTTTTTCGTTGATTTTTCCCTTTTTCGGTGATGACATGAAAAAGTAGGACATTTTTTCTCGAGGGCTTCCGCCCCCAAACCACTGGCCCCAGACCCTGGCAAGGATACATGTCGAGGTGTACAGTATACCATGGGCTATACAGTGTAGCACGATTAGTCGCCACATACCAATAGACATATCTCCTGATCATACTCCTAACATTCAGAGGGATTCCAACAAACCAACCGAGACTATTGATCCAGTTGATCCAATAAAACCAAACTATAGGCCTAGACATTTTCGTAGGTTGGAAGAGGCCTCTATGGGCTCAAAAACTATGCAAGAGGTGAAAAACTATGTAGCTCCTCGAGGCACCTTTAGGGAAATGAAGAGATCGCAAAATTTTATAGGTTATGTGGCATTGATGAGTCACATCATTGATTCTGAGCCTTCTAGTTTTGAGGAGGCATCCAACCAGCAGGTATGGAAAGATGCAATGATAGGAATATTAGTCCATCATTAAGAATGATGTATGGGATGTTCTTCTGAGACCTAAAGGGAAATTAGTAGTGTCTTCCAAATGGCTCTACAAAAACAAGCATGCAGCTGATGGAAGCATTGAGAAACACAAGGCGAGATTTGTGGCAAGAGGATTCTCTCAGAAGGAGGGAATAGATGACGAGGAGACATTTTCTCCTGTTGCTCGATACACTTCTATTAGTACAATTATTGCTATTGCATATGCTAAAGGCTGGAAGTTACATCAAATGGGCATAAAAATTGTATTTCTTAATGGTGTGATTGAAGAAGTATACATTGAGCAACCAAATGGTTTTGTGATTCATGGGAAGGAGTCTCATGTATGCATATTGAAGAAGGTATTGTGTAGCCTTAAGCAAGCACCTCATGCATGGTATGAAAAGATTGATAGATATTTAATGAGCTTGAGATTCTCCAAGAATGATGTATATTCTAATATTTACTTCAAGATAGTTGATGACCAGGCTTTGATATTGGTTCTTTATGTTGATGATTTATTTCTCACTGGGGTAGAGTATCTCATTTTCAAATGCAAGAAAGAGTTTTCCTCCTAGTTTTAGATGAAGGATCTTGGTCTTATGCATTACTTCTTAGGACTGGAAGTGTGGAAAAGGCCTGATGATATTATTCTAAGTCAAGAAAAATAAGCTATAAACATCTTGAAGAGATTTGGGATGATGGACTGCAAGTCCATGTCTACACCTATGGAGAAAAATTTGAAGAAGTTGAGTGACTCATAAGCTGATTTGGATTTGGTGGATCCCACCATGTATATAAAATTGATTGGATCATTGGTGTATTTAGTCAACACTAGACCAAACATTTTTTGTGCAATGAGTGCTCTCAGTCAATTCATGTGTGAGCCAAGACAAATACATCTAGTTGCAAAAAAAGCATATTATGAGATACTTGTGTGAAACTATGGGATATGGCTTGAGATATAATTCCTGTGAAGATCTGAAGTTACAAGGATATATTGATTCTAATTGGGCTGAGAGTGTAACTAATAGGAAGAGCACCTATCGATGTTGCTTCAGTTTGTGTTCTGCCATGATTTCTTGGTGTAGTAGGAAGCAAACTTTTGTGGCACTAAGCACTACAGAGGCTGAATATATTGCAGAATGTGTGGCAACTTGAGAAGCAATGTGGCTTCAAAATCTCCTTGCAAGATTGTTTGGTCAAACATTGGATTCGAATGTGATTCATTGTTATAATCAAATCTATGTGAATCTCTCAGGAAATCCAGTGTTTCATGATAGGACAAAGCATGTGTAGATCAAGTATCATTACATCAGAAACATGGTGTTGAGGAAAGAAATTCAACTCAAGTACATTTGCACTGATGATCAGATGACTGATATTCTCACCAAGCCTTTTTCCAAAGTGAAGTTTGCATATTTCTAAGAAAAGCTTGGATTAGTGGAGAATGTCACCCTTGTTGAGAGGGAGTCTCAACATCAGTGAGCTTTGCTATAATGCATATTTCTCTGAGATAGAGAAATATGAGGTGAAAGCTCTCGTACATCTCTGAGATGGAGATGTGGTTCTTTCCACACATGGGAGTAGCAATTGTGGATGTAATGTTGGGAGACTCCATGACGACATCACGTTGAGAGACTTCATGATGAATGTGTCTACTTGTGTTTCTTTCCACACATGGGAGTAGCCATGGTGGACGTCATGTTGAGAGACTCCATGACGATATCATGTTGAGAGACTCCATGATGAACACTTGTAAATGTGTTTCTTTCCACACACGGTAGTAGCCATGGTGGAATTCATGTTGAGAGACTCCATGACGACATCATGTTGAGAGACTCCATGATGAACTCTTGTACATCTTTAAGACTGAGATGTGGTTTTCCACAAATGGGTGTAGACATTGTGGGTATCATGTCATGAGACTCCATGACGAAGATATTTGGAAAATACCTCCCTAGATAAGAGGGAGTATTAATGTTATAGCGGTCGTAGATATTTTCTCCAAAATAAAATAAATAAAAGGAAGGTCGGCCTTTTGGTTTTGCAAATAATATTATATTTCTAGGGGCTGACCTAGAGAAGAGGTCACCTAGATTTGTATATAAGCAAGGTGAAGATCCTTCATTTTATCATCAACTCATTTTCTCTCTTCAAGTTCACATTTCAGCAGTAGTTCGCCAATTTTAGAAGCAAATCCAATTTCAAGAAGAAGTTTCTTCATTTTGTATCAAGGAGAATTTTATCTTCACATTGTATTAAATTAAGCCTTGTGTAGGGTTTGAACTATAAGCAGATTTATGCTCTTAGTCTTTAAATATATATGAGATATATTTTGTTGATTTTTTCTCCATCAAGGAGGGTTTTCCCAGGGTAATTCATTGTGTTTTTTTGTTTAGTGTGTTGTATTTATGCTTATTTACATTTATGGTCTAAAACTAAAAAGACTCATAGAAACACGAGTAGATTACAATACATCTAAAAAATCTTTTCATTTTAACATATGATAATTTTTTCTGCATATTGTGCAATTGCAAGTATGTAATATGTGTAATATAAGAGCAAGAAATAAAAAATGAATAAATAAATAAGTATAACTAGGAACATTCATATATGAACATTTTTGAATCACACATAGGTATATATGCATTTTAAAATGCTAGTCTACATTTCCAAACTGGGTACGGATGATTGCAATTCATTTCGAATTATTGTATCAGCAATAATTGTAGAATGGCGGGGTCAACACACAAGTGGGATCTTGAAATCAGGTCATGTGTTGTGCTTTTGACCTTGGCTTTGGTCATTGTTCATACCAGTACATTTTTCTGGAATTTGTTCAACCAATCTATTCTGCAAATATTGCATTTCATAAAAACACACAAATTTCCTGTAAAAAAAAATATAATAGTAATAAGTAAATCGTGTTTTAGCAGTGAATCAAAATAGTAAAATAATAAAGAATATTCTCTAATAGCTTGTTTATTATTTAACAAAATTAATATTTTCTTTAAAAAGAAATACTACCAATCTTATGATTCATAATCTCAAATTAGAACAACCAAGTGAAGTTTAAATGGTGTTCTTTTTTTTTTCAATCCAAATTCCCCTAAACAAAATCATGAAAAAAGTGTGTGCTAGGAATTTTATATTATTCAACCATCCATCCATGTTTCCTCACTCCATCGTGATAGACCCAAAGCTTGGAAGTGCCTTGAAGGTGTTATGGTCATGGATGGAATTACCGACTTATCTATTGCCATTACCATAACACCCCATCAAAACCAAAGTTGTGGCTTTCATTCATAATTTGTCCAATTGAACTGTCAGTCAACACAAAATATTATCAAATTCCTCTATTAGTCATAACAATTCTAAAGAAAATTCTTCATCAAACATACCTAGTTGTGGGAGGTTGCAACTTGAACAGTCAACATTGAACAACCATATGAATGCAACCATTCTTTTTGGCCGATGGTAATAAATATTTCTAATAGATTAAGCTTATCATAGTAGTAGGTAGATGGTCACATTTACTAGTGAATGAAGGTTGAATGATACCATTACCCTGTATTGAACCGAGTTGGTAAGAAAGTGAAAGAATACGATGACCCTACATATTTTCGCACTAAATTCTAAGGCTGGTCTATCATATTTAGGGTGTAGCAGTCTAGGGTGAGGCTGTGAATTCCCCATTTTGGATAAATTAATTCCTGACTAGTCGAAGGTTGACATAAGGCATTAAGGCTAAGCATCAGATTTTGTGTATCATAGTAGTTAAAAGATACACTGCTCATTCAAATTCTTTGTAAGTCACTTCACTTGGTCTGTTGCAATATTCTCAGCTCCGTATAATAAAGATATTATTCTGTTTTATGTCTATACACAATCTTCTCATTAGGAAGTGATAGGAAGTTGAATGGATATGTGCATGGTCATTCATTAATACACTGTTCCCCATGCCTCCTATCAATTTTTAGTTGTTTAATATGGAAAAAAATCATAAATGAAGCACACATATGGTAATAATAGGGACTACAAATATCATTGCCATAGCATAGGGCTATTTGGAAAGCGAATAGGAATAGAACTTAGAACCTATTACTCCAATAGGAAAAGTGAATAAATACAAATGCCATATTTAGGAGTTCAAGCTAAAATTGGGTCAATAGGGGAGTTAACAATCTTTTCAGGGTGAAACAACATTGAGAGAAATAAGAGGTTTGCGAACTATATTTTTAAAAGGGGCAGTATCAATGCTAGTCTCGTATCAATTTTTTTGAGCGACCATAATTTTAATAAGAATATTAATCTCAATTTTCCATCAATGTGTGAGCATCCTAATCAAAATGAAACTATCAGTTCATCATATCGTTAATAAGGATTGAGTGGTAAATGTAGTAATGGTGATAGATTGCGATTATATATTAATATTATTGCCTTAATCATATGATAACTATTTGAATAGTGGACTAAAATGAGAGCTAAAAAGGGTTATTAGCCTCCTTGTTATATGGAAAATATTAATTGAAGATAAAATGTTATTGTTCTTTATGGAAAAAAAGAAGGGGAAAATGATGTTTAATAGTGTTTTGACATCAATCCATGTATGATATAATGTTCCTTTCATTGAGGCTTAGTTGACTGGTAGACACAACTAAATGGTAATAACAACTCTAATATTTAGACTTTGATTAAGTAATAACCTTATGTGTGATAATTGGAACTATTATCATTATTTAACTATGGGCTAAATGAAGGTGGGGTTAGCAAATATACAAATTATTGTTGATAATAATATCGTATCCATGCGAACATCATTTTACATATAGAAGATATCAAATATTCATCCTAAATTTTGAATATGGTATTCGCTAATCAAATAAGTAATGTGAAATTGAATTTTAGTTACTAATAATCATAATCTATGCAATATAATATGTTGGGAAATATTGCATTGACCAACTCTATTAACACAATTATAATGTTGACTAGGAATATTAATAATTTTATTAATTATTTAATTCTACATGTGTGTACATGAGAACTCAGAAATGTGGACTCAAATAGTTGTTATTACACAAAATTGAGCAAGCTAATGTGTTTATTACTAATATGGAATGTAGCAAGAATCTTAATGAATAGTGTAAGTATTACAACTAGAAAAACTATACAGTAAATTCATATAGTAGTAAGTTTGTAGTAAATTTATATTATTGCTTAAGTGGTAAATTTAGATGATTATTGGAAATTACCATTGTATATATCATGGTAAATAATATATATATAATTAGCAGCTAATGAAGTAATATTAATGTCTTTCCTTTAACACCAAGAATATTGAATATGGTAATAAAACAAAAATATCATAGCATACACATAGATTATGATAGTCCATATGGAATCGATAATGGAAATAAAATAATGGCAATAAGAGAATTACTAGTTATAAAATAATACTGATATTATTAATACTCAAGGATAATATGTACAATCATAATAATAGTATTTATAATTGGTTGAATAATGATAATGCTAATTGCGAGAATAAATTTGAATGAATTCCTACATCATATTTGATATTAGGGTTTGATGGTCACTTGATCAAAATTGGTAAGGATGTCTAAAGGAAATCCATAACCTAAACATTAAACTTGATGAGTTGAAAAAATAAAAAAATTATAAATAAAAAGAAAAAAAAATTGTGGGGCTTTTAGCAAAAAAAAATTATGGGAATGACACTTGGCATCAAAGCCCTAGGTTGTAATTCTAGGGAACTCTAGGGATAAATTGGGCATTAAGACTTGTGTGTGCATGGGTATATGTACAAATCCCTTTGTGTTAGCTTGAATGAAATGTTGATAAGAAAATCGTAAGAGGATGTGCATTGTATATTAGAAAAATGAACCTAGTTGTTATTATCCAACCCAAGTAGAGATGGGATGTACCCAATAGCGAATTTTTTTTTTGTCCAAATAGGTGGTTCAAATAAATATCCAATTGAAAAAATTTTACCTTTAAGAATAAACCAACTAAACATGTTCCCTTGAATAAAGGTGAATGGATTAGTCTAGTTAACAAGGGTTATGTCATAATCTAGCCTTTTGGCATTAAATTTTCTTAAACCTTAACAAGATATATTTGAGTTTTGAAGCATAGTCTTTTATAAAGTGCATTAATAGGGTTATAGAACATCATGATGTGTATTATACAAGAAATAATATTTCGTTGGATTCCTATGACTATAATTCTTAAATCAATAATAATGTAATTTCTTGAAGTCATCTAGTTATTTTGCGAGCAACTTTTTTTTTATTATGGGGAAAACAAGTTTTGATGGGACCTAAAACCCAATACATAAAGGTTTTGAAGGGACTCGCAACCCTAACCAAGAAAGATAGGTTGCATAAAAGATAAAACACATACAATCAGCAGCCCCAAAGTAGCCTTGAAAAGAAACAACATGACTACATCAACTGTAACAAACAACAAAGAAAGGGACCAAGGGCCCTTTACACCCAAGTTTTGTCCGGGACTAGAAACCCATAGATATACAGATTGTGTGAACCAAGATCCTAGTACCTGCAAAAAACAATGAACACACATTAGAAGATTGAAATGCAAGTTAGAATCTAAGTTCCCCATAAAATCCATTTAACTATGCTCAAAATAGGAATAAAACAAGAACACAATAAAAAGCAATAAGATAGACTAAATCCTATTAAAAAGCATGCAAACTCTTGATCTTATGGGGAATTTGGTGCCAATTTGATTTGAAAATTGGCCCTTTCCCAACTCCTATGATGCAAGCTTGATGAATGATGAAGAGTGATCCACTTTGTTTAAAAATTCAATGAAGCTCCATGATGAAAAACTTGCATAACCTAGCTATACTTTGATGAAATTGATAGAAATGCTAAGTGCTTGAAGATGGATTTGAGTAGAGTAAGTTTTCTCAAATTGTGGATGATGAAATGAGGAATGAAGCCTCTAATTTATAGAATGACAAGTTGGAGAAATGCCCAAAATGGAGCAATGTGGGACTAACTGTAATAGAGGATTTTTGATGAGGACCAGATTACTATTATTCAAGTGATCAAATCAACAAATGACAATAAAATCCAAAGTAATTACGAAGTGCAAGGGAAGCAAATGTAAAAGAACAAGTATACCTGATAATTGTTGAAGCCTCCATGACTCATCTTTGTAACACCTTCTAACTTGCTAATTGTGTTGCCCTCAAATCGAGTGTGTGAGCAATCCTTGCCTATGCCAATGTCCTAAACAAGATTTGAAGGATTTTCCTAAATGCCTATGCCTATGATTATCCTAAATGACTAAAATCATCAATGCCCAATGACATTAATGCTTTCCTAAGCTCCAAAGTCCTAAGAACTCTACAAGCAATCAAATTCTAAGCATTATTCATCCATCCATGCATCCCCTCCTTATGAGAGAGCCTGTCATTTTATAGAAGGCCTAAATCTGAATGAGTGGTTTAGATTGAGTTTCATCAAAGACCTAAAATGAAGGGCTAAGATTAAATCTAACCATCCCTAGTTAGGGTTAGGGCAAGATCCTTAAATGAAGGGTCAAGATTTCATTTGAGAAGAATCAAATCAATGGTGGAGAAAATATATGAGAATTAATTTTAAAAATGAAGATTTTTAAAATTAATAAAGAAGGTGACTCACCTTGTGAGATTTAAAAAATCACAAAGCTGGAAGGTGGAGAATCCACTTATGAATTACAAAATGTTCTAATTCAAGTGGGGGATTAATAAATAATTATCTTAATTATTAATTTTGGTGGAAATGAAAGTGGGATTAGTAAATAGTTAGTGGAAATAATTCACATTATTAGATTCATAGTGGAAATAATGCAAATTAATAAATTCAAGGTGGGATGCCCATTTATGAATTAAATAATGATTTAATTCATAAATGGGGGATTAATAAATAATTGTCATAATTATTTATTTTAGTGGAAAGGGAAGTGAGATTAATAAATAATTAGTGAGAATAAATAAATAAGTTAGTGGAAATAATTCACATTATTAGATTCATAGTGGAAATAATGCAAATTAATAAATTCAAGGTGGAATGTCCATTTATGAATTAAATAATGATTTAATTCATAAATGGAATAAACAAATAAGTTTATCCAAAATGTGGATTTTAAAAACCATAAATAATCCCTTTTTAGATTATTAATCCAAAATGGACAATTAATTAAGAATGTGATGATTTTAGTCAAGTGACGCTAAGCTGTGGCCGAAAGTTCCCGCCGAGAGGTAAAGTAATGTAGCCATGAGCTAGAAAAGCATTTAGATAGCAAATAGGAATATAAATGTATTTAAAATAGCTAGAAAAGTTTGAAGTTATTTTTAGAAGCGCACCAATGCATGGAATTTGTAGGGTGCATGGGCAACGTGGTCCATAGGGACATGTGAATAGGTAACACGTGTGGATGGATTCATGCAAAATTGCATTTAAGGGGTACCCAATATGTATATGTGGACTTTTATAGATATACCAATGAATACTTGTTTTTATGTGTGTATGTATACATTTGTGAGAAGGAAGATTCTTTATGATCTTAATTAGGAAGCAAGAATGCATTATTAATTTGTATTAATTATTGAATGCAAAGAATCGAAAACATTTGTAATAATGCTTGAGACATCTATGTATACATGTATCCACGTGCACATAATGCATAGAAGAGTGAGAAGCATCGTCAGCATGTGAACGAGTCTTAAAGCAGGAGGAGACTCAGGTCGCATTTGTAGTATTAAATGAAAGAAAACAGGAGAAATAAACTATTTATGACCAGTGCAATGTTTTTAATTTTTTTTTTTGAAAAACCTTTTGCTCGAAAAATTCATTAGTCATTTTAATTGGAACAAAGTTTTGATGTAGGAATATTTCTAAAGCATCAAATATCATTTGCAACTATTTACAAAAAACATGTGTGCAGGAAAAAAAGGAAAATGCATTCTTTACATGACCCATATTTATATGCATGGTGAAACGAAGTTTACCATATCTCTTTTTTTGCTTCTATGTCTATTTGCAAATAAAATTATGTTTAGTGTACTGTTCTAAAACACATGGTATGTTAATTAATACAACTAAGTTGTTTTAGTTTATCATATCACAATATGCAAGTGCTAATAGAAACAGTAGTGTTAGGTGGAAGATTGATAGGGGTAGCTCATTTGAGTATAAACTTTTCTAAGATTAATCAATCTTTTTTTTAATGTAGTATGAAGGTTACTATTATATAAAGCTATTGATTTTATTATAAATAAGATTTAAATCTTGTCTATGTAATACGATAACATATTTTTGTGTATAGAACAATGTAATTATATTACAATAAATTCTTAGATGAATCTCTAGAAAGCTATTGATTTTATTATAAATAAGATTTTAATCTTGTTTATGTAATATGATTTAAAATTTGTGTATATATAATAAAAAAAAAGTAATTTGCAAAGATATAATAAAGAACCTTACTACTTAAGATTAAATTTTTGTATATATAAAATAAAATGTAATAATTTAACTTATGAAAATGTAATAAGTGAAATAAATATTACGATAAATTCTTAGATGAAACAGTGCAAAGGTATTCATTTTATTATAAATTAGATTTGAATGTTGTTAATGTAATATGAATAAATATTTTTTTGTGTAAATATTTTAAACAAAAAATAATTTGAAAAGATATAAAGAATCTTATTAGGTAAGATAAAAATGTAGGTACAGTAAAAATAATTTTACATGTTTGTAGCACTTTTGCATCCAAATTATTAAGAGAGAAACATTTGTAACAATGCTTGAAGCATTTACATACATGGATGCAATGTATACACGCATGGATGTGCACATAATGCATAGAAGAGTGAAAAGCATCCTTGGCACTTGAGCAAGCCCGAAAGCATGATGAGACTGGTTGCATTTTATGCGATTAAATGAAAGAAACAAGAGAAATAAACTAGTTAGTATGAATGCATATATTAAAGGAAAGCATTAAAATATGGATCCATGTAAACATATATGCATGCACGGATGTGTACATGTGTCCATGTAACTTGGTATGTTAAGAAGAATCTATATATGCCTACATCCATAAAGTTAAAAATGTTAGAAACAATTTGCATTTTAAATAGGGACTAAAAAAACATTATTGATTGAAACAAAGCAGCAATACATTAGTGTTTGTGGAACAAGTGTATAAAGTATATCTAATAATGCATTTGGATGCATGGATACATGTAAATATTTTTGAAATATGAATATAAATTATAGCCTTTGGGGAATTTTCATACGTGCTTTTAGGAATCTATTAGTAACAAGATTTAGAAAAGACATTTTGAAAAGAACTCTTGAATACAACTGTATTTTAACAATGAGACTCAATTTGCATTTGCAGTATTAAATGAAAGAAAATAGGGGAAATTAACTATTTATTAGTAATGCATATATCGAAGGAATGCATAAATGTATGGATGAAGGCAAACATTTATGCATCCATCAATGTGTACATGTGTCCATGTAAGTTGGTAAGTAAACAAGAATCTATATATGCCTATGTGCAGAAAGTTAGAAAATTTCAGAAACAATTTGTATTTGAAAGATATTAAAAAAATAGTTATGATCGAAACAAAAGAATAATACATTATTGTTTTTTGACCAAGTGTATTAAGGATATCCAATGATGCATTTGAATGTATGGATACACATAAATATTTATGAAATCTGATTATACATTCTAGCCTCCAAGAAACTGTGATATGTGCTCTTAGTTATCTGCAATAAACAAGATTTAGACAAAACATTTTGAAAGGAAGTCTTGAATACAACTCTATGTTGTGATAGTTATTTTCAAAGCCCATAGTGTTTAATTGCATAACCTTGATATTTTCTTCATTTTTTCCTTTGGTATGGTGTGAATTTTGTTCTGATGGATGAAGGTATATTTGAGCTTATAGATAGATAAAGATATGTAAGGTGGTAAAGAAGAATGAGCGGGATGTAAGTGCAAATAAAGAGGAAGGAATTGAGAGAATGATGAGATGCAAGTAAGGCATAAGGAATGCCTTATGAAAGTATTAGATATGGGAAGCAAGGATATGTGAAACTGGATATGAGAATGAATGGAATGTAAATGGTATGAATTTATCATTTTCGAGTTTTACACTTAAAATTAAATGCAAGATATAACAATTTGAATGAGTGAGCTGGATTGAAAGAAAAAAGGAATGCAACACATTGGTGTGATGCAAGGCAAGCATATAAATGGATTTTGAAATGTATTTGATTTGAGAAGAAACGATGTGCACGTGTGGAAATGGAAATGAGTGGATTCGATAGGGTATGAAGTGAACATTTGTTCCAAGAAAGGGTGGAAGAATGTCTATTTTGTTATTGGTTATGCTTTTTAAAATCATCATAGGGCTGAGTGTCTCAATACAAATACAAAAGAAAGACTGATGTCCCATTTCTCACTCTCCTTCGTACTAAACAAAGTGCCAAGATCCTTGAGCTTCCTCAAAATGTGACAAGAGAAGAATAGATATAAAAATATAATGATATTTAAGGATACAAGAGTCAAAAGAGAAACACCTCAATGAATACTTGTACTTTTACATGGGCGTATGTTTACATTTGTTGTAACAAATTTCCTTTATGATCTTATTCAGAAGCAAAAATGTATTATTATTTTGTTTCAAGCATTGAATGCAAATAATCTTAAACATTTGTAACAATGCTTGAGGCATCTATGTATACATGCATGCATGTATACATGTATCCATGTGCACACAATGCAAAGAAGAGTGAAAATCATACATGACATGTGAACGAGAAATTTGAATGGAAAAGACTAAAATCAAGTAGAAATACAAATCTGTGAAAGCATAGTGATGCTCAAGTAGCATTTGTAGTAGTAAGCGAAAGGAAAATAGGGAAAACAAACTATATATCAGCAAAGCATATATTGAAGGAATGCATAAATATATGGATCCATGTAAACATTTATGCATGGATGGATGTATAGATGTGTCCATGTAATTTGGTACACAAAGAACAATCTATAAATGCATTTGTGCATAAAGCGAGAAATATTAGGAACAATTTGCATTTGAAACATATACAATATTGTTTTTTGAACAATTGTTTAAAGGATACGTAATGATGCATTTGAATGCATGGAAACATGTAAATATTTGTTAAATCTGATTACACATTATAGGCTTGAAGAAACTGTTATACGCACTTTTAGGGATCTGTAATAAACAAGGTTTAGAAAAAAAAAATTTGAAAATAACTTTACAACTCTATGTTAAGTGAGTGTTATTTTCAAGCCCCTCGTTTATTTGTATTAACCTTGATATTTTCTTCATCTTTTTCTTTGTTTGGTATGGTGTGAATTTGTTGTGATGGATGAAGGTATATTTGAGGTGTAGTACAGATAGATATGTAAGGGTTAAAAAAGAAGAATAAGCGCGAGTGCAAAAAAGATAGCTTAATTGAGAGAATGGTGAGAGTAAATAAGTATGAATAAGTTATGAAAAAGTATTTGATATGTGAGGCAAGGATACGTGGATGGTGGATATGAGAATGAATGGAATGTAAAATGGTATGAATTTATCATTTTTAAGTTATATGCTTAAAATTAAATGCAAGATATCAAAATTTGAATGAGTGAGTTGGATTGAATGAAAGAAGGAATGCAACACATTGGTATGATGCAAGGCAAGCATATAAATGGATTTTGAAATGTATTTGATTTGAGAAGAAAGGATGTGGAAGGGTAGAAATGGAAATGAATGGAATGAATAGGGTAAGAAGTGATCATTTCTTCCAACAAAGGGTGGAAGAATGTCTAGTTTGTTATTGGTTATGCTTTTAAAAATCATCATAGGGCTGAGTCCATCAATATAAACACAGAAAAAAGACCCATGTTGCATTTCTCACTCTCCTTCGTTCTGAACAGGGTACTGAGATCCTTGAGCTTCCTTGAAATGCAACAATAGAAGAGTGGATATAAAAATATAATGATATTTATGGATAGAAGAGTCAAAATAGAAGACAAAGTGGAAGTTCTTATGCATATACTATGAAAAAAAAAAATGGAAGCTCATAAAACTGAGGAAATGGAAATGTTGATGCAGTGGAGAACATTAAAAACATGGAGAGAGAAATATGTAGAGCTATTCATAGATATATGCATGGATGCATCAACACACATGTACACGTAAAATAGAACTACATACGATGGGATATGAACATGTATACATGGATGCATGCATATCTGTATTATAGATACAAATGCATATGTTACATGGAAGGATGTATTCATATACACATGCAAATATGGATAGCTGAATATATGCATATATTCATGTATGGACAATATGCATAAAATGTATGTCAACATATAACTTTAATTCTAGTTTACTCCAATAGCTTTATAAATCATTACAGCTATTGAAAATCGAAATGTGATCGCGAAGATTGATTAAATAAATTTAAGCAAAGGCATATTTATAAAATCATGAAAGAGCTAATGAATCCATGAGTGCAAATTAAATGTACTTGAAATATCAGAAAATGTGAACACATGGAGAGGTCAAAATAATTGAAGCAAATGCATTAAATGGCATGTGCATATGTTACATGGAAGGATGTATTCATATACACATGCAAATATGGATGAAGGCATATATGAATATATGCATGTATGGACAATATGCATAAATGTATATCAACATATAACTTTTAATTTAGTTGTTTCTATTTCTATCAATAGCTTTATAAATCATTGTTGTTATTGAAAATCGCGAAATGTAATTGCATAGATCGATTAAATAAATTTAAGCAAAGGCGTAGTTTATAAACTCGCAAGTAGAGAGATACCGAATCCATGAGTACAAATTAAATGCATTGAAATATCGAAAATGCTAACACATGGAGAGGTCAAATAATTGAAGCAAAATGCATTAAAATGGCATGTGGCTGGTGGGAAGGCGCTGAATTGCTTGGCGCCAAGTGGGTGGCTAGGATACTTTGGCCATTTTAATATAGATTTAAGTTTTCGCTTGCAATCGACAGCTGCTTTAGACTCGTGATTCGCTGTAGATGTGCTTGTGTTCTAAGGAAAAGTAGTGTATACACATGCACAAATGCATATGTGCATGTAGTACATGCACACATGCATGCATGGCTGCATAGACACAAGTATGCAAACAGAGATAGATATGTTGTAGAGAGAGGTGTACAGTTACATGAATGTGTAGAAATATGCATATATGCATGTGCAAATGGCCAAAGACAAAGACAAATACATGTGTGCATGAGTCCATACATGCATATATACATGTATCCATGCAAAATATCGATAGATGCATATATAGATGGATGTGTGTATGCAATTCATAGGTGCATATATGCATAGATCAATGTATACATGTACCCATAGATATAGTCATACATATATAGACAGATGCATGCAGAGATGGCAAAATATGCATAAATTGATATATGCATGGCTGCATTTATAGATACATAGATACATAATGAAATGGAGAAAAAGACACATTTATATATGCATTTATTTTGGGAGTTTGATTCTGAATCCATATGCACACTTTGATTAAAACTAGTGGCTGAAGGTACATAATTCATTCATACAAAATTAATGCATTGAATGGCATCTGACTAAAGGGGAGACTGTTTGGATTGCTAATCAGTCTCTGGATATATAAGAATTAAAAGAGATAAGTAAGTATAAGTATCCTTGGTGACATTCACATTTTGACCTTTCAATCAAAGTTAATCAACAAAGTAGCAGTTAGACCTAAAGAAAGTTCAAGGACTATGCCAATAGAAAACCATATTTTGGACAATGGCTAGACAATCTATTGAAATTGCTTTAGAAGCTTTGAAGCAAATGCATTTTTGCTTCTGTTTACTTTCACTGTACATCTTAAATGGAAGTCGGGTTTTGCATTGGTGCAATGTAT
>VDFB02000007.1:33329389-33362400 GCA_007258455.2 Sequoia sempervirens | reverse complement strand
AAGGAAGATCATTGATTCTTTATATTACAGCATCCCATTCATCACTCGGAGCATTGCTTGCACAGAATGATGATGAAGGTCATAAAAGGGCAGTCTATTATATCAGTCGGACTTTGGTTGGTTATGAGCTTAACTATAGTAAAATTGAATGTGCCTGTCTTGCAGTAGTATTTGCTACCCAAAAACTGAGGCACTACATGCTAAACCATCAAACAATGTTGATTGCTAAAATAGATCCTCTGAAATATCTTCTTAGTAAGGAAGCATTAACAGGACGACTGGCCAAGTGGGTCATGATACTTAGTGAGTATGATATATAGTATGTAGAGAGAAAGGCTATTAAAGGACAGGTCATCGCTGATCAGTTAGCTGACGCACCCATACAGGCAGATCACCCATTAGTGGCAGACTTTCCTGATGAGTTCATATTCACATTTGACACAAACATAACATGGAAACTGTACTTTGATGGTTCACATACAAATCATGGTTCAGGGGCTGGGATATTGTTTATCACACCACAAGGTGATTCCATCCCTAAGTCATTCAGGATTGCATTCCCATGCACTAACAACATGGCAGAGTATGAAGCTCTAGTGACAGGGTTACGCATGGCGGTCAAGTGGAAAATTAAGGTTTTACAGGTTTATGGTGATTCTCAACTAGTAATCAGGCAGGTAAATGATGATTATGAGACTAAGGATGAGAAGCTTACTCCATACAAGCACATGGCAGATAGTTTTAAAGAGTACTTTGACAAAGTCGAATTTCATCAAATACCTCATGTTTTAAACAGGGCAGCAGATGCCATGGCTACAATTGCATCACTTCTTGACATTCCTAACAACGTGCCTAAGTTTGAGTTCTTGGTAGAACAGCTTTTGATCCCAGCCTACGATATCCCAGATTCTGAAATGGTGTGTGACATTGTTGGTCCCGATTCCCCTTGGTACAAAGAAATTTATGATTACCTTCATGCTGAAGTCATACCCATTGGCCTATCCAACAACCAACGTAGAACATTCCTCCGCAAGTCAGCCAAATATACCATCATCGGAGACACCCTATATAGACGCACTTTAGACAATACCTTACTAAGATGTCTTGATTCTACTGAAGCACAAGCAACCTTGCGTGGGGTGCATGAGGGTATATGTGGTTCCCATTCTAGCGGTCCTACCTTAGCCAAAAAGATCATGAGACTGGGTTATTATTAGCCTACTATGGAAAAAGACTCATATGTCTTTGTAACAAAATATCACCAATGCCAAGTTCATGGAGATTTGATACATGCCCCAGCACAGGAGCTCCGTCCTATCACGTCACCATGGCCTTTTGCCCAATGGGGACTCGACCTCATAGGTAAGATCCACCCCACCTCATCTAATGGACACAAGTTCATTATCACTGCCACTGAGTACTTTACGAAGTGGATAGAAGCCATTCCTATGACATACATTACCGATGCACAGATTTCTAGATTTATCTTAAACTATATCATTTGTCGGTATGGTGTCCCTCAGTCCATAATCACTGATAATGGCCGTCCATTTAAGAACCGGGAATTCCGCCATTTGTGTGATCAATTTCATATCCAACATCACTTCTCCACTCCATACTACCCCCAAGGTAACGGCCAAGCAGAGGCATCTAACAAGACCATCATTAGAATCTTCAAAAAGACTGTCAATGATGTTGGTCATGACTGGCATTTACAGCTAAACCTTGCCTTATGGGCTTATCGTACAAGTATCCGTACTCCCACTGGTGCTACCCCATATTCACTTGTCTTTGGATCTGAAGCCATTTTACCTATTGAGGTCGAGATTCCATCCCTAAGGGTATCACTGAAGGGCCACATTGACGATAAAGAGTACCGAGTGTCGAGACTCCATGAGTTAGAATTCCTAGATGAGCGTAGACAGAAGGCACTGGACCATCTCCAAGCATATCAGAACCACCTTCGTCGTAGCTATAATAGGAGGGTTTTAAACAGAAATTTTGACATTGGTGACTTGGTTTTAATGGAGAACCCAAAGAATCAAGCAGAAAGAGACAAACCAGGAAAGTTTGAACCTAATTGGTTGGGACCTTATGTTGTTATAGAAGCTTTTGGATCAGGAGCGTACCAACTCTCTACTCCCGAAGGCGAACCATTGTCCTCACCAATCAATAGTATGCATCTGAAGAAGTTCTACGCATAGCTTCTGGGAGCCTTTGTCTTATTTAGCAAAAAAATACAAAAAAATCGAAAAAATCAAAAAAAATTGTTATCAAGGTGAAAACTTGGCAAACAGGCGTCTTGATAACACCAAAAAAAAAATAGTTAATATGGGAAATAGTAAAGACAAATCAATCGTCCAATGGTGAAAACCACTTCGGTGGCGCTTTGGATAGGTACCATGGTGAAAACCTGGAAAACAGGCGCCATGTGTACTTAACCCTGCTCCTTTGTCTACTATTATTCTAATCTATCTTGTGCATACACCACTTATTTGAACATAGTTTCTACCATGTATATAGCCCACTTCCCTGTACATAGCCCATTTCCGTGTACATAGTCTCTACCGTGTATATAGCCCACATTCGTGTACATAGTCCATTATCCTGTACATATCCTGTATCTTTCATAACCATTGCTTGTATATATCAGTCCTAATAAGTGGTAGTCTTTTCCATAGCTTGGAACGATTGACATTGAGAGCATTTCATATCCCCCGTTTTACCCTATTCATAGTCAATTGGTCTTATACTCGACTGGGGGAAAACTCTTGACATGCGTCATATTGGTTCTTACATTGACTATGTTGAAGACGTAAAACCATGGAAAATCCATAAACATCACAAAATGACCTGAGAAAAACACAACAACATCAGAAAACTTCAAAAAGACAAAAAAATCAAAACATTTCAAAAATCCAAAAATAGAGTCAGAGTCAGTCGCATGTGTCAGTCTTTCTTGTTTGTTGAACTACGTTGCCTCTACGACTGGACGTAGGCAAGGCCATCTGCCGATGTGCCCCCGAGGCATTAGGTCAGTCCATTTAGGTTTGTCTATATAAAGCCATGCGTCAATCCATATGTCTATATGACAAGGTCATTGGTCGTGTCGAACTACGAGGTCTCTGCGTGTACAACGTAGGCAAGGCCATCACACGATGAGCCCCCAAGGCCGCACTAGGTCAGTCCATTAGGGTTCATCACATTCATTTTCATACACGTCTTTTGTTTATAGTCAGTCTTGTCGGTCGCAGTCAAGTCGAACTACGAGGTCTCTGCGTGTACACCGTAGGCAAGGCCATCACACGATGAGCCCCCGAGGCCGCACTAGGTCAGTCCTTTAGGGTTTCTCATCACACACAGTCAATTGTCAACACATCATATCAAGTCATGCATTACTCTGGTGAACAAGTTAGCAATGTCTCTAAGTCAAATCAAACAACTTGCCAAACAAAACAATTCAAACAGATCAACCAACCATCTGCTACAAGATGTGTCCTTCTTGGAAATAGACGTTATCAAAATAATCAACCTATGTCTTATTCAGGATGCGTCCTTCCTGCGTAATCAACAAGGTCAAAACAATCAAACATAGCCTTACATAGGTTATTACATCAACGGCATCTGACTCAACGTCTTATACGATACATGTCTTTCTGAAACCAGGCTTTGTCATGCCTTATACAGATAGTCATAACATCGAAACCAGACTCACAGTCTTATCCGGTATGTGTATCTCTTGCAATCAGGCTCTATCAATCAAACAAATCAAACAAACAAATCATGTTTTGGCAAATATTTTCATTGGCTTATTGACTTTATGGCTTATTTATCTTATCATTTATCTTGAATTGATGACTAGGATTCCTGTTACTAGCTTTCTCAATGATGTCCCATGAAGGATTTAGAGAAGCAACGACGTATCGGAATTCTATTTTCTTTGACTGCTGTCTGTCGACTGTCTTTTAAATTTGATTTTGAGTCATGTTACTAGTTTCCTCAAGGATGTCCCATGAAGGATTTAGAGGAGCAATGACGTATCATGACACGTCTTTTACTTTGTTTGCTGTCTGTGGTTTGTCCTGACAAAAAGACTGGGGCAACTTGTGTCCTTAGTATGAGTTAACGAACAATCCTTGTCTGCAACTATCTGTTTTTAGCAAGTGGATGACCTTGCACACCTTGATTTATGTCATATCCTGGTGTTTGTCTCCATTTGTATTAGTCCCGCCCAATGATGATAAAGTGCAATACCTTTTGTGATGCGGTAAAATATTGAAGATTCCTAACACTAACATTTATCTTTTATCTTTTCATTCTTTGTCGATCTTCCATTCCGCATTAACAATTCTTCTTTCTTGCCTTATGATAGAGTCCTGTGACACAAAATGGTATACATCATCCTGCATCAACATACATGTTAGAAGCATACATATATATAGGCATATGTCACATTTAGATTATCATGGCATAATAGACAATAATCATCATTTAACATTGCATATCATAAGTAATAAACTGTAAATACATACATCATATTACATTTTTATAGCATCACATGTCATTATACATATAGCATCACATTGCATCTCATAATCATATAGAATCATATGTCATATAGAATCAAATTTATCGCATTAGTTGCATAAACAACATAAAGTACATACAACCATCCATCACATAGGCATATCATATAAACATCACATGTATAAATCAAGATTGCATAATCAATAAATAGACAATGCATATCATAAGAATCGCCGCCAAAATCATATATACATATCGCTCATATGTGTCACATCACAATGTCATAATGTATCATAAATACATGGAAGCCCGCAGGCTATCGGATCAAAATACAATGTCTCAAATGGACCTCAAAACTATATCTCTATCCTGAACTGCCACTGCCATAATGTCGGGAGTGTGTAGGAGACTGATGCTGGGAACCTGCTGATCTCAGAGCTATGGGAGGTCTGTCATATGGCCCTGCTCTGTGTGGCTGATCCACTCCCTTTGTGCTCACTGTCCGTGTGTGGGTCCTAGTCTGAGACCTACTACTCTGTGCCACTGAAAAGTTAGGAGCCCATCTCTATAAGGGAACCTCTGCCTCATACAAGTCTCGGTAGTATCTCTCCCTCTCGTCGGCTCTTACCAACTCTCTGGCAAATGCTGCTGATGGTCCTGTACATAATGACCTGAGCTCTGTGAATCTCTGCTCAGTCTCCTGCCGCCGGGCTACAGCCTGATCCCTCTCCAACAAGGCTCTATCTCTCTCCACCCTGTAAGCATCTCTCTCTGCCATCAACACTCTCATCTGCTCCTCCAAGGAGGCAACCTGGGCTTGTAATATATCAGTATCGGGCACCTCTGCCTCTGTATCATCCTGACAGACCCTGTCTCACCCATCCTCCTCCTCGTCCATCTCCTCCAAGATATGATCCCTGATCTCTCTCTCATGATCATCCTCCTCCTCATCATCCTCCTGGTAGGCACCTAGCAATCCAAGGGCATCAACCTCTACCTCCTCTCCGACGGCCTCCTCTGCAATTGCCTCCTTGGCACCTACCTCTGCCTCTACTGGGATGTTAGGGATGTCTGGGATAACTGCCTCAGCTGGCTGCTCCTCCTCGCCACCTCTGGCCACATCTAGCATGGCCACATCCTCCTCTCCTCCCCTCTCTTCTCGGATCGGTGACAAGGTTGCTCCTCGTCCCCGTCGACCATGCCTCCCTCTCCTGCCTCCACCTCGGCCACCTTTGCCATCATCCCCACCATCCCCTCAGCCTCCTCTGCCTCCTCGACCACCTCCTCTGCCCCGTCTGCCTCTGGGACCTCTAACCCGCCACTCTACTAGTGCTGGCTGCCCTGGATCTGTCAAAGGAGTCAGCCTGTGTACTGCCCACCACTGATCATATGCTAGAGTCATCCCCAGATCTGCTGGACCACCCCTCCATCCCTATGGCTGTGCCTGTAATCCATCAATATCTGCCTCTGCAGTGGCGACTGGAATCTCTGGCCCCCACAATAGGACCTCTCGTGAAGACCGAGCAAACTCTGCTCTCCCTCGAGGTACATCCTGTACCTCTCCATACTGTCTCAGGACCCGGTCCGGCAACTGTCGCTCTATGATGTGCATATGGGACACTGTCCGTCCCACCAGATACTGTGTCTGTTGACAAAATGGCAAATGCTCGCCCTCATCTGACCACACCTCGCAGCCTAGGTACGGTCTCCATGTAAACTCCTGCATCAGGTCTATAGTGTGTCTATAATAGCCCGTGTCTCCAATGTGGTGCTGTGTGGTGGCTCCCGCATACCGAAAGGTGTATGGCGCTCCACGAGCTAGATCTACTATCACCGGTGGTCTAAAGATAGCAATATGCTCCCACGCCCATACCATCAGGAGCGTGGTGCCGCAGCTCATCGACTGCGCCTCTCTATAGGCAATGTCATGAAGGTGGAAGTATAGCATCCCCAGCACACACGAACCCCAAGCATATACAACTCGGTGCTCTAGCATGCCCACTAGCATCTCACCCCATCCCACAGGAAATCCATGACCTCGGCGGTCAGGCAGTACAATACCACCTATCAGTGTCGCTACTAGACAGTCTAACTGTCTATATCTCTGGGCTAATACCCGCCATCTAATCTCATAGTCATCCACCCCTAGCTGTCTAACGTCCGCATGGGGGTAATATCTACACATCTCGGCTATACACCTCTGGGTATCATAAACTACCCGTGTCCCTCTAATAGGTAGTCTCAAAATCCTATACACATCCTCCAAAGTCACCGTGGCCTCTCCAGTCGGAAGGTGGAAGGAAGACGTCTCCGAGTGCCACCGCTCACAAAGTGCTATCAGTAAACCCCGATTTTCCCTAATCTGGGGCATATCGGTCACGTGCAACAAACCCAAATGCCATAGAGTCCATCGCTCGGCCGGCCGTAAGCTGTCTCTGAATCGAAACGTCGTGGGTCTCGACTCACGTGTGTAGATAGGGTCAAGAACAACCTGCAACAACATGCCTCATGTCAGCCTGAATCATCTACCCTAGTGAAAAATGTATATTTTTAAAATAAAATGCAAATGCGTCGTTATTTTGCAAATGTGTCATTTTTTAAACACATGCGTCGCTTTTATTCAAATGCGGTCCACAAATTACAAGTGCGTCATTATTAATCAAATGCAGTTAATTATTATCAAATGCGTGCTAAAATCAACATTTGCGTTGCATAATCTCAAATGCATATCAAAAGAAGCAAATGTGGATATAAATATGCATATGCGTTTCAAACAATCACATGCATTTCAAAATAAACAAATGCGTATAATAAAATGCACATGCGTAGCAAAATTTCAAATGCGCATCACAAATATCAAATGCGTTACAAAATAAACACATGCGGTTCTTTTCTAAACTAAGCCTAAACGGTCGGCGTTAAAATGCACATGCGGCTTTTTGCAAGTAGATGCGTCGTTCGCGCATACAGATGTGGTGCAAATTAAAGTGTGACGCACAACTAAAAATGCAATAAATACCTTAAAATGCGCGAAACTTAAAATTTTTCAAAAGACAAGTTTTAGGTCCATACCGGGGGGTCCGCGCCGGCTGGTCTCTGGAACATCCTGATCCTGTAGGCACGATGATGGGTGGCTGGAACTGGAGACATCCTCGCTGAAAGTCAGAGCAAACTTTTCAAATCTCTAAGCTGGGTGGGTGCAAATGAATAGTTTTTCACCCCAATTCCAATATATACCTAGGGCTTAGGTGGCATTTCCTTCCTTCTGGCCATGTAAACTTCCATTTTCTATCATCCCGTACCCATCCCTCCCATTTCCAAACCCAATTCCGTCAACTGCATTACATTTCTGCCTATCTACTGGACTAATTGGGCACATTTCCAAATTTTTCTGAACCTTTCGAAAATTTGTCAATTTTTCCGAGGGGGCATACCTTCACCTATTCTAATCTGGAGCTTGACTGGGGCATATTTCGATCGATTTTCTTTGACACAACGCCGAAACAACATTGTATCAAAAAGGGGCAAATGTAGACACCGAAATCTGGTTTAGGCCTGCGACTTCCACATTCTTCATAATTTTCATAATTCATGGTCATGATTAAATAATGTCAATTATTTAATTATTCATCTTAACATTAATTCATCTATTAATTAAATAATTCCAATTATTTAATTAATTCACACTTTTCTTTATTTCTTCTAATTAATTAAATAAACGCTTTTTATTTAATTATGTTACTAATTAACCATTCTTCTTCTTGTTAAATTAAATAAATCATTATTTAATTTACTCTTTATCATATTTTAACTATGATTAAATAAATTCATAATTTATTTAATTATTCATTTAAATCCCCTTCGTCATTTAATTAAATAAATCTTATTTATTTAAATATCGAGTCTTGAATTAAATGAATTATTTAATTCATTAATTTTATTTTAACACATTCTTCTATATTTTAGATAATTATGTGAGTTATCTAAGTATTCACTTTTACTCAACTCGACATCTATTTTAATCGTTCAGTTAACTATTGATTTAATGTCTGAGTGGCATCTTCGAGTAATCTCTTCGTCTAATCATGCAATCATCCACTTCTAACTCAATTGTGTGTACATGCATATTAATTAAATATTCTTATTTAATTAATTAAGTGTTGTGCGTGCATTCAAACAGAGAGTTGCTTTAATCGATCTTTATCTTTGTCATGCAAAGATATTTCTTATGTTTTCGAATGCCGAACTGAAGATTAAATCATTTATTTAATCTTTAATTCTATCAGTTATCTGAATGCATGTCCCATCTCTCAATCTCAACCATCCGTTAATCTTTCAATCTTGGCCTATCGTTCGAATCATCAATTATCTATAAATTGATTTGTCATTCTTCATTCCAATCTCTCTCGCGAATTTTGTAACTTTGGAGAGCACTTTGTCTTGAATCTTCGATATTTTGCTAATCATTATCTTAGGCTATACTTGCACGAACTTGAAAATCTGAGGGCAATTATACTACACAAGCAAAATGGAGAAGGGCAATCGAGATAATTCATGGAAATACGTTTGAAAATTGGTGAGATTGTTTCAATTTTAATTACGTTTTTACTTTCCCATGTTCTTTGTTGCTTAACGTATGAATTTGCATTCTAGATTTAGTATTTGTATTGCATGTGTGCTTCTAACGATCTAATCTTCCTTGTTGTCTATTGTGCAAAAAGCTTGTTTCATTTTCAGACGTTACATTAAGAAGCAAGCAACCCACCATGAGACAACCCTTTACATTTAAACAAGGAGACTAAAATAACTGAAACCCAACATTGTGTTTCCCATTTACAATTATTTTGTGCTCTTTTTTTCTTCAATGGTGCGAAATTTAAACAGAACAATGGAATGTGTGATTTTGAAGATATTCATATTGTCTTGTAACATTCCATGTTGCAAAACCATGGGTGTTAAGAAGCAAGCAGCTCACCATGAGACAACCCTTTACATTTAAATTGAGAGATTCAAATAACTAAAATCCAACATTGTGTTTTCCCAATTATAATTATTTTCTACACTTTTTTTTCAATCATGCAAAATTTAAATAGAATAATGGAATATGTGATTTTGAACACATTTATAGTGTTTTGTAACATGCCATGTTGCAAAACCATGGGTGTTAAGAAGCAAGCAACCCACCATGAGACAACCCTTTACATTTAAATTGGGAGATTCAAATAACTGAAACCCAATATTGTGCTTTCCCAATTAAAATTATTTTCTGCACTATTTTTTCAATCATGCAAAATTTAAATAAAACAATGGAATATGTGATTTTGAACACATTTATAGTGTTTTGTAACATGCCATGTTGCAAAATCGTGGGTGTTAAGAAGCAAGCAACCCACCATGAGACAACCCTTTACATTTAAATAGGGAGATTGAAATAACTAAAATCCAACACTGTGTTTCTCATTTACAATTATTTTGTGCATTTTTTTCTCAATCAAGTGAAATTTAAACACAATAATGGATTGTATGATTCGAAAGACATTCACACTATTTTGCAATATTCCATGTTGCAATACCATGGGTGTTAAGCAAGCAACCCACCATGAGATAACCCTTTACATTTAAACAGGAAGATTGAAATAACTAAAACCCAACACTTTGTTTCCCATTTACAATTATTTTGTGTACCCTTTTTTTCAATCAAATGAAATTTAAACACAACAATGGAATGTGTGATTTTCAAGACATTCATACTATTTTCTAACATTCCATGTTGCAAAACTCTGGGTGTTAAGAAGCAAGCAACCCACCATGAGACAACTCTTTACATTTAAATAGGGAGATTGAAATAACTGAAACCCAACACTGTGTTTCCCATTTACAATTATTTTGTGCACTTTTTTTTTTCAATTGAGTGAGATTTAAACAAAATAATTGAATGTGTGATTTTGAAGAAATTCATACTATTTTGTAACATTCAATGTTGCAAAATTGTGGGTGTTAAGAAGAAAGCAAGCCATGATGAGACAACCCTTTACATTTAAACAAGGAGATTCAAATATTTGAAACCCAACACTGTGTTTCTCATTTACAATTATTTTTTGCACTTTTTTTTTCAATCGACTAAAATTTAAACACAACAATGGAATGTGTGATTTTGAAGATATTCATACATTTAAACAAGGACATTCAAGTAATTGAAATCCTACACATTGTGTTTCCCAAATTACAAATTGTAAAACCCTCTACCTGCAACTAAATTACCCCTCACCTCGATTTGGTCAGTATTTTCATCCAACTCCTCCACATACACTCCAAGCTTCAACTTTCCTCAAATTACGTGGATTTGATCACTTTTCTCCACCAACTCATCCACATGCACTCAAACCTTCAACTTTCCCTTTCAACGTGCAAATTGGAAACAAATATGATTTTCACCTTTCTTTGTGCAAATAGAAAAGGCCTACGTCATGCCCAGTTTTCTTGCACCAAACAAGAAAACTTCTTGAAAAAGCTAAAGTTCCCTCCTTTTTCTCCCGACAATAGGCAGGAAAACCCACCTGATGATTTTGTTAACTCCTACCTACCCATTGCTAGACATTTTCTCCCGTCTACCGGTTTAGTCACTAATTGCCTGTTTGGCGGGCCCCACACTATGACATCTCGTCATGTTATATATGTTTCCATGTATGTTGTTATGTATGTTTTTCATGCATTTTTGTATGTACATAGGTTCTTTTTGTCTAGGAGTTAGCCGACTCCTTTAAAACTACCATAAAGAATGCATTCAAATTTGAACTCCAATTAAAGGTTTAAGAACCCCTAATTTCTCACACTCTTAACTATCCTCGCAAAATATCTTAACACTTAACCCCCACCTTAAGCCATAAAACACAAACACTCCAATATTAAATACTAACATCTCTTTCCCTTTTGGTTACAAGGGTTCACATTATTTGATTTTACAACAAAAAATTATTTACTTAGGTCTATATGGTCCTCCTTTTGTCCTTGACATAATTTTTATGCCTACACATCAGCTCACACTATTTATATCCAACCAAAAATATTTCTTAAATTGGTTAAATACTACAATTAGAAAGAATCATTCATCTATCCACTTAATCTATTTTTATCTAATTTATTCATAATTGTTGACTATAACTCAATTAAATATAGAATATGTTTTACTCACCTCTACCACATGTTTTTGGTCTTACCATACTTGATCGATGTTTCATCCATGCATACGGGTTGTAGTCAACCAAACTTTGTGTTCCATCATATGTGAGCTATAAACCTTTTGGTCACACTCACTACCAATATCCACCTTAGGAGACATAAAACTCATTAGTATTTGTCAAGTAAGATCTAACTCTAATATCCCTCCTAGCTCTGTACTAAATCAACCAGTTCATTGCAAATTTGATTTGTAAATCATAATCATCCCCACCATAACACATTAATCCTAGTTATACTAGATGTTCATTTTTCAATTTACATATCGCTAAATAAATCATCATAATTCGATAACATGAAAATTTAATAAGCTAGAGATTCAATGTATAAGCATTTAACCTAGATAGTAATCCTTACTTATAAAACACAATATATGATACAAGGGTTAATTTTTCCCCTTCTTGAAGCAATTCAAAATTTAAAAATTCTATTTTTTTATATAAACACATTCTCATTTTCATGTATTAGAGAGTCCAAATAGGTTTTTTAGTATAATACAATGATAATAATACACTTTATTCATCATCTTTGATGTGATTCACTAGTAATCAATAGAATACACATAGTACATTAGGGTTGTATTAGTGGCATACAAGGGGAGCCCTTAAAAAATTCAATTCAAAGTACCAACTTCACATTTCCCTTGCCACATTGATTGGAAGATTTACAAGATATTTAAAAACCTTTCAAAATTTTCCACCTTAGTGATTATTCCCACATAGCCGATCTACTGCAAAGCTAGCACAATACATAATGATAATATATTCTTTCAAGAATTAAAGAATAATCATTAGTCTCCCCATTTATTTGGTCAAGCTTTTAACTCCATTTCCATGACTTAAACAACTGCTCAAGAACATTTAAAAAGAAAATTTTAAATACAATCAAAGTATTTAAATATTTATGCCACAGAGTGATGTAGAAGATATAAAGTTGGTGATTGATATATCACACCACTATATATTGGTGTTATTGCCAATTAACAAAGAACATTAAAATAATCATTTCCAACTAAAACCCTTCATGCTTTCATTAGTATGAGTACATTTAAATATCAATGACATAAAATAACAGGGTATAATATATAACACACATATATGTAAATATGTATATATATACATATATATGTGTGTGTGTGTGCATTATTCTATTTTCATCAATGTATGTAAATATATACACATGTGAATATATATATAAACGTTGGTGTATACCCATTGTAATGTATGCTAATATATATCCATACGAGCACACACACGCACGCACACGCACACACACACACACATATATATATATATATGTTCCTATTTTATAGCATATATATACATATATATCTTTTATTTATCATACAAGAAAGTGGTTACCAATTATCCCAATTTATTTGCAACCCAAATAAAAAAATGAAAACACAACTAAGAAACCTCTTGGTTTTACTTACCTTGAATATGCTACCAACAACCCTAGACATACATTTATTAAATGAAGTCAAACACTTGGCCTATGCGGTTCAAAAAAACTCAGATGAAATTACTAGTAAGCCCTTAGACTATACCTTTCTCCTAGGTGATACTCTCCATCTCCATATAGAGGGCATGCAAAAATGATCCTACAATTCCACTCAAGAAACAACCAAGTAGTAGATGTTAACATTTACATCATAATCATATCATTGCAAATTCATCAGTAATTCATTTAAATGAAGAAACATCACATCGAATAAAATTCATCATAGCATTTGTCTTTAAAAAATTCACTAATCACATAATTCATCATTGCATTTACCATAAAGTAAAAAGTAGTTTGTAATTCAAAGGTGGGGTGTAACAATACATTAACTAGTCAAACTAGGAAGAAACCAATTTAGAGAAATACTATTGTGTAGTACAAAATGGTGAAGAAGAGAAAACCCCAAAAATAAGAATAGATCAAGGAGAAAGGGAAATAAAAGAATCTATAGAACCTAAAAAGAAATATTATAATGATCCCCTCAAATTGGAGGAAAATATCATAGTAGAAGGGGATCCCAAGATGGAAAGAATAGGGGACTAATAAGATGAAAAGGTAGTAGCCCAAACAATAGAAGCCCTCTCTGAATTTCAAGACTTATCCCAAGAACCTTTACAATAATGATAGGAACCAAAGAAGATGTAGGAATGATGAAAATTCAACGTAAAAGTGTTAAACCAGTTTGAAAGAGACCTTATATATTGAATCCAAACATGAAGAGAAAAGTCAAAATAGAGATAAACAAGATGTTATCTACTAGAATCATTAAATCGATAGAGGATGTTGATTGGATAAGTCCTATAGTGTTACAAAACAAGAAAATTGAAGAAATAAGGATATGTGTAGATTTCAATGAGTTAAAGAAATTTTGAATACATGATCCCTTCCCAAACCCATTCATTGAAGAAATCTTAGAATAAGTTGTGGGGAGAGAGATCTACTCATTTAGTGATGGCTTTTCTAGATACCACCAAGTCAAGATAAGGGAAGAGGATCAACCTAAGACCACTTTTGCAATAGAATGGGGATCATATATGTACACTTTGATGCCTTTTAGACAAGAAAAATTCCCTTGTAATATTTAGTAGAATAATGATTAACACCTTCAAAGACTTCATCCATTTTTTCTATAATCTTACTTGGATGATTGGGTTGTTTATGAGTTAGTGAAAAATCATGTACAAGTACTCCACATGATGTTAAATAGGTGTAGAAACATGCAAATCTCAATGAATTTGAAGAAATCTACCTTTTCAATACTCTTTGGTACATTATTAGGCCATATCAGATGTAAAGAGGGACTAATGGTGGACCCTATGAAGGTTGCACTAATACTAAACTTAGCACCACCTAAGAATGCACCAACAGTCAAGACATTTTTTGGCTACAATGGATACCATAGGAAGTTCATAAGGGGATATTTCAATAATATTGCACCACTAGAAGAACTCTTGAAAAATAATAAAGCAAGAAATATCAAATGGAATGATGAATCCCAAAAAGTTTTTAACACCTTAAAGCAAAAAATTGTAGAAGCACCAATTCTAATATTCTCGGATTGGAACACCTTTCCATGTGCATGTAGACGCTTTTGGTATAGCAATAGGGTAAAAACTCACACAACCCAAATGAAATAAAGACCATCTTAGAGATTTTAATAGTAGGAAGTTGTCTTCCACATAAAGGAATTATACCACCATAGAAAGGGAAGCACTAGCTATGGTGTATGTGCTACAAAAATACAAACACTACATTCTCTCTACACTATTTACATTCTTTAAAGACCATAAATTTTGAAATTTCTAGTTAATAAAACGGTAACCCATATGTTGATGGTTATTTCTATTTTAAGATTTTGATTTTAAAATTATGGTAAAACTCATGAAGAAAAATCAAGGACCAAATTACTTTTCACGAATTGAAACCGGAGAATAATCATATGCCCAAGGAGAAGATTTACTTGGAGCGTGCCTATTTTGCATCATTGTTGTACTAAAGGAGCTAGAATACATTGTCATTTTTCTTTCTACAAGATAATTTCCTAAGGATATATCACTGCAAGATAAATAATCACTTGTGCAAAGGGTTGCACCATACACCCTGGTATAAGGAGAGATACACCATCTTGGGAGAGATGATATTTTGAGAAGAGTGATTTACAAACATGAGAGGAAGTCAATTTTAAAATAATTGCATGAAGGAGTTACAAGAGGACATAACTCAAGAGAAACTACAACTAGAAGGGTAAAATTTGTAGGCTTATGGTGGGCAACTCTTCACAAATATGCCATAGAATACAGAAAATGATGCAATATTTTCCAAAGGGTGGGGGAACCTATTGCATGGGGATGAAATTACACTTATACTAGTATTAGCTCAAAATTAATTTGATAAATGGGCCATAGAATTTATAGGACCAATTGAGCCTTTGAAAAAGCATTCAAAAGCCAGATTCATTATCATCAAAGTGGAATATTTGACAAAGTGGTTGGAGGTAGAACCAACAAAAGATTGCACCATAAAGACTTCCACAAGGTTCTTAATACCATATAATGTTTGGATTCCCTCTGATCATAGTAAGTGATCAAGGTAAAAAAATTGTGAATAAGATGATAAAGGAACTAATTCAAAATTTTATGACAACACATAATAGGAGTTCCCCTATCGTCTACAAAAAAATGGGGCAAGTGAAGCATTAAAAAAGATAATTGGTAAAGCATTAACCAAGATGTGTGATGGGAACAAAATATTTGGGATGTAAAGGAACTTGTGATAATATGGGCATATCACACATCCTACAAAAGGACTAGTAAGTTCACACCTTTTTAGTTAGTCTATGGTATTGATGCCACAGTACCAATGAACTTCATAGTTCCTAATTTATGTACCACACTCACTTTATATTTGGAATATTATCAATCTTTGGCATTTTTGGGATATGGTGTTGTACACCATTGCATAAAATGATTTATTATAATATTGTAATTAAATAATTATTTAGTTGTAATGCACCTTAGTGGTGTGGTTAATCACACTAGGTAATTATTTGGGGACCACTTGATGTATTGTAACATTGTATTATTATTTAATGTGTAAGAGACATGTGATAATAATTTGATATTGGGGAAAATAATAAATAATGTGAAGTCTTAGTACCCAATATTAAATAAAGGGTTAGTGGTTTTGTATTCACATGGTTTTGTGGTGCATGTTTTTACCTTACCACTAGTATTTTGTGTGAGCTTATGTCTATAAAATCAACTTACACATGTGTAGTGGTTTAGGTTGGTTGAGTGAGTTGGCTGTCATTATTGAGTCTTTCTAAGGAGTGCATATGTGAAGTATGGAATTAGATGTGTGGATTCATTATTGGACACATGGGGATGCATTGGAGGGCTTGATGCTTTAGAGGTATTCATTGTAACTCTTGTATTGATTTATTGAAAAATATGATGGAGTATGGATGCTTTTGGAGGCTAGGTTTTTCCCTCTTGAGGGTTTTCCTAGCGTATATCTTGTGTTATTTTGTGGCTTGTCCATTTGATATATGCATTGTGGTTACTTTTATGCATGTTATCTCTCATGGGTTATGTAGGAAATGGATTAATATCATGGGTTAAATGCAATATTTCCTAATAGGAATAACAAATAGAATACTTGGATAAATTAGATGAGTTCCAATAGATTGCAATATATAACCACCAATTAGAAAAGAAAATAAAAAAATAATGGCATGATATAAACTTGTGATAGAAAAAATTTAAGACAAGAGACATTATATTGTTGTATGACAGTAAATTCACTAAGCAAGGCAAGTTAAATGTGTAATGGTCAAAACCTTATCACATTCACGATATCATTGAATTTGAAGTGGTGAAACTGAAACTATTGGAGGACACTCTCATGGTAGGAAATGTTAATGGTGTATTCCTTAAGCACTACCACTTACTGGTATAATAACAACACAAGCCCACATAATCAAACTCTTATATATTATGTACTATAGTTAGATAGTTCAAAAATCCAATAAACTAAAAACATAAACTTTAGAAGTTAAATGGCTAGGAAAACTTGCCAACAGGAAGAGCATTAAATTCCTATCTACCCATCCATCTATATAAAAACTCATACCCCACTCATTCAATAACTTGTTTCTCTCACATTTTACATGTTGAGCTATTTTCACTCGAGTGTAAAATCTTAGAAACTATCTGCACCCTAAAAAATTTCACTCATACCACGGCCTCCCCTACAATCATTATCATTTATGAAATGCCTCACCCAAAATAATAGAATTATCCCTACAAGGCCCTAGAAACAATGAAATATGTGGCATTCTCTCAAATCCCCCATAATATAGTATACTTGGAGGATTTTTAGAAGCATATTCATGACTAAATCATAGAAATTGACCACATGAAGCTATAGAATATTTTTCTAATGCTCCTCAACTATGATGAAAAAACATACAAGCTAAAGTATATGGTGATTGGTCGGAAGAACTTGGACATCTAGAAGGGTTATCTAGATTTTTTGGATGAGGAGGAATGGGTTCACATTGTGCTAAGTTGGGTACATGATGAATTTAAATGTACCTAGAAAAACCATACTATATTACACAAAGGGTCATTCATGTAGTGACCAGGCTAAGAATAGTAGGTGACATTTCTTCCAAGAAAGTGGATAAAAATTAATGAGGTATAACAATCGATTGAAGCAACTTTTGATGCACAAAGCATGAACCTCAAAATAATAACAAAATTTTGATAGCTTATAAAATTTACTATTTCAACTGAGAAGACTATGTCACAACTACCATAATTCACATGGCTTACAAAATGGTGGTGGAGGGAAAATAATTTGACCTCTACGAAGTCATGAGGAAGTAGCTAATGGAAAACATCCAAAAAACAAAAATCTATAGGTACCCTTTTTGGTATGGTACATTTCTTATTTTCTAAATGTTCTATTTTCTTAACGAATTGCCAAATTTCAAAGGAAAAGTTTGGAAACTTAAGTAGACCATGGCGGTGTAAGTCAAGTATCAAATTCATCAATTCCCTAAAATCAGAGCATACAAGGCCACACATTGGTGGTTCTTCAAAACCTTCCAAAAGCAAATGCATGATAGGGAAAGGATTCCCTATGAATCTGCTACACAGTACATTAACACAATTACATTTATAGTGGACAAAAGCTATGCATATATGGAGGTGGTAGAACTATGCACTCTATAGATTCCATGGCTACCATGGATTCTCTTTTGGGGTTGGAATATATGTTTCTATCATGAAAGGAATCAACCATATTACTAGTTTGTCCCTACCTCTTTTTATATTTATAAATCTTGCTTCATGAATAAATATAACACATTTATGCACTATTGAAGGAACATATTTTAAATATTCTAGTAATGGTATTTGTATTGCATGCAAATGAAGTAAATTAAATATGAATAGATTATAACATAGATCAAACCAAAAACATGCAAACCTCAAAATATCAAGTGTAGTATGTTGATAGATTGATAGCTTGGATGTGGTTTCTCTGATTACAATAGAATAATGGTGTGATCAAATATGATTCAATAGAAATTTCAATAGCATAATATTGGATTCATGCAAATGGGAGGAGAGACCTCTCTTTTATATAATTTGAATGATAGAAATAAGAGGCCAAGATGTATTGGTTAGTGGATGGATAGGATGAAATAAGGATTAGGTTTTGGATCAAAGTTGTAGTCATGTGACATGTGTCACATGAGGGATAAGTTCTAGCTTTAAGATGCACATTACGGAAACATCCTTATGTGAATGGATAGTATTGAAAAGTGTGATGTTAAATGACGGTATGAGATGAAAAGTTAGTTTGACTTTTGGTAAGTCTAGATTCAATGAATCAAGATAGGGAGTTAGTTAGACATGTGAAGGGAGCATTTTTCATATGAGGAGAAATTTAGATTGTGATCCATGTAAATGGAATCAATGGATAAGATTAAATGGATAAGGATTGAGGGATAGAGTGAATTAAATAATGGAGCAAAAGATAATTGGAATTAATTAGCATAAATTAATTAATTAATTGGGGTTAGAGGATTTGTGGATAAGGCTATACTTAATTAAAGTTGGTGGATAAGGGTAATGGATAAATTAATTAAAAATATATATATATTTATTTAATTAAATTTTAGGGATAAGGGAAAAGGTTAACTCAATATTTATTTAATTAAATATTAGGATAGGTAAATTCAAATGTGGTTAGGTTAAGGTCACATTTCAAGTGTCTACATTATTCCAAGTAAAATAGAGAATTAATTTGTAGAAGGGTGACATGAAATAAAATAAAATTAGTGGAACCATAGGAGGAGAGGAAAATGAAGCATTAGATTCAACATTCCCCCAAAAACCTTATGTTCCATGTTATCATGTGCCTCAACATTAGGAATAATTTTTATCAAATTGTATTTTGGGGGAAAATTGGAAGATGGTATAAATTTAGTTTTAATATTGTCAATGAGATCTCATATCTTATTTTTGAAATGAAATAGTTTTTTGTGTAATGAATTTTAACTATGAGAGTAATTTTTTTGGTCATTATATGATCTAGGAAGTGGTTAGTGATATTCAATTGATAGATGGGAGATAGTTTAATTAGATTAGCACTCAAAAATATTTGAAGTAATGAAAATAAGACGCAATTCTAACTTGATTCATATTTTCCTTGAAAAGAAAAACTTAGGTGCACATTACTCTTGATATAGGGAAGAAATCACTCTGAAAACATGGTTTGTAATTTATTGTCATCAAATTGGTTTTTTAATTTTCTAAATAAAGACTAAAATCAAATGCTCATTACTCTTTTATGTGCATATAGTAAGATCATTAATGCTAATTTCCAATACCTTTTTATATGAAAGTGATATAATAAAATAACATCACAATATTCAAATAACTTAGTTAAAATAGAAGTTAATGAGTAAAACCATCAAATATCAAATAACTAGTGTATAAGTGGTATATTCTAAAGTGGAAGTTATAAAATAACTTTATATTTACTTGATATCAACAATAAATATTCGTAATAATAAGTTTCAACCTTTAGCTTTCCCATTTATTCACCTAGGTAAGCTTTATGAGTACAGATGTGGGGACGTTGGTGTGATGTAGAATGTGAGTCTATGCTCTATTTTGAATTATCTATATTTATTTTAAACTTATATTATGATGAATTTTAAATTCTATCTAAAAAAACTAGAATTATTAGGTTTTTTAAAATAATAGGATTGATTAATTTTATTTCTAATAATTCAAAGTTATTTTAATTGAGTACCTACTTTTTTTATATAGGAAAGATAGGATTTCGATTGATATTTTAAAAAATTTACATTGCATGCCCATGTAATTTGGGATAGAAGATGAGCAACAACCACCATTCACCTAGAACTACCAACACCTAAGATCCATAGAACCCCCAAAATTGACCATGCAGGGTCAAAAGTAGGACACATTACAAAACTGGTAAAACTGGACCATTGACTTCTACACCAGAAATTACATATTTACCAGACTATAGTTATATGTATAATAATCAAAACTTATACCTCACAACACTAGACAATGAACAAACCAACCAACATTTCATTTTTACCAAACATTATTTTGATTGAAGACCCTAAATTCATATTTCCAAGTGGCACTCTGAACTGCAACAAGACAATACCTTTTTCCTGAGAAACTCCACCCTCGCGATGACCAACCTTCAATGCTCAATCAACTCCAATCCCTACAAGTCGAAAATAAATGGATAATACTTGATAGTTTCTCCTAGGACCTAAAGAAGACCCAAGTCGCATGGGCATGTGATTCAAACCCCTAGAGTGGTAGTCACCAAAGATTCCTCCAGTCTGACAAGTAAATCCTTCCTAAAGATCTTTTGCATCAACACCTTAGCCTCATCTCTAGGCACATTCACATCCAACATACCCACCAATAACCTTCAGCCCCTTCCATAAATCCTTTTTCTATAATGCACTTCATTATTGCAAAGGTGAGGTAATCAGGGTGGTAAATTATTATCTCAACCTTGCGATGTCACAGAGCCTAGAAAATCCATCTAGTGCTTGCTACTGAGTAACCAGACTAGAGTATCCATGTCGCCAGTGTCCAATTCTTTCACAGAAATATGAATTATAAACATCACCATACTAAAAATGGCTAGGGTTTCTCATTTTAACCATCAAATGACCAATGTGAACCCTAAAGCAATGTGAAAAAGACAACTCAAAAATTGCACTGATCATACAAAATGGAGATTTACACATCATAGCCAGTGATGCCTTTGAAATCATAGCTAAAACCTTGATACACCACTAGGATTTAAGCATGCATTCAACTCAGTTGAAAAGACCACATATCTAGCGCACTTAAACCCATAATGAATGAAATAAAATAGGTGATCCACGTGAATGCAATTAGATCAATATGTGCAACTCACTCGCCACTGCAACCCATCACATGGCAACCAAGCCAAGTGTCAATCCTCATGGTAGGGAGGAGGAGGAAAATCGATTGTCATGACAATAGCCTCTCCATAGCTACATTTATGGAGAGGCTCCAACCTAGCTGCCCACAAATACCTAGTTTATTTTTAATCTCGTAATAAGTGTAGATTATTTAAAATGGTTTAATTATGAAAATAAATATTTATTTCTTGCAAGAAGGGGACATGCTAGTAGTTCCCTAGTCATATCTAATGTACATGTCTTAGCACCCAAATATATTAAGGTTGGTTAAGAAAATATTGTAGCTATGGTGGAGGTGATGCATGCATTACCATTTGTTAGATCAATGGTTGTAGTGTGTGCCATTGGTTGCAAGAAATTTAATTATTAGAACTAGTGTTAGAATCTAGGAGTGTAGGATAAACATGCCATGTAAATTATGAACCAACCATTCTCTTTCAATACACTCCACTATTCTTCATTGATGAGATATTTTTTATTGGAATACATGGAAATGATTGTATAATAGAAATTAAATCTATTAGAACTCAAATACATCTATTTTTTTATAAATAAATATTATTTATATGGGTGAGACACAAATAATGACTTGAATTGCATATTTTTCACTTGTTTTTTGTGTGCAATTTGACACATTTCAAATTGCTTATAGCTTCAATTATGATCAATGATTGTAAATACAAAAGGCTATCCTATATATATGTTAATGAGGCTTGAAGTTGCAGTGTTATCATCATTGTATGAAGGAAAACAGAGGAAGTTTTTATACACATTCAAGGACACTAAGGAGGGCATACATATTATAACTTGAGGAGTTTTAAGAAGTAGATATACTCTCATGCATTAATATCATGATCAATAATTTTCTTATTTAGGAACATGTGAAAGGGAAGTGAATTAAATTTTATAAATTTAGTTCATTGTTTGAAATTTAAGTTGGCATATAATAATAGCTCTTAGAATAGTGCTCTAATTTTATAGCATAATTAGCAATGTATATAAGCATTCTTGGTGGGAGAAAATAGGATAGAGATTTGTACTCACTTGCCAAAATGAAAGACCAATAGATTTTGGATGTTTAGTATCTCGTCATTATAGGTTGACATGTATTTTGTGTTCTCATCCCCATCAATACTAAAGGAAGATACCAATAAACATTTTCTTAAAAAAATCTCTTTAAACACATGAAAAATATCTTGTCAACCTCTTAAATTCTTCCATGTGTTTCCTAAAAGTCAATCTAGATCAAGTGGAAGTATTTACAGCCTATTTCTATATAAAACCACATGTTTTTTTCTAACAATTGTGAATTCACTCTTAAATTATTGATTTTCTCTAGCAATATATCCACACCCTATCTTCCTTAATATACTATCATTCATCAGAATGAATGAAGTATTTTCAAAAATAGAATCACTTGATTTGTCCATATTTAAATACTATTCCATCAAATGTGTAGTATGTGTGGGATATATATAACCACAATTGTTTCATTTTCCTACAGACCTCTTTCTCTATTCTTTGTTTTAGATTATTAATGCAACCATTCTTATTTGTTTTCTTCATTTTTCTCTTCGTCACTACACAATTTATTGCAGAGCATTCAAATTAACATGTTGACTACTATTTTGATTTCAAACAACTTTGTTTCTACACCTTAAGCCACCTTCACAAACTAGGCTTAAAATGTTAAACACCATATTTTTGAAGTTTTTTTTGTTGTTGTTCTTACCATCAATCAATGAAATGTGTAATTGAATCAAATTCTTCACTAATAAGAATTCTCATGACAAGCGTATACCTATTCCTTAAGTAGAATAAGTCAGCATGTTTAGGAAAATAATATTTAAGCATGATCACATTAGCTTGATTAAAGGAGTGAGAGAGAGTTGATAAATTGGTAAAATGTACTTGATATCTTAGTAAATATAAATGGGATGGAGGGATGTATTTAGCGTCATCATTGAAGAATACATATCAGTGGAGAAAACTTTAGAATATGTTTGATATATGGTTTGGAAATAGTATTATCTTCATCACCGAAATATTTTGATGTCTATGTTGGATCTTTGCTCTATCAAAGAAGTTTGTGGATCTAGGACAAAGTTGTAGTCATAGATCACCTATATAAAAAATTTAATGAATTTCTCTAAGCCACAATAAATTCTTGGACAACATCTACTCTCTCCCACAGAGTCTTCTTAGTCTACAAAAGATATATATAAAACTAGCAATTGCACCTTGGTGTGCAATGGGTACGTCGAAGAGGTCTGGAAGGTTAGTTATGGAAAAAATTGGTTCATTTTTTGTGTACATTGGTGTAATACATGAGATCTAATGGTAGATCATTTAGCAATTATGCATTCACTTACAAGGCAGAGCAAATGGAAAACCAAAATAATGTGAATGAAAAACAGAAAAATCCAAAAGTGCAGACAGTTCCATTCAGGAAAATAGGGGAGTAACAAATATCAACATTCTCAATGTTTAACTTTATTTTGGCCCTTTGTGGATCCAGATTGGCTGTCTGTATCATCCATCAAATCATAATGGGTGACCTACTCCTCATCGATAACAACCTCCAACCTCAGGATAACAACATATTTGAAAATAGAAGCACTAAAAAATGCAACCCTTTTAATTTTGGTGACATCTGCATCATCTTTAATAGAAAAGACCTCCAAAAATCCAACGGTAGCTTCAACAAGCCGAAAACTTGATACCTTCATTGATCCCTTCAATTTGTTAACCCAACCTTCTAAGAGTTGTCCTTCTGGAGCCTCTTTCGCAATCCATCCCACAATTGGAACCTCTGAAACTAAAAATAAAAAATTATATATATATTTTTAAAAGGAATTTAATTGAATAGTTGGCAAACATTTCTAATATAGTTGATTGCTACAACTAAGGAGAAATTATTAGAAAAATCAAAGTAAAGAAAAGAATATTTCCCAACTCTATGGTGTGACCTATGAGTGACTATGCCCAAGAAACACTGGATGAAAATTCCCAAGAATTGAAATTTTTGAACAACAAATTGAATGAAATGCAAAAGCAGGACTGTTATTTACAAAAATCAATTCTAATGGATGTCGAAAATAGTTTTTAATGGCTATATGCTACTCTTTCTTATGTTTAGATGAAATTAGTAGTATCTAATTAAAGTTGTAGCTATCTCTCCAAGATTCAGTCCAACTATATAACACAATTAACTTTATTGTTAAGTGTCTTATGGTGAAGTTCTCTTCTACTCTTGAATGTAGAAATTAAAAGTGTTGAGTTGGCTACAAAGAGTATCAAAGGGGTTGTTTCCAAATCTACAGTGGCTGGAAAATCTCACACCTTTGCTGCCCCCCTTCCTAACTACCCTCCTTTTTTCTTTTTTGATTCATAAATTGAGGGGTAAGGGCCATCTACTATTTTATAAGAATTATATCAAAAATTAGAGTTTATCTGAATTTTTTACATCACCATTATTAGTGTAACAAATCATATGCTACAAGCTTGAAAATTTTGGGAGTAAAATTGGCAAGCTAACACTTGACACTATATGGAAATCACATACTCCAAGTTCCTCTTAAGCCAATCAAACTCTATCTTACTATCTCCATTAGGAGAAAGGCCAACACAAACAAAGGGAATCCATCCAAACTAAAAAATAGAGTATGTTAACTATTTTTAGCTTGGGAACAAAGAACCATCTTGCTTTGGCTCTTTGCATAATGCTCCCCCCTCCCCAACATTGTAACTCATTTTTTAATTTTTCCAAATATCCTGTTGAAGGATCTTCACATATCACTTGGAAACCTTCACCACATCCACAATAGGGGAAAATCCTCCACCTTGGAGGGAGAGGGAGACAAAACTGGACTCAAGTGGGGTCAAGGGAATAACATCCATGGCCTGGATTGATGAGGAAATATTGTTTTGGGGAAGTGGATCAGCTAGAGAAGATATAATATTTGGAGCAAAATCCAAGGAAGCTTCAAGAGAGTCAACATGTTAGAGACTTTGCATACTATGGAATTCCCAGGAATTTGTCAAAATTATGCTTGGTGAGGGCAGTTGGGGTAACATAGGATCCACACTCTCAGAGGTAGGCATCAATAGTTGAGGATTTTGTTGTTCCTCAATGCATATCGCATACCCTCTCTCCTATTGTGACTAATGTTCTAATGTAGGATAGTTCAAATTGCAAGGGGTGCTAATATGGATGGGCGGTGGTGCTGATGGTGGCATGGGGATGCTGGATGGGAGATTGTGCATCCTCTATGGATTCTTCTGCTCTATGTAAATAATTGTGACAATGTGGCGGTTTTATCCTAGACATTGCTTTCTAGGTAGATAATATTTGGGTCATTCTAAAAAATGACCCATTGAAGATTTCTAATCTTTACAATTGCTTGTAGTTAGAAAAAAAAATTAAAAATGAAGGTTGAATCCAATGTTATGAATTGTATGTCAATCTACATTCTCAATGTTGTTTTGAGTAACTTTAAGCCAATAAAAACTACTATAACGCCTCTATGAGAACCCTTATTAACCTCCTATGAGGTAAAAAAAAAAAAAAAGAACAGAGTAAGATCGAATTCACTCTTATGAAAAGTGCCAGTCTACATTCTCAATGTTGTTTTGAGTAACTTTAAAGGTAACTTTAAAGAAAATGGATCACTAAATCCTGTAGCAAATAATGTGAAGATCTATGAGAATCCAAGACTAAGCACCAATACAAATGACCCACAATAAAATAATGTGTTAGAATAGAGTAACTCATCCAAGGAAAAACATTACATCAAATTGTAGTAAACAGTGTGAAAATGTATTAAATCAAATGAAGAAAGATCTCTGAGAAATTCAGGGTTAATTTTCCACCTATTACAGGTTAAAATTAGCCATGACAATATCACACCCATAGCTTTTATTGTCCTGTTGAGAATGGAAAAAAATCCCAGGCAAGAAAATAGATCCATTATGCCATTACACCAAATGGAAACCACAATAAATAATGTAAAAAATCATATTAAATTGAAAGCAACCATCAAAATAAATGTCTAAATTATCTCAACCACAAATGAGGGAATGTCTCTGAAAACTGTAGTCTAAAATTATTCAACAACCATTATAGATTCACACCCAAAACTTGTTATGCCCCATCAGAACCATTGGGAGTGGAACAAAGAATACCAAGTAAATAAATGTATCATTCGTTCCATTTAATATTTGATGTATAGAACAAATACAAGTCAAAAATTCCAATTCTTATTAAAACCCCTTCACTAAAAGCAACATTGAAAAGCCATTCCAAAAACAATGTTTCAGTAAATTAAATGGCTACTCATAGAAAACAAGACACCATGAAGCAAATGAAAAGCAGGTCTACTAACAGGATAAAATGGAATATTTATCATCTTAAAACTTTATATATAAAGTAGATCATTACAATTTCACAAGGTAAATATGGGATACAATAGAAAATTAAAAAAGGAAAAGATCCATGCAATAAATGAGCCCCTTTCTCATCACTTAGCAAAGAAACACCCTCAACTATTTCTACTCCACAGACCTGTAAAGAAAATTCAAATATTCTCCACCCTAACCACAATCGTTAAATCAGTATTGATCTTTAAACCCTATAAATTGATGGCTATCTTTTGTCCGTATCAATGCAAGACGATTAAACGAATCTCAACCGTTCATCATTTTTCTTTTTCAACTATTTTTTGTTGTTTTTTGCTGCTTTCCCCGTCACCATTTGTTTCTGCTCCTCCAAAATATTCCTCGTTGGTATTTCCATTTCACTACTCCAATTTGGAGAGTTGCAGTTGCAGCCTGAAAATAAGGTTTCAACTATGGTTTTAGAGTATGTTTATTAAAATGAAAATTACGGCCAAAATCCTAATAATGAGCAGATTTAGGTTTTAACATTATGGCAATTGGCTTACCTAAAGGGTGCAGGTGTAGGCCTTTGACTTGCAAGAGAAGATTTAGGACAATCTGTAGCCAAATGACCCATGCAAAACAAAACCTATATCTGAAAGCTATTCCTTCACAATCCAACTGTTGCAACAAAATTCAATTTACCAACTTGTTATAGAGCTAGAAATGACAGTTTATTGCATTAAGTTCACCCAGGCTATGAAACTGTTTAAAAGATGAAAGAGACCCTTCTCCAGTGCAAACAGGATTTAATAGTAGGAACATGAAATCTCTCGTTGTATTTTCTTAATCTCATCATCAGCGGGAGCCGAGGTCTATAATCGTATCTCTGAAACTGTTTAAAATATGAATGAAAAAACCAGAGAACTACCTCATTGTTTTTAACCTAGCAATCAATGGACGAAATAGGTTCAATAGTCGACAGATAATACCAGTAGTTGATCACACATCTCAGCTTGGTCTTCTTCAATAGGTAACGCCTTGGGCATAAATAATATATAACTTCTCCTCATGCCCCATCCACCTTTGTATACCAAATCCTTCAGCTGATGCCAAATCCCTATAAAACATCACTTGAAATTTAAAAATCCAAAAAAATATTTTGCAAGGAAAATGAATAAAAGGTGGAGGCCGAGGATGAGCAGGTCGAGAGGATTGCGGTGAGAGGGGCAAGCAACTCGTAGTCCTTCCACTGTAAGGAGCGTGAGGTTATCATTGCTTTGTGAAACTAGCCTCACGCAGTCCCCTCCACTTTACGCTACGAGATAGTCCTCTTTCTTTCAAGGGAGGGCCTCAACAACAACTCTCTACTTAGAGCAGGGCATGCCACATTGTATGCCATGCATCTTACCTCCTACCTAGTCTTAACTCGCCTGTTCTTCCACCTTATGTGTCCCCACTTGGGTTACAAACTCACGCTATCGAGCTCGCTAACCAAAGTGCATGTTTTGTTTGAATTTAAATGCTAGTTTTATTAATTGTGTAGTATGTGTGGGATATATATCCCTGTAGTTGTTTCATTTTTCTGCAGACCTCTTCTCTACTCTTTGTTTCAGATTATCAATGCAACCATTCTTATTTGTCTTCGTCACTACAAAATTTAAGGTTGACTGTTGTGTTTTGATTTGAAAACAACTCTGCTTTTACACCCTAAGCCGCCTTCACAAACTAAGCTTAAACCGTTAAATGCCATATTTTTGAAGTATATATTTTTTTTTTGTTCTTACCATCAACCAATGAGATGTGTAACTAAATCAAATTCTTCACTAATAAAAATCCTCATGACAATCATATGCCCAATCCTTAACTAGAATAAGCCAACAAATTTAATTTTTCATAGATTGTAAAGGAAAATAACATTTAAGCATAATCACGTTAGCTTGATTAAAGGAGTGATAGATAGTTGGTAGATTGGTAAATGTACAACATACTTAGATGATGGAGGGATGTATTTGGCTTCATAATTGAAGAATAAATGTCAACGGAAAAGACTCTAGAATATGTTTGATATATGATTTGGAAACAGTATTCTCCTCCTCATCGAAATATTTTTTTCTTTGTTGGATCATTACTCTATCAAAGAATTTTGTGGATCTAGGACAAAGTTATAGTCATAGATTTCTACTCTAGGTTCTAACTCATCCCTCCACACAATGATATGTTTTGCAACTTAATCTAATGTAATATATCTTGTTTTGCTTATTCTAAATATATGAAGATTTGTGAGTGTTGAGAAATATCTTAAGTATTGAATGAGAGTGCTTTTGTCTGGATTTTACTATGAAAAGTTTATTTGCATCAACATTTCGGATCACACTCTGTGATCCATCATCAAGATGAAGAGAGTTGTAGGAGAAGGCACTCTCATTGAACATGGACTGTGGAAATCTAATGTCTTGTATCTTAAGTGTTGTCAATTAGTCACAAGTAGGAAAGTTTTCCCATAATAACCTCTAGAAATTGAACAATGATTGAAAGCAATAAGCAAGTGACTAACTATGTGAATCTAATACTTCTTTTTATTGCACCAAATTGAAATGTGTCACTATTACTTGCTACAATGCTCTATGATGTTGATGATCTTAGAATGAATGTGTTCAATCTCTTTGAATACTAGCACATGTAGCATCAAATTATCTCAAACATGTATTCAATCACCTCAAGGTGGAAAGGTGAATGGAGCTAGTCATCCAAATTTTATTTTTGAATTTTAAAAAGGATTGAGAGAAGTCTATGACCATAGAATTATCCTAGAATGAGAAAATTGTTAGATTTGGCTGGCTAATAGATAAATAGAGGTAGTAGTATAGGGGATGTGATAAATGGATGAATAAAGTAATTTTACAAAAGTGTGTGTATGTAAGGATGTGAAAGGATTAAAGGTATAGAGATATATTTGTATATAGATGCATAAAATGCTAAGAGATTGAACTCAACTTTACACAAGATTGTATCATTTTTCACTATGTAGGTTATCCATCTAAGGCAAGTTTCCCACCTCCATGTGGCCCTCTCCACACCTCCCTGCTATAGATAGGAACTCGACCCCATGGGTCATCCCACAATAGTGTCCCAAACTTGAGACGTCACTTTTTTGATGTTGTGGGGAGGCTCAAATTTGTAAGGTACCTTAGAATGAACGTTCAAAGGTAGTTTTATTATTGTTAAAAAGATTAAAATAGTATCTTCATTCGAAGGTGACCTTTGAATGAAGGTATATTATTTTAATGTAAAATAAAAACTAATCAAAAGTGAAATGATGACTCATCCTTTCACTTTCACACTACAAATTCCAACATTATTATTTTAATGTAAAAGAAAAACTAATCAAAAGTAAAATGATAACTCATAATTTCACTTTCACACTATAGATTCTAGTGAGATGAGCATTTGAGCTCCCTTCACTTTCACATGTCGACTTCACAATGCATAGATAAGGGTTTGCATGCACTCATTTGTCCCACAATTCTATCACGTGGTTTCGAATAGAGGTTTGATGTCCACCCACTTATAAAATTTACTATTTAACATGTATTTTTTAATTTTAGATCATTTGTGGTTTCCAATTGATTTTTTATTTTTTATTTTTTACCCTAAAATGTCTTAGAATTTAAACTCTAACAAGCTAACTTTTAACCCTAAATTTTGAAACCCTAAACAACTATTTTTAAACCCTAAATATTTAATTGAAACCTTAAACAACTATTTTGAAACCCTAAAATTCTTCAATTGAAGCCCTAAAATAGCTATTTTGAAACCTAAAACAATTTTGAAACCCTAAAATTTTGAAACCCTAAACAACTATTTTCAAACCTTAAAATCTTCAATTGAAACCTTAAACAACTATTTTGAAACCATAAAACCTTCAATTAAAATTCTAAATAGCTATTTTGAAACCCTTGAATCTTCAATTGAAACCCTACAATGTTCAATAATGAAACCCTAAACAACTATTTTAAAACCCTACAATCTTCAATTGAAACCCTTCTTATCCTTGAAAATTATTCATTTTCTCTTTAGCCATATGCTTGACATAATTGTGAAGAGGGATACATTATAGATGAATCTTAGATCTAGACTTTTGATTCTTAGATTCCAACCTAAAATAAATCCTAATGTATGTTGTTTGAGTGAGGATCATATATCCCCCCAACACTTTTTAAATTAGCCCCATATTTTTTCATTGAAGTAAAGGAATATATTATTGGATAATTCCTCTTCTTTTTTTACACATGATGCATCTAGATGAGCTATTTTTTAATAATCTAAGAGCCATTTCATGTTCAAAGTAACCTACAGGAACCTTGTAGATCCCCTAATTTTCCTAGTTAACATGAATAATAAGTCCTTTTCTTCCTTGACTAGTCTTATGGTATGTATCTCACACTAGTACTTCCTCTAGAAATGGATATTCTCCATACTAATAAATCTTCCCTATTACTTTCAAGCTAAAGATGCATCTACATATTACATCCATTAATTAATGGAATAATCTCTAAGGTTTGGGGATGGTAGGAGGAGGGTGTACCATTTATTTCCATTAGCACCCTCCTTGACATGGTCCTTCAACTTGTGCCTAAATAGATGCTCAAAATTCTTATCTAGTAGATTAATGGAGCCAAATTTTAAGGACTACTCTAATACCCATGAGTCCTTATAGAACTATGATAGTTTTTCCCCTATCCTAACTTTTCATTTAATTTGATTTATCACCATACTTTTTCACATGCACAAGAAATTCTAGATTCCTACCACCCTAAGAGTGACATGTTGAGTAAAGGCTCTATTTGAATTGTCCATTAATATATTTAGCTTTCAACATTTAACTTCAAATTTTATCACTCTCTTTGTATATTTTATAGATAAGCTTCATCACTAGAGACATGCATTAATTTGTAACCCCTAAAACTAAGACCCCTTTATTTTTCTTATACACCTCCTTACATTTAACTAGAGTATATTTTTCTTGGCCACTAGCACTACATAATAAAATCCCTTATGTATGTTGATAAAATAGTTTTTGCAACCTTACAAGATGTATTTAGAAGATTGGCATATTATAAATTGATATTACCAAGAGAGGTGTTTTGATGGAGATATGTCTACTAGCCATACATAACCACTTCCCCTTTCATGAAGAGAGATTATTATCAACTCTATCAATAAATGTCTTCCAATTGGTACACTTGAGTTATTATTAAATTCAATAGTGGTATAACCTTGAGTAGGAACTAGGTATATTATCCCCCTCCAACTCTAGGATGTTGGTTATATTTAAAGAGATTCTTCCTTGTAATCATTGAGAAATAAGATCTATATTGGATAATTTTTTGGGATTAATTATTTTTTCTACCACCCTTTCATACTTCTCATACACTCTAATGCCCCACCACGCAACCCTAGGGAAGTTGCAATTAACTACTCAAACGCAATAATTTTTTTTTTTGTTTAAGTACAATTAACATGCAAATTCACTACCCATTGCCAACAACCCCTAAGGTTACGAGACTGAGTTTACTTAAACCCAACAAGAAACATGAATTAAAACCATAACATTAATTACTTTAAGAAATAAGAAAGCATACATTCCATACAAGATAAAATACATCCAAGGATAAGAGATACCACTTGATTACAGATAACAATAAATTTACAATAAGATTACAACACTCATTCCCCGAATGAGATAAATCCAATAAGTATGATTATATATTACAACTTCCACCTCGATAACAAATGAGGGGTAATAAAATACAATATCATCTTAAATGAATCAAGAATGAAAGAA